>CM071570.1:16374931-16774401 GCA_036426205.1 Ascaphus truei
AAAATAGGCTTAAATAAAAAGTTATTCAACTCACAAGCTGAGGGAAACATAGGCATGTAGGAAAGCAATTGATGGACACCCCCACCCCAATCTGAGGCCTGCTACTAACATTGTTAGATGTATTAAGGGAAGCCTGTTAAATGCTTTATACAAGGTTGTTTTCCGTCCTGTTACTTGGGTTGTACCATTTAAGAGATGTTTTATTATTATTATTATTATTATTATGTCCCATGTGTGTGGGAATGCTTCGCTAACCACAGCCCACCCTGTCTATCCGTTGGCCCGTAAGGAAGAGGGATAGAAGCAGGGCTGATTTTAACCACTGGGCATCCCGGGAGTCAGGAGGTCCAGGAACCCTGCCAGTGTCCATGCCAGGTCTGCAGAGGGGGCCGGCGGAACTGACTGGCACCTCTGCGGACCCCCTTGAGGTGCGGGCCCTCTCTATCCTCCAAGGCTGCAGGTAAGCATGTTGCTGCCCCCCCCCCTCTCCCTCCGTTGTGACCATACCTATAAAGGCCATACCCTGCCCCACAATACAATGAGAATGTACAATAGTTATCATGGTCTCCTTTTTAATGTTAATCTCCAATTATAAATCCAGAATGTTTTATTTATACCAATGCACAATATTAATTTTCAAAAGTTAATTGGAGGGATGGGTGATTGGGGGGGGGGGGGGGGGGGGGGAAGAGAGAGGGTCTGCCTAGTACCCCTAATACCCTGGTACCGGCCCTGGACAGTGGGAAGGTTTTACATGTGCAAGCTCTGCTTTGAGGGTGACCAACTACAGTCCTCAAAGGCCACCAGCAGGTCAGGTTTTAAGGCTATCCCTGCTTCAGCACAGGTGGCTCAATCAACGACTGCCACCTGTGCTGAAGCTGGGAAATCCTTAAAATCTGACCTGCTGGTGGCCCTGGAACTCGTTGCACACACCGATATCCGACAAAGTGAACTAGCCAAATAAAACCAATAAGCTTCCTTATGGCCTAGAGCTAGTTGGAAAATACAGGGCCAAGTTGTTTTTTTTTAAGGAAGCGATTTATATTAGTTGGTTGTGGGCTAAGTGGAATTGGCACCAGTCTGTGATACATAGCCCTATGTGCAGTAATATCTTCAGACGTGTGTTGCAGCCCAAAACAAAACATACAGCTATTTATAAGATAACATTGTCTTTACAGAGGCAATCCAAGCGGCACCTAGAACGCAGCTTTTCATAACCTTTATTGAAAACTAATTGTCTAAGCTGCCGATCAATTCGTTCTTTCGTGATCAATCCGCAAAGATTCTGCGTCCCAGGCTGCCTTTCCGTTAGTTTCAATCAATTCTTCACTCGGTGTAACTCAGCAGCTACAATGTATTCTTACACTACTATGGTAAATTATCTACTGTTGCGGTTTACAGCTCATTCTGCTAGGAACATTTACAACAAATGATCACAATCCAGAAACTGTTGCAAAGATCTTGCACTGCTGGGGAGGTGAGCTAAACCTGCTATAGAAATCAAAGGATGATCAGTGTATTAATACTCATTAAAAAAGGCATTAAGAGTTGAATAAAATAAAAAGTAAGTTTTAATACTACAGAACTGATTTATTTAAAAAAAAACACACGATGGATATTGCATGGATTGCTCCTTTAATATTGCACTCAACTTGACAAGGAAATCTTTTCAACAATTTAACTTAAAATAAACTTTTATAGACATTTTTAATTACAGGCACAAGTATTGCACATATATTGTTTCCTTCTGCAATATTTAGCATGCACCCCCATGCAGAGAAGGAGGATAAGGCCTTGACATAAACAACTTGTACTGTGCAGTCTTTAAGCTGCTGCTTACATCTCTTCTCTCACTGTAGTTTGGCCTCCTGTGGATTCTTCGAAGCAAAGTACAGTTCATGGAAGAGAAAGACCTCTCTATATACAGTTGCTGGTAGCAACAATCAATCATCGAATGCAAAACATAGACATTTGTTGATTAATTTAAAAAAAATGCCATTCCTATTACAGTTCTTCGTTGGGTCTTAATGTTTAAAATGAATGGTACATCAAAACTCTCCAGCCGTACAAGTCCATCCACTTTAACCAGAGTAGCCTACCTGAATCATTGATTTTTATCATTCCCTCCTTCTGGTTTCACAGACTGTTGAGTACAGAAACGACACTTCCTTCCCACTCTGACCCAGACTCTGAGTATTTCTCACTGACGCTGGAGTCTGACATAGGCGAGTACTGTCCATAGGATCCACCCGGCATTGCTGGCATCGAGAATGGGCTATGGGGAGCAAAGACGCTCATTTTGCTCTGGCTGCTTGAGGCGGTTGAAACCGGGATCTGGGGGATGACCACGTTCATCTCGGGTCCGATGGTCTTGTTGGGTGGAAAGTTGTCAAAATCTACCATGAGGTTGGGTTGCATGGGCATCTGGGGGTGTCTCCTGCTCAGATCCACCGCCTTGTCCTTGAAGTCGATGATCTGTGCCACGGCTCTGTACAGGTGCTGCTGGTCCCTCGTGGAGGTTGTAGCTGGCGCTGCCTGGCGATAGACATTGGATGCTGCCTGCTGCATAAGAAGCCTCTGTTTAGACACTGCGCAGGAGGATTCAGGGGAAGACAGAGATTCAGGAGACAGGTGGAATCGTTCATGCTGTTGGTTCACACATGGTTGGACCTGTTGCTGGGGCCCTTGGTGCTGCTGAGGCCCAGACAGTGAATGCTGGGACACTGGCACAGTAGGGTACATGTACTTGTTGGATCCTGAGATGCTGGGGTAATGGTCTCCCATAATGGGAGGGCTGGAGGGTTTGGCTCTCTGACGCCTGGACTTTGCGCGCCTGTTCTGGAACCAGACCTACAATAGAATAGGGCGATGATATTTTGCTAGGTGTGTCACAATCTTAATATATGTAAATCATTCACAAAACCGTAACCGCAGCAGCTACAACGCTACAGAAGACCTGGGAGAAGGTGTTAATACCACCCGTCATGAATGTAAAAATCCTGTTTTCAGAAATGTTACTATACCATGTGTACTACATTCACAAGAAAGCCACCACATTCACCATCTGAACACTTAAGTGGAGACTATATTCTTTGTAATGCGCGTCTCTTAATATTACAATAATATATATTTTTTAAATGCTCAAAATATAACTGATTTCAGAGTTCTAAAAATAAAAAGCACAAAAACAAATATTTTTAAAAATGTTAACTCATTTAAAAATGCAGGGCAAGGGTTTAAAAAATTGGCATGGAGGGCTGTTTAACTGTTCACCAGAGGCATATTGTGAATAGCAGTGAGTCCCAACACTGGGTTCATGAGGTGTTTCCACATGGCTGCTGCTAGACAGTGTAGTGGATTTCTGAGCCTATTGGGGTACAATGCAGTTAGTAAGGCCCCAAACTGCACCTTGGCACGGGTGGTATAGCTGTCTGACAGCAGGAGCTTCCAAAGTGGCTCCCCACAATGCTTTGCATCCACAGCGGCACAGAATTGTGGGGCGTGACTTTCTGGAAGTTCCCATGATGATTGACGGCTACACCACCCCCTTTCCCATGCGCTATGCACAGAGGTGTAGTTTGGGACCTTATTAAGCGTTCGCCGCCCCCCCCCCCCCTCACAGGGGGGTCACTATACTGCCCGGGATTAGTCAAAAAGTTTTGTTAGCAATATTCTGAGTAGGCATAAAAATTTATTTAATTAGGGGTTCTCGGAAAAATATTTTCTAGCAGGGGGTGCACAATGTATAAAAGTTTGGGAATCGCAGATTAATAGTATAGTCTGTAGGATTTAATTACACGTCTTGTGTCTGCTACAGAAAATGTTGCTAATTGTGTCAGCTGATCTAGCCTCTTATAATAATCACTAACTTTTAAGTATCAGATATCCCCGACAACCGTTGTACATATAATGCCGCAATTACAGTGGCAGCGACGGCGCGCACAACTTACCTCTTTGAGGCCGTACACAGAGCGCGCAATGAAGCGAGGCCACGCTTGCGATTCTCGAGAAGACAAACTTTGTCTTGCGACAGCCGGGTCACGTGCGAGGTTCAGCCAATGAGGGGGAACCACTCACGTGACATCACGGCCACGCCTCCCAGTCGCCTCCGACCTCAGAGCAGGTTTCGCACACGTGCGGCAACTCAAAAACGCAGCCTAAGACACGTGCGCAAGCAGGCAGGGGGAAACGTTTGCGCACGCCCTGCTGCGACTAACTTACTGCTATTCTCCAGACGTGCTGCAGCACTTTTACATCAGCCTTCCCGTGCCGGGCTAATATACAAAAACGGGAGAAAATGCGCACCAGCGGTATAGAAAAATATGTATAACAATCGGTGAGGAGAGTGTAAAAATATATAATAAAATAAATAATAAATGAAATGCACGCCCTTAACAAAGGGTTAATGAAGTTGGCTGCTTATCAAAAAGATGGCTCTGCATCTAAACACTAGAACAAGAAGAAGAAAGCACTTTTGTGTTTTCTTCCGTCAGATGCCTTTCTTAACTCTCTGTATGTACACACAAATCCACGGCTCTCCTCCGCCCATCGTCCAAACTTGTATCCAACACAAGTAATGCAAATAGTAATTGCTTTTAATTGCAGAGATGTAAAAACGCAGGTAAACCCCCTTCCTCAGGTGTAGTGAAGGGGTTTACCCCCGAAACGTTGCGTGTTTTTACATCTCTGCAATTAAAAGCAATGACTATACGCATTACTTGTGTTGGATACAAGTTTGTACTGTGTGCGGAGGAGAGACGTGGATTTATTTGCGAATATTGGGACCAGGTCACTGCTTTCTCTCTTTACCGGCACCATTGAAGATATTTCTGTTGAAAGACCAGGAGATTTATCTAACTGTAAATACCCCATTCTACTAGGCAGTAAATCTGCTGAAACAGAACATTATCATCTCCCTTATTTCTACTACAATCCCCCACTGTCTCTAAAGCTAACTCCTTGCCCTGCGTTAGTCACTAGACGTTGCCTGACGTACGTTTCGCTCCCTTCAGTAGAACCCCAGCCAAATTATTTAGGACTCTTAATTATTAAGAGATGCATGCAGACGCTTAACTAGGTGTTTTTGTGACCGCTGCAAGTTCCACCAACTGCACCCAGGTCCGCAGACAGAGTTTACATGAGGAAGTGGCCTGCAGCTGAGTGAGAGTCGGGGCCCGGCCGCGATAGGACTGGCAGCTGGGCCTGGCCAGAGGTCAGGCCCAACTTGCAGCGCCGGCTGACCGGGCCCCCCGCAGCCACCGTGCCCGGGACACCTGTCCCAGCTGTGTCCCCCTGTCGGCGGCCCTGACTGCGCCAACCCCACAGCACACTGGAGCACGCACACTGCACGCTAAGGCCCCGCTCCCTCAGTCAGCGCGCCCGCACTACATGCAGGCAGCGCGCTGAGAGGCACAAACCGCTATCTGCGGTCTGTAGGGAGCGGCAGCCGTGGTTTGAGCGGAGGGACCCGTAACTCTCCCTCCCTCCACGGGCTCGGTCTCCCGGGCTGCAGGAGGGAGCTGCTGCTGGAAGGTAAGCAGCTCCCGCTCCCTCCCGCTTCCCCCACAAATGCCCTCCTCACACACGCTGATACACACACACACACACACACCACCCCCTACCTTGTGGAGGAAACTCTCTGACAGCTCCCGCCCCCGCCGCTGATAGGCTCATCAGCGCACCACGTGACGCGTCACCGCTCGGGATCACAATTTTCTTGCATCCCCTGGCGGCTGACGCATCACAGCGTGTAGTGAGCTGTGCCATGAGGGGGGACTGGGACCGGCTTGGGAGGATTCCCCTGCTGGTGGGGAAAGCTCGTGCGGCCGCCCGCGCGCCGGGCGCAGCGGGTCCCAGGCCTTAGTCCCCGCTGGCGCTGAGCGCGCTCATGCTTGGAGAGCATGAGCGCCGGCTGTCCTGCTTTTACGCGCGCGCGGGGGGAGGGGGGGTCTTAGTCCGAGTCCATACAGCTTTGGCGTGCGTGTCCGTGATGTCACCCACGTGAAGTGGGTGAGGTTTCCGGACATGTTAGGTGCGCCATTGGGGACTTGTTTAGGAGTGTGTCAGTGATGTCACGGAGCTGGTTCACCCTCATCGGGTGAACCACTCACGTGAACTGCCCGTCGCGCTGAGAAATCAGTTTCAACTGATTCCTCACGCAATGCGCACCCCTCCTGCTGTCGCGCACGTGCAATCAGTGCCTTAAGGCAATGTGATTGCGCCACACACAGACACCTTTGCGCGGTCTGCGGCAGCATGCCCTTACACAGCATACTGACAGAACACTGAAGCACACGCTGACAGACCGCTTACAGACACATTGAAGCACACGCAGCATACTTCCACCAGCCTCTGCTCCCCCCTCCCTCTTCACTGATAGTTGCTGCACTAAGACACCTGTCAGTCAGCACTGCAGCCTGTCCCCGCTTTGATGTTGCAGCAATGAAGCAGAATGGGGCGCGCTGTGACCAGCTGCAGTGCGGACTGAAGGCTTAAGTCACTACAGCAACACAGGCGCCAAGGGGAATTTCTGTGCCGCTTATCAAGCTGCACCCCACTTGACCCCCTCCCCCTAGTTCCACCTCTGGGTACCCGTGCACTGACACAGTTGCATACTTTTTTTTTTTGCATTTCCCCGTCTGAAACGCAGCATATTTATGAAGTGTATTTCTCCTGCTTTGGAATTAGTTGAAAACATCAAGCAAATTAATGCAAGTTGCAAATTCCTTAATACATAGACCTGCGTCAACATGCAAAAGTAACGCTACCCTAACTCCTCCCTTTGCGCCATCAATCCCTCATCTCGTTGCAGAGACGCAGATGTCCCTGAAAACGGCGCCAGCAAGATTAACCTCTCGTATGTATATATTAGTGCGACCTGCAACAAAATAACGATTTTGCACCGGGATTCATCATTTCATGCATAGAGCGCGTTGTAGTCTGAGGGTTTATTGGGCTTTTTTTAAATAACGATTGTAAATAACTAGATAAAAAATGTATTTCATTTTGATTTAGTTTTGAGCGTCTCCTTACCAATTTTATGTTACATATAGATGAGGCTGAAAAAAGGCACACGTCCATCAAGTTGAATCTATGCTGGAAGTGTAGTATGTGTTAATAAGGAGCAAAGCATTGAAAGGTAACACAGCTGAGAATGTTGTTGCACACAATGAAGACGACCTGTAGCTGACCTTTCTCCTTTAAGCATTTTTTAGACACTGAAAGGCTGATCTGAAATGAGGATTAAGATGGCTCCTCACAACCTTTAGGCCAAGTCCCTGCTGCCGCAGACCGCGCGGCGAGATCACATTGCCTTAAGGCATTGATCGCGCCCATAGACGGCGTGGGCTACAGCAGGAGGGGGCATGTTGTGCAAGGAATTAGTTGGAACTGATTTTTCAGCGCGACGGGCTGGTCACGTGAGTGGTTCACCCAATGAGGGCGGACCAGCTCTGTGATGTCACTGATACACCTCTAGAAATGCCCCCCTGATGCTGCATCTAGCATGTCCGCAAAACGCAGCCACTTCCCGCGGTTGACGTCACAGCTGCGCACGCCTCCGCGCGGGTGAACGCTGTATAGACTCGGGCTTAGCTGTATGAGGCTGCCCTAAAACAGGGTGAGTTTACAGAATGGGGGAAGGGGAGGAGAGAAGGTGCAGAACAAGTTACAGAATGTGCAGAACGCTCTCTATAACCTACACACTGAAATGTTCCAGCACTCACTGACTATTGGAAGAAAGGTCAAAACCGGAGTATGCCAAAAAGAACCGAATTTAATGAAGATAGCAAGATAAACAAAAAGCCTGGAATAATGTCTCATCGGCAAGGAATGCACAACAATGGATCCTAGGGGTAGTGAAAATGGGGTCAAATAACCAAGGTAGGGGATACCACAATGGGAGAGGAGGGAACATTATCTTCATTACATTCGGTTCTTTTTGGCATACTCCGGTTTTGGCCTTTCTTCCAATAGTCAGTGAGTGCTGGAGCATTTTGTATATTGTATTGGGAGGAACTGGGGTCCTCTTTGTTCCTTATTGCACCCTGAAAATAACATTACATTAAACTTTCTTTAGTGTGCTGTCTATCATCTATATGTTGTATGCTCTCTATAACCTGTACAATAATCTTCCAAATGTTCACACAATCTTTTCTCAGACTAATACATAAAAATAATATTTTAGATGGCTTTAATATTTTCAGAACGTGCAGACAACTATAAATAATTTATAAAGGTAACATTAGATTTTAACTTCATATAGTGATCCTGGACTATATTAATAACCTAACTGGCGCTATTGTGAGCAATTTGGTTCTTCTGGAGCAGGACTGGTGTGAACAGGAGATGGGGCTGGTGCGAGGAGCAGGTGCTGGTGTGAGCAGCAGGAGATGGGGCTGATGCTGGTGTGAGGAGCAGGCGTTGGGGCTGGTGATGTTGTGAGGGGTAGGAGTTGGTGATGATGTGAGGAGTTTGGGCTGGAGGTGGTGCTGTGAGCAGCAGGAGATGGGGCTGGTGGTGGTGTGAGGAGCAGGAGTTGGGGCTGTTGGTGTTGTGAGGGGTAGGAGTTGGGGCTGGTGGTGATGTGAGGAGTTGGGGCTGGTGGTGTTGTGAGGAGTTGGGGCTGGTGGTGGTGTGAGGAGTTGGGGCTGGTGGTGGTGTGAGGGGTAGGAGTTGGTGATGATGTGAAGAGTTGGGGCTGGTGGTGGTGTGAGGGGCAGGAGCTGGGGCTGGTGGTGTGAGGAGTTGGGGCTGGTGGTGATGTGAGGAGGTGGGGCTGGTGCTGATGTGAGGAGTTGGGGCTGGTGGTGGTGTGAGGGGTAGGAGGTGGGGCTGGTGTGAGCAGCAGGAGATGGGACGGGTGATTTGTAGCACATACCTGGATCCTGGATTCAGGTAAGTGTGTGAGTGCAGCCAGGTTCTCTCGCAGGTGGATGTCCGGGTACATGTTGGTACGGAAGATCTGCTCCAGGGCTTCTAGCTGCGCCTGGGTAAAGCTGGTCCTCTTCCTGCGGTAGGACACTTGGCCCTGTTGCTGCTGCTGCCCTCTAGCTGTCTCCTGGGATGATGCTGTCAGGGTGGCGCTGCAATCACTGCTTGTCTGAGCCTTGATTTCATCTGCAAGGAGACAAGAGTCCCTGTGACGTCACGTCCCCCCAAAAATCCGAACTCGCATGAACGCAACCCTGGATTTATATTATGACATCATCACTGAACGATGTCACCAATACCAATGATCACCGTGCGAGTGCCAATTACAGGGCTATATCTGTACCGACCACTCCATTATAGCAACGATTCATGTCAACTATTTCATGTAATTAATTAAATATACCGTATGGTCATCGAATTAACCCCTGCACCACCCACCCCCCCCCCCCCCTCCCCTGTTGCAGCATTGGACAGGGTTAAACAAATCGAAATGTAAACGTTTCACTCTGCTAATGATGACTTTGCCAGGCGAGACATATTGAGGAGAGGAACACATGGCTGATGCTTAATATTACTGGGATCGGATGTCCCAAGTTAAGGAGCACCACACTAAAAGTCCAGCACAAGTCTATGCACCAGCTAATATATATATAGATCTCGTCTTACCTTTCACATAAACCTGTTGGTAGTCCCTCTGTTGCACTGCAGGGTTGCTGCTGGTCCCCATGTGTGTGAGCTGCTGGCCATGGCTCCCCATCTGACTGGCACTGGAAGCAGCGCAGGCAGGGTAGAAATCCCTCATTCCTTGGGTGTACCCTAAGGTATCCAGAGCAGTCATTCTGCTCATGCTGGATCTCTTGCTTGGGTCTTCAGAGGTGATCTGTACTCCTCAGGTGTCAACGTGCGGTGTGAAGAGCAAAACAGCTCTACCCTGTTTTATAGGGGGGTGGGGAGGGGTGGTTCCCGGGTGATCAAAGTCATTAGGTGTGAATGTGTCTAGAAGGTCTACGGTTGAGGTGGCAGGAGAAGGAGGAGGGTTTTTTTTCCCCCAAGACCCTATTGTATAGCTCTCTTCAGATAGATAACCCAAGGTGATAGCAGGAGGCCAGCCAGCCATTATTTCCTGCCTGGGGCATCCTTTCTGGAGACTCAGACAATACACATCTTCTCAAACAATAATATTTTCTGTTGGTCAAGGAGTTAAAAGCAGGGACAGTGAAATACACATCCCGGGAGATACATGTCCGTGCAAGTTGAAGGCACACGTCTTCAGAAACATGCCAGAGAAACGTCCAAGCCACTTCACTGGACATCCAACATCAAACATGGCGATCCACCTGGAAGTAGAAGTCACAGAGCAGGCACCACTCTGGGGAAGAAAGTCACAATTCAATTAATGTATGCAACTTAAAATGCAATAATGTAGTCATCGTTGGATTCCGGAAAATCACATGCACGTTGTAAATATTCTCAGGGTCCATCGCTGATTTATACATTTTTTTTTTTAAGACTATAGATTTAGCAAATAATTCCAATTGACAGAGGTGTTTTTAATTTTGATCAATCAGATGCTGATAGATAAACATCTACCTTCTTGAAAGTAACAGGACAGGCACCTTTTGTGCATTAACAAAAACAGGAGCAATACTAGTGAAAAACAACAGCACCAGTTTTTAAACCAAATATATCATTATAAACCAGGGGGGGGGGGGGGGTTGCACCAGAACCCCACCAGTTTTGTACCTGGAAGTCGTTGATTAGCAAACCCCTTTTTAGATTATTTTAATTTTTTTTAAATCCTACCCCTAGATACAAAGCAATATTCTGCATATTTAAACTTCAAAACCCTTTAAAAATGTATGGTGACTCCGTGTAACCCCAGCCCACTTATAGTGTGTCAAACTGCTGTGGCAAAGCTTATCTTTTAAAATAAACTATTAGTTCTCTATTATATAGATCATATGTAACATGACAGTAAAATATTTAATATCCTTCAAGAATTATTACATGAGAAAATATGGCAGGGAAATACAATGATTGTGTTTTCAAGAAAGAAATACCAGCCACGAATACATGTTTTTCAGGACACTAGGGGTTCACAGTACAAAACTATTGGTTGAAATAGAGTAAAGAAAATGTGACATTAAACAATATACAGTATACACCAAATACAGTAAACCTAGCAGCCTCAAAAGTTTGCATACAGCCCTTACATACAGTATCTATATTGGTATGTCTAATCAATTATTATAAAGAACTTTATTATTATTATCATCCATTGTTTATACAGGAGTAGATATGTGAACATGTTAATAATAATAATAATAATAGCATGTTCTTGTATAGCGCTGCTAGTTGCATGCAGCGCTTTACAGAGACATTTTGCAGGCACAGGTCCCTGCCCCGTAGAGCTTACAATCTATGTTTTTGGTGCCTGAGGCACAGGGAGATAAAGTGACTTGCCCAAGGTCACAAGGAGCCGACACCGGGAATTGAACCAGGCTCCCCTGTTTCAGTGTCAGTCAGTGTCTTTACTCACTGAGCCACTCCTCCCTTATGTTAATAATTTGTGTTTTTGTTTTACCACTTTAGACAGTTGTGTCATAAATGATGTATTTGAGGTTTATAAATGTAGGTAATAGTGTAGAAAAGCTAAGAAGTAGAGAACATTTTAAAATTGCTTGAAAAAAAGACCCTCCACCAATGCAATAATTAAGAGCAATTTATAGCAAATAATTGGCAATATTTTTGGCTGGTTCAGTTTGGATGCTAATTACCACAAGTTTTAAGATAGTCTAAAATGCATCACAATGTTTCTAATGTAGTTCATTTACTTTGATACGTAACTTTATTGGTTAAAGTGTCTTAAAATTAGACGTCATTATTTATTTAGCCATTTGCTTTTAATAATGGAGTATTTCCAAACACAAGAAGTATTTAATGCGTTCAGGTGCGGGTGTACAGAGGGTAATCTAGCAGATAAAACTGCTTTCTGCAAAGTTCGTGCAGGTGAGAAATGGCATATAGGTAGTTTTAGGGAATTATCAAAAAATTTGTTCTCCATCTAAAATGATTCCTGAGTAAATGCAATCGGGGTGCAGCGAGTAAAGTCTATAACATTATTACAGGGGAAACGGTGTAATCCCTCTTTAATATATAAACAATATGTATAAAATGCAAAGAAGGATGGAATCTATAAATAAGTTTATTAATTCAAAAGTTTGCATTATTTGTATAGCAAGTAAAAAATACCCCTTTGCGACATGTCTCAGACCTGTCTGCAACTCTGCTTTCACCATTATTGGTATACAACTCACAACAGATTGAAATCTTTGTATTTCTCTCCTAATTGCTGAAGTGTTATGGGCAGGATGATGGATGCCATATTAAAAGCAACTAAGGCATCTTATAGGATACCAAACCAGACCTTGGTAAGTGGCCCTGAGAGAGAGAAGGGGAGGGAGACTCTATCACTCTTTCCCACCTCTATCACTCTACCCCCCTCTCTCTTGCTCACTCTCCCACTGTCTCATTCCCCCTGCCCCCTCACTCTCTCGCTCTTTTCCTCCCTCTCTCCCCCACCTCTTCCTCTCTCTCCCCCACCATATACACACACAATACTCCCTCTCCCCACAATACACACTACCCTTCTCCCCCACAATACCCCCTCCCCCAGCATAGCCTCACAATACACTCTCCCCCACCATAGCCTCAAAATAGCCTCCCATCCCCACCATAGCCCATCATAGAACTCCTCCCCCATCTTAGCTCCCTTCCCCACAATAGCCCCACCTTTTGGGGGGAGTCTGTGTAGCCACAAGGCTGCAGAAGTTGTGCCCAACTTCCAGCTTGGCCCTGCTTCCAACATGCACCAGCGGGGGGGAGGGAGCCTGGACCAGCCGGGGGAAAGATGGCACGGCAGCTGGACTCAGCACTGGCCGGTCCCCGTCCCTGTCCCCGTCCCCCGCAGCTGACCGGACAGTTGTCCCAGCTCCCTCCCCTGTCGGCTGGGCGGGCGGCATGGCAACACCTTGTGCACCGAGAGTTTGACAGCCCTGCTTTATTATTTTTTGCCGTCACAATAAAGTGATTAAAATACAGATAGCGGTCGGCTTGTTTGTTTTTCTGTGTTTAGTGTGTTTCTACAGTATGTGCAGGGAAAATGTAGAAGATAAATGGGCAGTCTTTAAAACACTGTTAGAAAAGCACACTTATCAGTGTATACCCTTGGGTAATAAGTATAAAAGAAATAAGTCAAAACCAATGTGGCTAAATAAACAGGTAGGGGAGGAAATGGACAAGAAGAGGCAGGCGTTTAACTTCTTTGTCAGAAGGGACGGAGACATCGTATCAGGATTATAATAAATGTAAAGCATAGATTAGTGGGACCGCATCACCATGTTTAACAAGAGAAATGTGTACAATGAAAGGTGCTCTGGAGGATAAGGTTATATTATTGACAGTTTTGATCAAAGATGATCAGAAAGATTCCCCCTCTATTGAGCACTCAATCCTGAGATAGTCGAAAGTGGACTGAAAATTGCCCTGTAGTGATTACTACAAATTACTGGTAGGTTGGCCAGAATCACCGCGGAAATCAAAAATAATAACATTTTATTAATTCTACATAGAAAAGGCTAAAAACACATATACATTGTTAAAATCCCCATGCTGTTGTGGCCTATGAGTGAATTGTTCCTTAATAGAGCAATAGTAATTGTATACCTCTATATACTCATATGACATCCAATAATAATCTTCTACTAATGTAGTGTGGCTACGTGCCTATAGGTATGGTATTATGTACAACGACTATTGATTTGGCTAGTGTGATGCCGTGTTGCTCGACTGCTAAAACTCTGACTCAGGCCCTCATTCTCTCCCGTCTTGATTACTGTAACCTCCTGCTGTCCGGCCTTCCTGCCTCTCACCTGTCTCCCCTACAATCTATCCTAAATGCTGCTGCCAGAATCACTCTACTCTTTCCTAGATCTGTCTCAGCATCTCCCCTCCTGAAATCCCTCTCCTGGCTTCCTATCAAATCCCGCATCTCACACTCAATTCTTCTCCTCACTTTTAAAGCTTTACACTCTTCTGCCCCTCCTTACATCTCAGCCCTAATTTCTCGCTATGCACCACCCCGACTCTTGCGTTCTGCTCAAGGATGTCTTCTTTCTACCCCCTTTTTATCTAAAGCCCTCTCCCGCCTTAAGCCTTTTTCACTGACTGCCCCACACCTCTGGAATGCCCTTCCCCTTAGTACCCGACTAGCACCCTCTCTATCCACCTTTAAGACCCACCTTAAGACACACTTGCTTAAAGAAGCATACGAATAGCACTGTGAACATTCTGAACACATGATACATAATGCTTGGCCCCCTGCAGACGCACTTACCAGAACTCCCTCCTACTGTCTCTGTACGTTCTCCCTACCTACCAATTAGATTGTAAGCTCCTCGGGGCAGGGACTCCTCTTCCTTAATGTTATGTTTGTCTAAAGCACTTATTCTCATGATCTGTTATTTATATTATCTGTTATTTATTCGATTACCACATGTATTACTACTGTGAAGCGCTATGTACATTAATGGCGCTATATAAATAAAGACATACAATACAATACAATACAATACAATATGATCTGTGAATATGCTATTGCATGAGTGGTATCTCATATAAACCTTGGGTAACAGAGTTCATATCAAAACACCAGATAATAAGCTCTAGTATTGTGGTTCAGCCTAAAGGTACTAAAAAGCAATGCTGTTGCAAAGTCGGTAGTTGGGTTGTAGCTAGTAACAGATGAATATTACTCCATTAAATCATAGAGGTATCTCATTGCAGCTGTAGGAAAAATGCATATTGTGGTATGCAAATAACAACGCTATACTGGACTGCTACAATAGTAACCGCTTGCTTCTAGCATATATAGAGAGTATCAAAGTACACAGCGTGTGCTGTTATAGGACCACAATAACCGATAGGGCGACCCATATGCCACTATCCTAGAGGCACAACCAAAATGCATAAAGCTGTGTCTCCCAGATGGAGATATTAGTTGATACAGATCACTAGCCAACACTGCCACAATATACAAGCCTGTTCGTAGCCGAAACCGAAGGGATGTCGCCACTTGGAGTGACGTCACGAGAGTGACGCCCTACGTTCCCGACGCACGTGAACACTTTATGCACTTTATGCACTTTATGCATTTTGATTGAAAACTGGTTAAAGGACAGACAACAGAGGGTTGTCAAAAATGGAACTTTTTCAGGTTGAGCTAAAGTCGTGAGTGGAGTACCTCAGGGATCGGTACTGGGACCCCTGCTTTTTAACTTGTTTATTAATGACCTTGAGGTTGGGATCGAGAGCAAAGTCTCCATCTTTGCTGATGATACTAAATTGTGTAAGGTAATAGAATCAGAGCAGGATGTAATTTCTCTTCAGAAGGACTTCGAGAGACTGGAAACGTGGGCAGGTAAATGGCAAATGAGGTTTAATACAGATAAATGTAAGGTTATGCATTTGGGATGCAAGAATAAAAAGGCGACTTACAAATTAAATGGAGATATATTGGGGGAATCCTTGATGGAGAAGGATTTAGGAGTGCTTGTAGAATGCAGGCTTAGCAATAGTGCCCAATGTCATGCAGTAGCTGCAAAGGCAAACAAGATCTTATCTTGCATCAAACGGGCAATGGATGGAAGGGAAGTAAACATAATTATGCCCCTTTACAAAGCACTAGTAAGACCACACCTTGAATATGGAGTACAATTTTGGGCACCAATCCTAAGAAAAGACATTATGGAACTAGAGAGAGTGCAGAGAAGAGCCACCAAATTAATAAAGGGGATGGACAATCTAACTTATGAGGAGAGGCTAGCTAAATTAGATTTATTTACATTAGAAAAGAGGCGTCTTAAGAGGGGATATGATAACTATATACAAATATATTCGGGGTCAATACAAGGAGCTTTCAAAAGAACTATTCATCCTATGGGCAGTACTAAGGACTCGGGCCATCCCTTAAGGTTGGATGAAAGGAAATTTCACCAGCAACAAAGTAAAGGGTTCGTTACAGTAAGGGCAGTTAAAATGTGGAATTCATTACCCATGGAGACTGTGATGGCAGATACAATAGATTTGTTCAAAAAAAGGTTGGACATCTTTTTAGATGGGATAGGTATACAGGGATATACCATATAAGTATACATGGGAAGGATGTTGAGCCAGGGATTAATCCGATTGCCAATTCTTGGAGTCAGGAAGGAATTAATTTTTCCCCTTAATGGGGTTTTTTGTTTGCCTTCCTCTGGATCAATAAGTAAGTATAGATATAGGTTAAAGTATCTGTTGTCTAAATTTAGCATAGGTTAAACTTGATGGACCTATGTCTTTTCTCAACCTCATCTACTATGTAACTATGTAACTATGTAACATTTGGGACGCAAGAATAAACAGGTGACTTACAAATTAAATTGGGATAAATTAGGGGAATCCTTGATGGAGAAGGATTTAGGAGTGTTTGTAGACAGCAGGCTTAGCAATTGTGCCCAAAGTCATGCAGTAGCTGCACACGATCGTATCTTGCATTAAACAGGCAATGGATAGAAGGGATGTAAACATAATTATGCCCCTTTTAAAGCATTAGTAAGATCACACCTTGAATATGGAGTACAATTTTGGGCGCCACTCCTTAGAAAAGACATAATGGCACCAGAGAGAGGGCAGAGAAGAGCCACCAAATTAATAAAGGGGATGGGCAATCTAATTTATGAGGAGAGGCTAGCTAAATTAGATTTATTTACATTAGAAAAGAGGCATCTAAGAGGGGATATGATAAATATATTCGGGGACAGTACAAGGAGCTTTCAAAATAACTATTCATCCCCAGGACAGTACAAAGGACTTAGGGCTATCCCTTTAGGTTGGAGGAAAGGAGATTTCACCAGCAACAAAGGAAAGGGTTCTTTACAGCAGGGTTGTATTGTATTGTATTGTATGTCTTTATTTATATAGCGCCATTAATGTACATAGCGCTTCACAGTAGTAATACATGTGGTAATCGAATAAATAACAGATAATATAAATAACAGATCATGGGAATAAGTGCTTTAGACAAACATAACATTAAGGAAGAGGAGTCCCTGCCCCGAGGAGCTTACAATCTGCACAACTCCAGTTCTCGAGGGCCGCAAACAGGCCAGGTTTTCAGGATATCCCTACTTTAGCTTCTACTCAGTATGACTGAGCCACTAATTGGGACAGCTGTGCTAAAGTAGGGATATCCTGAAAACCTGGCCTGTTTGCAGCCCTTGAGGGCTGGAGTTGTGCAGGCCTGCTTTACAGTGAGGGCAGTTAAAATGTGGAATTCATTACCCATGGAGACTGTGATAGCAGATACAATAGATTTGTTAAAAAAAAGAGTTGGACATCTTTTTGGAAAGGTAGATATACAGGGATATACCAAATAAGTAAACATAGGAAGGATGTTGATCCAGGGCAATGATTCACAACCTTTTTTGTTTGGAGGAACCCTTGAAGAATTTCGTAACATTTCGGGGAACTCCTATCTGGCTGACACATATTAGGTTCGACAGGGGTTAATCACAAAATAGCCGTGTAAAGCAGTAGGGTTAATAAATAATAATTAACTCATACTTTTGAATCACCGTCCTACGTGATAAAACCTTAATTATCATTTTTGTACTCAATTACTCGCAAGCTTTTTCAAATTCTAGCGCAGGCCTGCACAACTTGTAAAGTGAGAAGAGCCAAACTGCTCCAAGGAAAACAGATTTGGGCCGCACGGGTAAAAATCATCCTCATCCTCATCCTCAATCTCCCCCAGCACCCCTCATCCTCATATATCTCTCCCAGCACCCCTCATCCTCATATATCTCCCCCAGACCCCGCAATCCGCAGAGATCTCTCCAGAACACCGCAGCAGAGAGATCGCCCACAGCAAACCGCATGCGCAGAGAGCGACCCCAGCACCCCGCACCGAGATAGCGCCCCCAGCACCCCTCATCCTCATATCTCCCCCAGTACCCCTCATCCTGATATATTTCCCCCAGCTCCCCTCATCCTCATATATCTCCCCCAGTACTTCTCATCCTCATATATCTCCCCCTGCATCTCACATCACTCTCTCCCCCCTGCATCTCACATCACTCTCACCCCCCACATTTCACATCACCTAGAGCGCGCTCCTACCCTGCAGTTCTGAGAGCGGGCTCGGGGGGGGGGGGGGGGGGGGGGGAGGGCGACAAGGGGGAGTGCCAGGAAAACCGTCGTGGGCTGCACAGTCAGTGCGGAAGGCCCGCTGTCCATGGTCCATAGGTGGAAATCCACTTGACCAATCTGCTTTATTCAGGCTAACTGACCTATTATTGCATGATAAGGGACATATTAACCCCTTCATCACCAAAGTGTCCTGGACTCATTACTTAGAGTCTTTACCACAGGACACAACTTTTGTTTAATGTTTGTTTTAATCCACCTTATTTTAATGGATATCAATAAAATTATATGCTTTTAATTTCCTCATACTACATCCAGGTTATGACAGAGTGCCCACACTGGGTGACTTCTTCTACGTGTATACATTCCTTCCTTACCCAGGGAGCACCGTCAGAACAATTAGCACACTTGCTGTTGCGGGGGTCTCCTGTTGTGTGTATTGGAAGTCACTGACCCAGGGAGTAATCCGATTGCCAATTCTTGGAGTCTGGAAGGAATGTATTTTTCCCCTTATGAGATATCATTGGATGATATGTCACTGGGGTTTTTTGTTTCTTTTCCTCTGGATCAATAAGTAAGTACAGATATAGGATAAAGTATCTGTTGTCTAAATTTAGCATAGGTTGAACTTGATGGACGCATGTCTTTTTTTCCAACCTCATCAACTATGTAACTATGTAACTATGTAACTATGTAGCTATATGTAAATGCTTTCATTGGAGATCTGGATAAAAAAAAAAGCTTGTGGGAGAAGTGATCCTGATAAGGAAATGAGGAAACGATCTCCCTACTGTTCCCCATAAAAACATTTTTTAGCATCCAACTACTGTATACCTGCGTTTCTCCAGCTGGGGAATGCCCAATAATGGTGGGAGTGGGGACGGGATGGATGGAGGAGAATGTGATGTTTTTAGACACTTGATTTCAAACATCTAGGGAGTGCATAATCCCTGGGTGTGAGCGATGTGACTGATTTCTGTTTGGTACCCATAATAGCGAGGACACATCCTGTGTTAGTGATTCGTCCCTTTCAGCATCGGCCCGTCGTCTTTGACCTACGGGTAGTGACCAGTAGATTAGGAAGCTTAGCCCTGGTGCTCTGTAATATCTCCCGATATCAGGAAGTGTGAGGCTTCCCATTGGGAAGGGTTTTTACCACGGTTGAATGGTTGAATGTTTGATTCAAGGCTTCCTAACATTCCATATAAAACGTGACTGTGACCTTTGTAGGTATTAAATTATAAACATCGGTACTGAGACTGGCAGGAGGATTCTGGGTAATACATTAATCTTTGCAGATACAACTTTCCCTAATCATGATATTGGGAAGGGAACCCATGTAGCCATATTTTTTAATTAAGGGAGGATAATTGTGGGCATATAGATCTTTATATCTTTTTTGTAATATATACCCCTACCTACTTGATGCTCTCTTCCTTGCAATTTATTTTAAATAGTGTGTGCATTTTATCTTGCGTCTCAGTGTCTATATGGAGTCCTAGTTAGAGATGGGTGAATTTTTGGGGTGTATTTGGATCTGCAGGGGATCTGCCGATTCCTTTTGGTCCGTGGATTTCCGCTGATCAATCTCAAAAATGTCGATTCGCGTTTTGCGGATTTGTTGTTATTATTATTGCCATCACAGCCCGCGAATTCTGCAACCCACGGACGGATTTGTAGAATCCAATCCGCGGATTCAACGATCCTTTAGAATCCGCCACGGATTGCTGAATCCACGGATTGGATTCTACAAATCAACATCCGTTGTATGCAATAAAGTTTTTTTATGAATCCGCGCGGATTAAAACCGACCAAATCTGTTTGCGAATTTCACACCGCGAAATGGATTTTGGATGGGAAAATGCGACAAAATCCGGGAAACAGATTTGGGCGGATACGCCCAGTGCCTCTGACTTGGCGCTGTTCATTTTAAAGCTGCAGACCAAGCAATATCCGACGTGTGATTTACATTTTGTATGTATTGTAATGTAAGAAGCATTTTTTGTTTCTATAGCAACCATTTAAAAAGTCAGATCCCCTCCCTCTTCTGAAACAGGCTCTGGCACACCCCTTTTTGAGCCCTGCCCTCTATCTAGCAGAGCACCAATTGTATCTAGTGACTGCCTGCTCACATGATCTTACCCACAGAACTTTGCATCTTTGGTCCTCTTCTGCTGCACTGACAGCCATTTAGTGAACCCCCGAGCCGAATCTTCGCAGATCGATCGCCAACTTAGCTAATTACTTATCATTGTGTGGATTGTATTGAGGCTCATATTAAAGGGGAAATAAATAAAAATAAAAAAAACGGCAGCTGGTACTGTTTCTTTAGAGTTGGATAATTCGCAGAATGTCTCAGTTTCCCTGAAGAGTTCGGGTAGAGGCCTCGGGGGTTCACTTGGAATACTTATTTTAACCATGCATCCCAATGAATTCATTTCAAAATTGAACTTTATTATATCACTAAAAAGGTAAGTTAGAAAAGCAGCAATTTAACAAAACATCTCCATTTATTAAACATTGAGGCAAAGCTCTCTGGATTGTATTTAAGGAAAATGAAAGCACTAGCGATGCTATAAAGCAGGAAGGGAGATGTTTTGTAACATAAATCAATTTCTCTTTAAGAAAAGGGAAGCAGAAACGTAGTTTTGTAAACAAAGACATTTTGTGTACTTGTTTGGGAGCGGAGATACTCTGAGACACACATTTTTCAGGGACACGGATAAAGTGCACAACATTTTCTGCTGTCAAATGAATAGTTTGCGTACATGGTTTTGTCCCACGTGCATGATTCTTAGATTCGGGGAGACGTTACAGGAGGAGATGGCAGGCGCGTGGTCCTGAATGAGCGGTTTCCATTTCTGCGTCTGATTGTGTCATGTATTTCCATATTATGGGATATTGAAGAAAATACCAGCGCAAAAAAAAAATCACATACTAAAATTTATGACAAATATTAATATGTTGAATACATGTAAAAAGCACTTGAGGCTACTGCAGAGCTCAATCATTCAGTAGCAACAGTAATAAACAAGTAACAACGTTGTTAGAATATAGCAACAATGCAGCTGTAGGAAGGATGCAGAGTTACCGGATCACAAGCTGCGCCCTGTAGGATTGCACCTCTGGGGAAGGCCCCCGCTCCCGACTTGGGGAAAGAACAGTCGGACTTCACATTGGTTTCATTCCCATATTATATATCTCAGACGTCTCTCTAGTTTGGACCATTGGAAACGCCTATAACTAACAATCTGTATCAAATGTAAGTCACGTTGTTACACTGGGCACAGGCACAGACCGAAACATCTTTTTATCTGAACGACGTATGCATACATTTCTGCATAGTACCCTGCAATGGATAAACCCCTTCCAGGCCCAATGCTCCACCTCAGACAAGAGGAGCCATTTATAGTTAGTATGGGGAGAGATAGTTTGTTTGTTAACCCTTTCCCTGACAGATAAGAACCTAGAAATCTGTTCTAAGAATAGTTTTTCTTTCTTGTATAGCGCAGACAGTGTGTGCAGCGCTGTACATTGAATTCTTGCAAGCAAGAGTCCCTGCCCCGCAGAGCTTACAATCTATGTTTGTGGTTCCGGAGGCACAGGGAGATAAAGTGACTTGCCCGAGGTCACAAGGAGCCGACACCGGGAATTGAACCAGGCTCCCCTGCTTCATATTGAGTCGTTATTTCCTTAGTCGGTGTCGTTACTCGCTGCGCCGCTCCTTCTAAAAAGCAGCACAAACTTTGCGTGGATGGACGTTCAGTAAATAACTCCTGGGCTGTTACAACGTCATGCGTATTATAGTGTGGGGTTGTGATTAAGTCCCTGAAAAACACACACAAAAATCTTAGCACCCAATTTAATAAAGAAAAAAGTCCTATATTTATTTATAAAATGTTTACCAGGAAGTAATACATTGAGAGTCGTTTTCAAGTATGTCCTGGGACACAATGGACTTTTTTTGCTTTGATAAAAATAGTCCATTTTTGTTTTGCTCCATTTTGTTTGACTTTTGCAGTCCTTTGATACATAGCCCCTTATCGTATTTTGTTATTTCATATAAATACAGAGATTAAAAAATGACATTATTTCACAGAGCAAACATGACAGGAAAAATATAATGTCAGGAAAGAATATGAGCAGAAACACAAACACAGTCTAAACGTGTATAATAAAATCCAATGCGATGAAACTTGCTTCAGCCCCGTATAATGTTTCCATCCCCTCATATTTTGTATGTGTTATACAGCCCCATCCGTGCACATAGCGTGTCCCAGCAGGAATACATGCGACGAGATAACATGACATGTAACACATGTATAGGATTAAGCACTTCAAATATAACAGGAAACATTAGGGAAAATCGTCCCTGTCCGCAAGAGCTTACAATCTAAAGTAAATAGTTAATGTTACAGTCACCTTTGACAATATATGTTCCCTTTACTTACCACTTAGATTGCGAGCTCTTCGGGACAGGGCCTCCTTTGCCCTTGGTCACTTTTATATCTGAAGCGCTTGTTCCTGTTACGCTGCGTGTTACTGCTGTAAAGCGCTGTGTACATGGCTGGTGTTATAGAAATGAAGATGTACATACAGGGAGGAAAGGGACGCGTGGACACAGCCATTTGCCGTAGACTTTAAGCTGCCACGGTTTAGCTGCTACGGGCCACTTACCGTTTCAACCCCATAGTAGGTCATTAGCATTGGGGTAGAGGATTGGGGTAAGGGGACTAGGGTAAGGTTTTTAGGGCGAGGGCTCAGGTTAGGGGCTTACCGTGGCGGTGAAGCAGCCGGCCGCGAGATGTCCTGTAGCGAGGTGAGTGGCGGCTAACCACCGGTAGCGTATTGGCCGCGGTGAAACGGCCGCAAACAAATGTCCCAGGCCGCATCCAGTGCTGCTGGATGTATATTGTGCAAAGGGGAGGTACATGTTGGAAACGCATTCAGTACCAGGGCTCTCATAGGAAGCGGGGGGTAGGGGAGCTGCATCTATACTACTGTATGGAAGCTCTGCGGGGCAGGGAGTAGGGGAGATGCAGCACCCTATACACCTATACTGTACTGTATGGATAGCTCCTGCGGGGCATGGTTGTAGGAGGAGATGCAAAAATGCACCGCTATAC
Source organism: Ascaphus truei (assembly GCA_036426205.1). Taxonomy (NCBI): domain Eukaryota; kingdom Metazoa; phylum Chordata; class Amphibia; order Anura; family Ascaphidae; genus Ascaphus; species Ascaphus truei. The sequence continues at coordinate 16,398,232 of CM071570.1, forward strand.
ACCTATACTGTACGTATGGAATCTTGTGGCGGGGCAGGGCGTAGGGAGATGCTCACCCTATACACCTATTACTTGTATCTATGGACAGCTCTAGCTGGGCAGGCTGACGGGATCAGCAGCACCCTATACACCTACTGTCTGTATGTAAGCTCTGCGGTCAGGACGTAGGGGAGGTGTCAGCACCCTATACACCTATACTGTACTGTAATGTACGCTCTGCTTTGGCAGGGAGTATGGAGATGCAGCACTCCGTATAACACCTATACCTGTAAGTATGGAAGCTTCGGGGCAGGGAGTAGGGGAGATGCAGCACCTTATAACAATCCTATACTGTACTGTAATGTAGCTCTGCGTGGGCAGGGAGTAGGGGAGTATTCAGCACCTTATACCCCTATAACTGTACTGTATGAAGCTCTGCGGGGCAGGGATGTATGGAATCCAGCACCCTAATACAACCTATACTGTAAGCTCTGCGGGGCAGGGAGTAGGGGAGATGCAGGCACCCTATAGCACCTATACTGTACTGTAGTAAGCTCTGTGGGGCAGGGAGTAGGGGAGATGCAGCACCCCTATACACCTATACTGTACTGTATGTAAGCTCTGCGGGTGCAGGTAGTATGGTGGAGTGCAGCTACCCTATACCCTATCTGTACTGTATGTAAGCTCTTGGCGTGGGCAGGAGAGGGGAGATGCATCACCCATACCACCTATACTTCGTATGAATCTCTTGCGGGGCAGAGGAGTAGGAATGGACAGCACCTTCATACCTATACTGTCTGTGTAAGAGCTCTGCGGGGCAGGGAGTAGGGAGATTCAGCACCTTATACACCTATACTGTACTGTATGTAAGCTCTGGCGGGCAGAGATAGGGGAGATACAAGCCACCCTATACACCTATACTGTAAGCTCGTTGCTGGGGCAGGGAGTAGGGAGATGTCAAGCACCCTATACACCTATACTTACTGTATGTAGCTCTGTGCGGGGCAGGAGCTAGGGGAGATGCAGCACCCTATACACCCTATACTGTACTGTATTAATCTCTGCTGGGCAGGGAGTAGGGAGATGCAGCACCCTATACCACCTATACTGTACTGTATGTAAGCTCTGCGGGGCAGGAGTAGGGGAGATGGCAGCACCCTATACACCTATACTGTACTGATGTAAGCTCGCGTGCAGGGAGTAGGTGATGCAGCACCCTATACACCTATATACTAACTGTCTAGTAAGCTTCTGCGGGGCGGGAGTGGGGAGATCAGCGCACCCTATACACCTATACTGACTTATGTAGCTCTGGGGGCAGGGAGGTAGGGGAGATACGCACCCTATACCCCTATACTCGTGTTGTAAGCTCTGTGGGGCAGGAGTAGGGGAGATAATCAGCCCTATACCCCCTATACGTACTGAGTGTAAGCTCTGGTGGGCAGGAGTTAGGGATATACAGCACCCTATAACACCTATACTGTACTGTGTGTAAGCTCTGCGGGGCAAGTGTAGTATAGGGATAACGATCAAGCACCCTATACACCTATACGTGTACTGTATTGTAAGCTCGCGTGCAGTTATGGTGGAGATGCGAGGCACCCTATACACCTATACTGTACTGTAATGTAAGCTCTGCGGGGCAGTGGAGTAAGGGAGAAGACATCACCCTAGTACACCTATATGTACTGTATGTAAGCTCTGGGGGGCAGGAGTATGGGAGATGCAGCACCCTATACACCTATACTGTACTGTATGTACGTCTGCTGGGCAGGGAGTAGGGGAGAGATGCAGCAACCTATAACAAAACCATAATGACAGTATTGAAGACTCTGGGGGGGGGGGGAGATATGGAGTTAATAGCTAAAGGGATAACGGGTGGCGGGAAAATGCATTGTATAGGTTATCAGTAGATGTAAGAGGATTAGGTGGGCTGAGGGAGGGGAGAAATTCCTTTTCGTTGGGGGTTTAATTGGTGGTCACGCCTTATACACCTATAACTGTACTGTAATGTAAGCTCTGCGGGGCAGGGAGTAGGGGAGATCGCGACCTTATACACCTATACTGTACGTTGAGCTCTGCGGGGGCAAGGAGTAGGGGAGATCAGCACCCTATACACCTATACTGTAAGCTCTGGTTGGCAGGGAGTAGGGGAGATTCAAGCACCCTATACACCTATACTGTACTGTATGTAAGCTCTCGGGCATGGAGCTGGGGATATGCAGCACCCATACATACCTATACTGGTACTGTATGTAATCTGCGGGGCAGGGTAGTAGGGGAGATTCTGCAAACACCCTATACACCTATACTGTACTGTATGTAAGCTCTGCGGGGCAGGGAAGTAGGGAGAGCAAGCACCCTATACACCTATACTGTACTGTATGTAAGCTCTGCGGGGCAGGGAGTAGGGGAGATCAGCACCCTAAATACACCTATCTCTACTGTATTGTAGCTCTTCGGGGCAGGAGTAGGGGAGATAAGCACCCTATACCTATACTGATGTATGTAAGCTCTCGGGCGGGCATGAATAGAATACAGCACCCTATACACCTATACTGTACTGTATGTTAAGCTCTGCGGGGCAGGGAGTAGGGAGATACAGCAACCCTTATACACCTATACTGTACTGTTGTGAAGCTCTGCGGGGCAGGAGTAGGGGAGATGCAGCACCCTATACACCTATACTGTACTGTGTGTAGCTCGCGGGGGCAGGGAGTAGGGGAGATGCAGCACCCTATACACCTATACTGTACTGTATGTAAGCTCTGCGGGGCAGGGAGTAGGGGAGATACAAGCACCCTATACACCTATACTGTACTGTTGTAAGCTCTGCTGGGCAGGGAGTAGGGGAGATGCAGACACCCTATACACCTATACTGTACTGTATGTAACTCTGCGGGCGAGTAGGGAGATGCAGCCCCCTATACACCCTATACTGTACTGTATGTTAGGCTCTGCGGGGCAGGAGTAGTGGAGATCACACCCTATACACCTATAACTGTACTGTATGTAAGCTCTGTGGGGCAGGGTAGGGGAGATTGCAGCACCCATTACACCTTACTGTACGTGTATGTAAATCTGCGGGCAGGGAGTGGGGAGATGCCAGCACCTTATACACCTATACTGTACTGTATGTAAGCTCTGTGGGGCAGGGAGTAGGGGGAATACAGCACCCTATACACCTATACTGTACTGTATGTAAGCTTCTGTGGGGCAGGGAGTTATGGGAGATGCAGCACCCTATACACCTATACTGTACTGTATGTAAGCTCTGTGGGGGCAGAGTAGGGGAGATACAGCACCCTATACACCTATACTGTACTGTTTTAAGCTCTGTGGGGCAGGTAGTGTAGATGCAGCACCTTATACACCTATACTTACTGTATGTAAGCTCCTGCGGGGCAGGCAGTATGGGAGATTCAGCACCCTACACACCTATACTGTTCCAATCTGTCTTGTTATGCACTTAGTGTATAATTCCTTGTACCGTTGTACTGTATTGCTCTCTTGTGAGAGCTGAGTACACTGTCGCTATATAATAGATACACAACATACAACCGTGCCCACACAGCCTATTCCTAATAAGAAGCTGCTAGCCATGTAACGCTTCTCTAATGTTTTTACTGCATGTTTGTACTTGGATGTATTTATTTACTACTATGTCTGAAGTCTAACACGCGCGCAGCCCAGTATATCCCACGGTATTATGCTGTTGTGGGGGCGCACACCCGACCTATCTGAGGGTAAAGAGATGGCGTCGTCAGTATATTGGCGAGACCTTTAATCATGATTGAACTAACATTGATATAAGACATTTCGCGAGTTCTCCTGTCGAGGCTGCGTCCCTGTGGCGGGGGCAGAGGCGCGCGGTGCCTTGCCGAGTTCCTTCTTGCAATGTGAATTCTGCCGTCCCCGCGCGTGCACGGGCGACGTACGCCATCCCAAGCTGGGGAGGAAAACAAAAATTGTGATTGAAGCGCGCTCAGCAGTTAAGTGCACACAGAACAGACACACACACACACACACACACCAAACACACACATTACACACACAAAAAGCCCTGATCCATGCCCCTGCTGTCTTCCCCTTGCAAAAGTAGGCAGGACACCCTGCGCTCATGCTTTCAGAGTTGGTATGTCATCGCTCTCAGCATGAGCGCGGTCAGCACCAGCGGGTCGCAGCCTTACCAGTGTCGCTGACCTGAAGGGGAGAGAGAGCTCTGGAATACTTATCTTATTTATCATTGGTTTTTCCAAATAAAAAAAAACTATCACCTAATACTAAGTGCTCTATACTCGCACTGTCCCTACTGGACTAGCACGGCTATTTCTACTTAATATCTGAAAGCGGGAAAGCTACACTTCTTACACTTCTTACACTTCTTACAACGGCTGCAGTGATCTGTCAAGATATGGCACTTTCTCATCAAGGAACTCGATTCATCATAGCACAGACACACACACACAACACACACACACGACACAACACACCCGAACACACCACACACACACACACACACACACACACACACACACACACACACACCACACACACCACACACACACAACCACACACACACACACACACACACACAGCCACACACACAGCTCACCCAGCACCACATAACACATCTAAGCTTTTATACATGTAATATTTCAGGATCTGGCTGCTTATTTGTGTTTCAATAAATCAATGCCAGTAATATGATTTGTATCCTTGTATATATCTTATAATGGTTATAATAATAATAATAATAACTTTATTTATATAGCCAGTGGCGGACTTCCCATTAGGCTGAGTAAGGTATAGCTTAGAGCGGCAATTTTTTGGGGGGAGGCAATAGGTTTGTGTGTGTGTCTTACCTTTTCCATAGCAAGTGCTCTCCTTTAGCGTCGCGTCATCATGACAACGTGACATAATGTGATGTCATGACACAGCATCATCGTGACATCATACGCTGAGAAGGAAAGCCGCTCCCCAGCCTACAGGCGGCAGAAAGCTAAGTCCGCCACTGTACAGTATATAGCGCTTGTCTCATCATGGGACTCAAAGCTCGTTCAGTAGCCATGAGACTGATACATAACCCCAGTGATTTAAATGTATTGTGTCTGTGGGTCTGTATCTGTGGTACTGTATCTGTGGGTCTGTGTCACTGTGTCTGTGGTACTGTGTCTGTGGTACTGTGTCTGTGGTACTGTATCTGTGGGTCTGTGTCTGTGGTACTGTATCTGTGGTACTGTATCTGTGGGTCTGTGTCTGTGGTACTGTATCTGTGGTACTGTGTCTGTGTCTGTGGTACTGTATCTGTGGGTCTGTGTCTGTGGTACTGTATCTGTGGGTCTGTGTCTGTGGTACTGTATCTGTGGGTCTGTGTCTGTGGTACTGTATCTGTGCCACGGTGTCCGCTTCTGCATACCCCCATCCTCGTGGCGTTTTTCCGCAACCACCTGGGGTTAGTTTAAAAACACCCCCCCTGGGTGGGTTTTCTTTTTTTTTTTTTTTTTTTTTGTAACTTTTTATTTGCGTTTTAGAAAAACAAAGGAAAAGGGAATACAGAAAATAGAAAGCGCAGGGAGGGGGTGGGATTGGAAGCACCAGAATTTTAACATGGGTATCAAAAAATATAACGACGCCATGACCACATCACCGCACATTATTCAGAATGAACAGCACCCTGAGAAAAAAATACAACCCTCAATCCACATTGATTCAGAGATTCACATATATTCTCCCTAGAATTCCAGGGTTTCCATACTTTTTGAAATGTTCTTGTTCTGCTTCACACAGGCTGTTAATCTTCCCATAGATTGCACCTCCTTTACTCTCAAAATAATCTCTCTCCAAGAGGGGGCTTGGGACTTTCTCCAGGCCCCTGCGATTGGACGTCTCGACGCGGTCAGAATATGTAATACTAGTTTAGATAAATTGTGATTTAGGTTATCTAGAGGCTTTGCCGAAACCATCATAAGCGGGTCTAGAGGGATTCTTATCCCAATTATTTCACGTCACAGATTCTGCACTGTTCCCCAAAATCTCTGCATTTTTGGGCAAAGCCTCCAGATATGGGCCATATCCCCGACACCACTACAACCTCTTAAGCAAAGATTTGTGGCCCCCTGGGTAAATCTGCCTCAACCTCCCGAGGAGTCAGGTGCCATCTAAAAATAACTTCATAGATATTCTCTTTAGATATTGTCCATAATGATGGGATCGTTGCATTACCCCAAATATCTTCCCATGAGATCTCGATCTGGAAATCATGGATCCATTGCTCCATATAACGGTGGGAGCAAGGAGCGTTGACTTCCCGAGAGATAAGAACTTGGTACAAAATAGAGATGAGACCCCACTGATTTATTTTTCTACATAGCCCTTCGAATACAGAACACTCTGGGAAACAACCACCTTTTAGACAATTACCTAAGATAATGGCAAACTTGTACAAATCTAAACACCTCAGCACCCGTGAAAAAGTATTTCTGCCAAAAATCATTGACGTTTACCATTGAATAGCATATCCCCCACATCACTAACATTTTTAGCCTTCCACAGATCAAAAGTACCCATACACCAACAAGGACCAAAATTATGGTTATCAAAAATAGGGATACATCTTGAGGGAACTGAGCATAATTGATAGTGAGTTTTGACACTGTGCCAAATTTTAAGAGAACATTTTATTACCGCCGATTCAAAAAAATCTAGTCTGTAAGACTTTGATTTATTAATCCACAAAATGGCCCAAGTAAACATAAATTATTTGGTACACCGTCCCTTTAAGCCAAAATAAAACATAAAAATAAAACCTACTCCACCTTGGGGAGACTTACTATACAGGACAGACCCTAGCTAACTGACTGACTAGCTAGGGAAATGTAGGGAAAAAATCCCACAACCAGTGCTCAAGAGCTAATAGATGTACGAATATCCTTCTTAGAAAGTGAAAGGTCTCATACCTAAATATACCACACAGGTAAGGAATGTGTTAAGACTTAATCCCAAAGGCGAAGCGGACTATTATGCAGGTTAGGGGGAGGGGTGATGAATTGGGTGTAGAGGGGAATCGCCGACCATCCTACCTGAGAACAATCAGGCCAACTCCTAACGCAGCCCTCAGTCCACTACCCCCACAGAGTACCTGCTGGGACCACCATTCGGCTTGAATGAGTTCCCCCGCTGAGTCAATGCGTCCTCAATCCTGGTGAGTATGCGTGCTGCCAGCTGAAAAGAGTCCAAAAGAAATTCAAAGAGCAAAAAGCGGTGCACTGCAGCAAAATATGTAGCCAAGCGCAACTGCCAAAGCACCAAAAATCCCACCTAGGGTAATAACCGGACGGTTATTCAAATAATCAACTGGAGTGATGAAGAGTAGAAACGCCTATTATGTATACTGAGATGACAAAATGTATATTTAAACCTCAGCAAGGTGAGTTTTTGTGGAGTTTATTGTAGGTAATTTCACCACATCTACATTTGTTACTGGAGTGTACTATTTACTCACACGTCAAGGGCATTCATGTTGTATCATGTTTTTGATTGTTTGATCCCCGTTCGTTTTTATTTTTGTTATTTTTGTTTTCTCATTGCTGTTTTTTGTCATCATTCCATGATCAATACATGTAATTTGTATTTAGTTGATTGTTCCTTTTTGGATCAGAGTGCTTGTTTTCGGACTTTCTTGTCTTTTCTTTGTGTTGCAATATTTTCTGTGAATATTTTGGGGTGCTTATGTGTGTTTAAGTGTTTCTGGCACAACTGTTATGTAGTCCTGTTTTTAACCATTGAAATGTCTTTGTACATAAGGGTGAAAATGTTCGCAATTTAATATAATGAATGCAGGGTTGACCAGTCTGTATAGGAGAAGGCTGGCAACTATTAGTAAGGGGGTCATGCAGTGTTATGCTAACCCTTTCAAAATCTGTTTGTGGTTTGCATGGAAGGAAAGGATACTTAATAAAAATGGGCATTCAATGACCCCTGTGCTGAGCAACGTTATACTGCACAAGAGTCGGGAAGCAGCACATTGCAGAATCTGTGAAAGGGAGAGGTGCTTATCCCTGAGATAAGGAATAACTTCCCAGTTACTTAGATTCTTGGAGATGGGTGAAGATGTGATGAGTAGAAGTGTAAAAATCACACGTGTTATACATCATAACTATAATTAAAATGTAATTTATAATTATTATGATCGTAATAATTATAGTATGTTAGTGGAGCACCTGCATCATATTTGCAATTACTGCTTTTATATTTATGGCTTCATAGAGACTCTTTGGAAATGAGGGCTCGGGTTTTGGAGGAGAAAAATGAATGATTGAAATCTTATTTTTATGTGAGAGCCATTTGTAGCGTGGGAGTGGCAGGTAGTGTCTACGTCTGTGGGTATCACACTTAACTGGAATGGAAAATGAGAATTTCATTTTCTGTACATGATGGTGGATACAATCTGGCCCATTAGATCGTTACAAGCAATCACATGGCTATGGTGCCGAAATATCTATGGGTCCCTATAGCTTAGGGCATTCTGACACTCCTTAGGCTTGTTATTTAGTAGGCGCTGGTGTGCGTGCGGACGCCCGGTGTTGCGCTTTTCGTTTATATGTTGTAAGCGGTGTGCGCGGCCAGAGGGCATGGCTATAGACATCACAGCGATAGCCACGCTGTGGCGTGGGAGCGTCACGAAAATATCATTTTCATGTATTTGCAGTGATCTGCCGCGCCACCGCTCACTGCCGTGCGCGCGGCTGAAGTATAGAATGCCAGGCCTGGACACAGCCAATTCTGATTGACGTGTGCGCACTATATTACACGCTTTAAGTAGCAAACAACCATTAAGGAAACTAGATTTCTGCGGTGTAATTGTTTTTGTATTTCATTCATTTTTCAGTTTCACTATATATACAACACGGCTATGTTCTATGTTGACAATGTTGATACAGCTAGATCTCTGATGCAAGTTTCTAGAAAGATTCAAGGCTATTCCTACTACAAGGTACGCTTGTTTTAATTTTCTTTGCAATGGAGTTGTATGGGGTGCATCCCCTGAAACGTGACTCTTGACATTATTAACTTTAAGATGGCTTACTTTTGAATCCACTTTGTTACATTGGGCGTGATGGCGGCTATCTTATTGGCCCAACGCTTGCAAATAATTTCCCATAAATGATCATGTTCATGAGTTTTACATATGGTGAATATACAGCCTTCAACTTGCCGCATGTTACCTCTGTTATGTTTTAAACATGTCCCCATGTCCCCATGTCCCAGATCTCAGATTTTGCCTTCAAACCTCATGTTGAGTTCATCGATGAAGAGGACCTAACTTTTTTTTTTGCCAGTTTTCAGATTCAAGATTCATCATAGACCTTGTATTTTCTGACAATGTGCAACTTTCTAAAGCCTTTTTTTTTTTTTCTTTTAACAAAAAATAAATTCATAGAACCCTCTAATGTTTACACTAAATGCTCCAACTACTGCCTTTTGTCCCATGTAACTCAATACAATTAAAAGTCAGAACCCCTTACAGGGTTGGACTTCCCTGTTTACTACTATGAGTATGGTGAGAACCACCCACACACACCGGGTGAGACTCAAGAAAAATGTGCTTTACTTGCGTGGTTTGTATATTTTTCCTTCTGTTTGTGTTAATACGGTCTGTACCTTATCTGCGTTATGAAATAAGAAATCGGCAGCACTCTAGGCCAAAGAATAAAATCCATTGCCTACTATGTTTCTAAAGGCAAACCTCAAAATAAGATAAATAAACAAAATTTAAAAAATGTAGGTTCTAGGAAAGGCATGTTGCAGGCACAAACACACACTCCTTAGATATATCCAAATCATCATTTATGAACAAACACTGAATGGTAACTGCACATCATTACCAGAGAGACAGATTTAGAAATAAGAAAACAAGAATGGATACACCTTCCAACAAAAGTATTCAACCCCATTACAGTAGGGCCCCGCTTCTCGGCGATCCGCTAATACGGCGGTACTATTTCCCGACTGCAGTCATTTTTTTCGCGCATGCGCAGAAGGGAATGCAGAGGCCGCGCATGCGCAGAAGGGAACGCCCGACTCTGCATGCGCAAAAAGCTGCATTCTGGGACAGTGCAGGAGGGAGGAGAGACGGGAAATCGCTGGTGGACATAGCATTTGTGCGCTTCGCACAAAAAAAAAATATGTTCCGCTTTTCGGTGGCGGCCTGGAACCGAACCCGCCGAGTGAGGGGGGCCCTACTGTATAGGTTCTTATGCCTGTTCCTTTGTTCATTTATCATACCTGTGGCTCCTTTCTTGTGTTGGATTTGTAAGATCTGCCTTGGCATAATGTTCATTTCATGTAGGCTTTAGTTGTGTTATGAGGGAGAGAGAAACTGGAAAAAACTCAGATGTTGCGTTTGTGAAGAAACCTTTTTTTTTTTTTATCTGTCGCATTGTAATGTTTCTCAATTCTACATTTCAAAGCTCATTCTTCATGATGAAGGTCATTCTTCTTCCGAAAACTTCCTTCGATAAAAATGTAATCTGTTATATTTTCTCATTCATTAAATTAGTATTTAACATTTTTTTTTAGAAATATCTTCAGTGACCAATATCTGATGCTCTCCTGTTTTTGTGTTTTACCTAATAGATTGTGATTAATGCTACTCCTTCCCCTCTTCCATCTGATCGGTTGTGTACTCCATATACAGTGGATATGAATGCTATCGAGGTACGGGATAGAGTGAAATATCTGGGTACTAGTGCTACACATTTAAAGCAGCATTTTCTAGCTAATTGTGTACTTCAGTGACATTTGGCACTATAAAAACAGATCATGTATTTTACTTTTATGAGACATTTTATGATGAGGTAAGCATTGAACTGTTTTTTTTCCGGGGGAATCCCAGTTCTTGCGTGATTGTGTTCTTGCGTTCTTTGAACACAGCAAAATAAGGCCCTGTCTTATTTTTTGCTCCTATTATTTTTAGGCTTTGAGCCCTCAATAATTTAAGCAAAGTGTGTGTGTGTGTGTGTGTGTGTGTGTGTGTGTATATACAGACATTTGAAGAATGTATTCAATAATAATTTATTTTTTAAAACTATAGCCTCTCCCTGGATATTGAAACTGTCATGTACGGCACACCTGTGAGCACGTGACCAGAATACGAGACAAGGGTTAATACACAGCTCTCTAGCTGGCCCACTTGTCACCTTCGTAAAGGTCCCTCAAATGAACAATATCTCCCCTCAATCCATCCTGTCACACAGCACACTTGTGAGCATGTGACTTAGATATGCAACCAAGGTAAATACACACGGGTACTCTAGCTAACTCACTTTTCTCCTGTGCAAAGTACTTTCAATGAGTTAATATTAACTCCTCGCTCTCCACGATCATATCTATATGCTTCCCCCGCCCAAGAAATGATGCAAAATATGTAAATTAATATATGTGCCTGGGTTTCAGGTTTCTGTTTATCATAGGAAAAAAAATATGCACTTAACACACACATCTGTTGTAGCAAAATGTGTCAGAAAATGTAAATACTCTTTCCAGAGCGTGCAACAGTTCATTCAGAGCCCCAAAGCATCACTTTTTAAAGAATTGTTTAATATATATAAAAAATACAGTGCTTACATTACAGAAGGATTACAAAAACATACAGTTACTTTAAGAAACTGCTCTGCATTTATTGTAACAGGATAAAACAGAAATCCCTATACAGTACGTTGTTACCATGTCATAGGTTTTCCCCAGAGAGGTCACTGGCTTAGAAATAAGAAATTTAATTTGTTTGATCCAAAACACACCTCTATTGAATTTTGATTTTCATAATACCTTGCTAAGACTTATGTACAGCTTAACCCCGTTATAACGCGGTCCTTGGGATCCACAGAATGAGACCGCGTTATACCATATCATACCCAGGATCTTTCGTATGCTAGCTCAATTCTGTACCTCTACACCACAGGGACTGTGTGATGTCATAGACTCTAAAAACAAACTTAACATTTACATAGTACACTGTGCACTGTGCTGTAGAGGATAAATATATTTATAGGGTCTGTCATGTCACGCCAAGCCTGTGGTGTAGAGGTAAAGCATTGGTACCAGAATGTGAAAGGTCCTGAGTACGATCCCTGAATGTGTATTTTATAAAATGTATTAATGTTCAATTCCCACATGGTGTAGGTGTGTGTATGTGTCCGTTAGCAATAAAGCATTGAATATTTAAAAAAAAAAAAAAAAAAATATTGTCATGTGGCACCGCACAGCTGACAGCTGCAGAGAGGAGAGCAGGAGAGCACATGGACACAGCCCTATGAAGTGAGGAGAGAGCTGACAGCAAAAAGGAGAGCGGTAAAATAGAGGTTTTCAAATCTCGAGAGCCACGCTCATACCGTGTTATAAGCGGATTCAAGTTGTAGCGGATCGCGCTATAATGGGGTTGAGCTGTACTATTTCCCCCCCACTGAAACAACATAAGCCTAATGCGTTTCTTAAATACAGTGCAATTGAAATACTGTTTGTATTCTCTGTGTCATTGTTTGCCTTATGTCTTACATGAAAGGATACAGGGTAACATTTCAAACTTCAGGAGCTGGGGTAATGTTGCCAGCCACTGTATGTATAAATGATAACATACTGCATGCTTAAATCAAATATATACATAGTCATGGAATACTGAAGATTGGTGATATATTGTATTCATTTTGATGACCTATATATTAATCAGATATATAATCAAATATAAGGACTGAAAGAGTGGCTCTTTGACTAAAAAGGACTGATTCTGAAAGCGATGACACTGATGAAGCTGGGAACTTGGTTATTTTACTGGTGTCCGCTCCGCGTCACCATGGGCAAGTCCCATTATCTCCTTGGGCCTGGGGCTTCAAAACGAGATTGTAAACTCTCAACTCCAGGCTTCAAGCCCACCCCCAGCACGTCAGGTTTTTAGGATAGCCCAGCTTCAGCACAGGGACCTGTCACCCAAAGCTAGGATATCCTGAAAACCTGACCTGTTGGGGTGGGGAGGGAGGGAGGTCTTGAGGACTGGCTTTTAGCACCACTGCTCTATGGGAATCATTGTGCCTGGAGAAATGCATGTACAATTCTGCGTACATGGTTAGTGTCCTTCACGAATAACCGTTTCTAATAAATATGTACTACAAGTACTCAACCTTCATCTGACTAGAACAGCTGAATATCTGGTGACATATATATTTACATTAAACATTCATTTTCATTATAAACTGCATGTACACACCAGACCGATACATACATTAGTTCCATAACACATTTGAATAAAAAGCTATTTAATATCATATCTAGTGTATATATGTATATACCTTTTTGCCTGTGCAATTTTGCAGGAAGTACAGTTGCTGAAGATGTGGTTGGGTGCACTATTGAAGACATCAGGCTTGACATGTGCTTCCTGTTTAGCTCCTGGCAAATTAATCCACTTATTTCTAATCATACAAATACATATTTTGCAGATTTTTAGGTGTGCATATGTGAAAGTGATAAATGTATAACCAGTTGTGTGCAAGTGTAAATAGTTTTAAAAGTGAATAATGCGCGACACACCACTGGAACAAAAAATGAATGAAAATTAATGAACTGGAGAGAGGGTAACAACAAAATTAGCTTTTAATAATTCATCTGATCGACAGGCAAAAAAACGGAGCCAGCATGTTTCGTGCTTATGCCTTTTTTGGAGCCCCAGACTTGGTCTTTGCACTGTTTTTGTAAATAGTTTTACACAGACATTATCATTTACAAATCTGTATTATTTACTTTATTCTCTAAAGAGTATGGCACTAATTCGTCGCTACCGTGGGCTTTCCGTGCAATAGTGCCAGATCGGTGCTAAGGCAAGGTCCTATCTCCGCCAGTATTTGAGGCTTATTGACATTTTCAGTTTCTTTTTAATCAAGTTATTGAGTTCTATACGGGACACACAGATTAACCTGACTGAGGGTTTCCATGCTATAAATAATACGTTCAGGCTAACTTTAGGTGGCATTTTACATGCTCCACTTGCATTTTGGCTGGTGACTTTAAATAAATTAACCAGTAAATTAAAAAAGGACACTCCATTTCATGGGCCTTATTCATCAGTGTCTGTATAAAGGGATTTGTCACCTGCAATGCTAACCCTCTGTTCTCTGCACAATTTATCAAATTAAGCATAACTAATGAAACTAAAGTCATAGCAGATCATTACCATGCAATAGTTGTCAACCTGCATACTCCTAAGCAAAAACAAAAGCTTACTAAACAGCCAATACAGCCAAACATGGAAAACTGTATGCACCACTCGCTGTATACTTAATTAACATACACCACATGTAATATTTTGAAAGAATAATACAATCCTGAAGAAAGTACACATCAGTGAGGTGAAAGTAGAAAATAAACTTAAAGGATGCAGAGTAAAAAGAACAGGCAACGCATGGACCGTAATGTATTTTAATGTTGTCACCAAATACTGCAGACCACATAAGTTTGGTCTAGTAGACACTCACAGAAGAATGGGGGCAGGAAGAATTGAAGAGGGGAGAATTCCATCTGCTAATAATACACATTTTCGAGTGTTGCATAATTTCCAATATCATACATGTCATTTTAGAGTGTGCTGAATCATGAAATAATATTTTTCACCATCCCCATGGTAACGTGTGACGTAGTGGGAAAAAGTTCCTCCTCCATCTAGGGCTAGAACAAATTCAGTGGGCTAGGTATTAAAAAAAGTGGCGTCCTGCGTCACCCACGACTGTTATTTTGGGCTACTGCAACTCAGCTGGGGAGGTAGGATCCTTTTTCCTACCTTCCACCTTTTTTATTTTTTGGCTGACCATTGGGATGCCTATACCAGACAGCAGAGGGCTCAAATTACTACCCCCCATGCTACAGTGGACGACGTAGTCCACGTGTTGAAACACCACGTAATCATTTTTTCCCACCCCTCCTGGTTCTGCATTTTCTGGTCCCCTTGCATATATGAAGGATGTGGAGAGGCTGTGCAAGGCCTGAATTCTACTTTCACTGCATTAAAACCTGAACCCATACCTTCACCGTTCATGCTTGCACAGTCTCATCATATTACTCGGCCACTCTCTCTTATGGGGGTTTTACATTCCAAAGTAGAACAAAATGCCTCTGGAGCACTAGGAGAGCCAGACGCAACTGGTTGCGCAAACAGGATCTTCCTTTAAAGAGGAATTAAAATTATCTGATTGACAAGAGGGTGGGTGTCTTGTGGCTTAACCTGATCTTCATCCTGAAGCAACAGCTTCTGATAATACTGCCAAACCTTAGAAAATGATTGCCAAGTCCAAACGTATCTGCGGCACAGACTGAGAACAGAAATGACCTTTGGGTTGTTCCAAGAGGCTATGCGCAGACTGTATTAGGAACGACGCCTTAGAGGAACTCCATCTGAGATGGCAGAACTCTCATCTTGGATGAAACATACAATGTTGGGGAAATTTGAATGGCAATAGCAAAGGATGCGAGGCGGAATTTGCATAAAATATCAAAATTCCAGACTTCATTAGATAATCAAAGGGATCCATCTCTATCAAGATCAGATATGATCATTTTTTTAAATTTATTTTTTCACCTATGGACAAGCTGGAGTACTTCTTGGCCTCAGAAGAAGAGGAGGGTGTAGTAGAAGCGGTGTCAAGCTTTTTCAATCCATTAACAACTTAAGGCCATGTGTGCAATGTTGAACAAGTTGGGGATTCTGGATAAGGCATTTTTTGAGACAAATACGAAGATTAGGTGTTTTTCAGTACACCAATTGGAAAAGGTCATGCTACTGCGTCATGCAGGATAAGAGGCCTTGTCTATCAAATTAGATTTTAAAATGATTACCAATTTAGAGGCTTACTCGGCTCAATGGGAAACGCCTCCAAATTGTAATTTCAATGTTTTCTGGGATCTCATCGAGGACCACAATCCTCCTGGAATATGATTTGAAAGAGGATATCAAAGCAGATAATTCTGAAAGATTTTGCTAACCTTAGTGATAGCATATCCTAAATAAGAAAAGCCATTGGAAGTACTTAAGGTTTTGAGTGTCAGGAAACAACTATTTTCATAATAAACCAATCTAAATTACCACATTAGAAAATGCCCTTCTCTACAGCTTCACTGTATTAATTCAATGTACATGTTTGAAATAGTGGGCATTTCCCTCACTCTGTGCTAATGCTGGTGCATGTCCGAGTTTGGTGGAATGTCTGATGTGTGGATGGTTGAAACCAGTAAAGTTCTAGTGGTTCATAGTTCACTAGTGAGTTCTGATATTGTGAAGGAGACGATTTGAGATGATTTGAAGATACTCACACAGTCTTTCAACACTTGTTTCAGGAGTTGACTGCTGAGTAGAACCCTTATTTTAATCTTGTTGCATGAGGAAACATTACATAACAAAGAGGATACCTCCTTTACTAAAGGATGCACTTTATATCTCACCTTTATTTTCACAGTGTAACATGAATTCTTATCTCGTTCCCTATATCTATTGAGTAATCCATGTATTACATTTAATCATGTTCTTGTATCATAGATTTGTCTACGGAGACGATATGACGATGTGACTGAAAGTCTTGATTTACGCAACCTTTGCAATGATCCAGGTAGGAAAAGTCCTTTTATCTACTTGGTAGTCCTTGTTTTTTTTATCGATACTGCACAATAATATTTCAATATTGGTTAGAGAGAGCACGTCAAGAGTATCATTGGACGCTTCTAACAGCTAAGGAGTTAATGTGTTGTTGGCCCCTCTAGCAGCAAAGGGGTAAAATCACAGATCACATTGCAGTCATGTCCTCACATAAAGGGACACCCAATACCCCATTATAAATGTAACCCTCCCTGCCAGGCTCCTAGGGAGTTTATATCAGTGTCTCTTTAGTGGCTCCTCAGAAAGCTTTACCTTATTCAGGGTGCAGGCTTGGTGCGGCTGGGCAATGAGGAAGCAAAGATAGAAATGGTGGGCGCCAGGAACTTTTGTAGTACAAACACTCTTTATTTATGCCCCCTTTTACTAGGGCTCATCTTATCCATACGCAGTACACTTAAGTATAGGTGTCATCAGTTTCATATGGCTTGTCTGTACTCTTGTTGGTTGCATCCCCAGGCAGCCTCACTTAACACCTTGGGGAGGTGCAGACTCTTAACTGGATTCTACTTAATTGACCTGTCTGAGTTCTGCATATAGGACTTTGCGCATTGTCAATATGGAGCCCTTCTCGGGCCCTGGCTGTCTCAATTTAAATAGGAGGTATACATTGCACTCCTGTCTGTGAACTGCTACATCTAGACACACTGTAACTGACGCGTGTGTGGATCTGCCTGCAGTGGTGATCCTATGGCACCCGGGGATGCCTCTCATAGGGACTTCAGTTGCATGCATGCTTTCTCTTCTGTGAATTGTGGGGTTCACCTTGGCCATCTCTCGACACCCTACCTGAAAGGGCACTGTCCCCAACTAGAACATAATAAACAGGAACTGATCTGTCCTATATACTCAGGACCACTTCTTAATACTTTTTAAGAATATACACTGAGGCTCCTCCACTCTCACCCCTCAACAACCTAACCTCTAGAACTTTATCCTTCCTATTTATATCTCCTGTCTCGTCCTTGTCTCCAGGCAACCTTGGGTGAGGCTTCGTATCGGCTGACTCTCCCCCAGCCGTGTGTAATAAGAAAAGACTTTACTCAATATATGTGGGTCTGCACAGGTAACCCCTTAAGGCCATGGTAATTCCATAGGGGGGTTACACTAGCTGTTCAGGGGGCCAGGGCAGATTCAGTAAAATCACCACTTATGAGTGTCCTTATGTAACTTACAAATTATTTTATACTTGGGGAAACTAGCCTGGAGGATTGTGGATTTGCACACATTTCTATTGATGTTATATTATTATTTTCCCAATGAGCCTGGACTTGCAATGTAGATTCATCTAATGTTTAATTCTTGCGACTGCCTTAAGTACAATTTTGGGTGCAAGGAGCCAAAGACGTTCTACGTTTTAATTTTATGGAGGGCATTACTTCCCGCTTCATGTCAAATAGAATCTACTTTGGGAGCTACCAGAAGGTAAACATCCCTTTCTTCAGATTCAGTTTGATTCCAAAGTAGTAAAACAGACCTACAGTTTATCAGAAGAATGTGCCTTTAATCAGTTTGGTCCTGCTTTTAGTTTCAAGAGCCTGTCCTGTAGTTTGAGGTGTTTGCAAAGATGACTGCACATTAAAACAACAGTTTATCTTGGCAAAAAAGAAAGATGGAACCCATTCAGCAAGAGCAAAGCAGATAAACATACTCTATTTAATGTTGTTCCAAAATCATTTAAAACAAGAATTCTACTAAGTTTGTGGAGAACTTCAACCAAGAGCTCCTCCGATATGTCTGCTAACAGTTCAGATAGGGATAGCTTTATCACTTGCCAGCTGATGAGGTTGAACCAGTTCAAATATTTTGTAAACCCGCATTTGTCCTTTGATTTGCTTGTAATATTGCTCCTATCGCTATTTAAAGAAAGACTCATAGATAAGTTTGACAACAGTGATGTAATAACTTTGAATATTTATATTTCTAAAATACTCAATGGCGGGTTTCTTCAGGGTGAACCAATTCCAAAATGCATAAAATTCAAGTGTCATACATATTTTACAGAAATCTTCAATGCTTGGGGTCCCACAGATGTATATTAAGATCTGTTGAATCTATGCAACGAGTAGGGGACTACGTTCAATGTTACGGCACGTCCTTAACAAATGTCATTACATGTTTGCACCTTTTCTTCTCCATATCCACATACTTAAAAAAAACAAAAAAAAAAAAACAATCTGAAACGTAAAAGCGTGAACAACATGTGAATGTAGTATTTTTAGTAAAATCTCCGGAATCTGTCAGTTTAGCCTGAAAAACTAAAAACAGATTGTGTGCATTTACAAAATGAGAGGTATAAATCATGTCCCATTGCTTTGTTGAAAGTTCTGAGCAATTTTACAGTAAAGAAACTGGTTACAAGCATTGCAAATGCCAGACTTGATAAAGCAATTATTATTGAAATGCAATATGAATATGCACTTGTCCTGAACGCAGAAGCCAATATCGGACATTTAAGTCTGCAGGTTGCCTTGTCATTGTAAGGAATCGGGGGCCACGTCCCTTGCGGCGTGACCCCTCCTTACCCACTACCAGTACTGCAGCGGCTGCTGCCCCTGCCCCCCGTCGCTACCCATGCCGCCGCCCAGTGCATACCTTGAACTCTGCCGTCGCCATCTTGGATTCTGGCACTGGTGTTACAGACCCTCAGCTGGGCTCTACTATTTCCTGGTCTCTCAGCCACTCACGAGCAGCTCGTGACTTCACTTCCTTGCTCTGCATAGCTCCTTGCTTCCTGTGTAGCCTGGATACTGTGTCGTGCTCCTGTTTGTCTTTTCTCCTACAGATTTGAACCGACTTGTCTGACTTACCCCTCTGGCTCCCGACTTCAGCTTACCCATCACGATTCTTACCTCTCAGACCTTTGGACACGGAAACGGATTTAAACTACGGAACTCTCTATACTCCTGAACTCGGCAAGTACAACGACTATTCTAAATCTTAACCCAGGCCTGGCCACGCTACAACCACATCCCGGACCCACTCCCTCTGCTGTCGGTGTGTATATTCAACATCCCACCTCAGTACAGGGGACTGGCCTGGTCTATGGGCTGCACAGCGTGACATTATGCAGAGCCCAACAGAAATGACTGAGGTGGGCCAACTAATCAGGGGACTTGCGCAATGCATTGGTACTTTGGGAACTCAGATCACAAGCTTGGTACAACAGCTTTCCCAGCTTTCACTACAGCCTATTCCGGCCCCAGCCACGCAGGGTGGCGACCGGCCATCAGAACTCAGGATTCCTACGCCTAAAGCATATGCGGGTGACCCTCTAGCCTGTCATGGTTTTTTGAATCAATGTGAAATACAATTTGAGATTTCTCCCAGCCTGTTCCCCACCGGACGCACCAAGGTAGCCTATGTTTACTCTCTTTTAACAGGGGACGCCTTGGCGTGGGCCTCTCCCATCTGGGAGTTGCGTGCGGAAACCACCCAGGATTACCAGCTCTTCCGCCAAGAATTCCAGCAGGTATTTGATATTCCCGCCCGCAGTGATACTGCCGCTGCTTCTCTTGTTCAATTGTCTCAAGGTCGTAGGTCCGTAGCCAAATATGCATTGGAATTCCGGACTGTCGCGGCGGAGACGCATTGGAACCAAGAAGCCCTTATTGCTGTGTTTTGGCAAGGTTTGTCCGACTCTGTAAAGGATGAACTTGCAGTTCAGCCCAGGCCCCAGGAATTGGAGGAATTGATTGCACAATGCATACGAGTGGATCAGCGCCTTCAACAGCGCCGTCATGAACGCCAGCGTCCCAGAATTTTCTCTTCTGACCCTATTCTCCCCAGATCCTTCCCAGCTATTCGTCCTGTTCTAGACACTGTGGAACCCATGCAGATTGCCAGTCAAGAGTTCCGTAATACCGACAGGACTGCCGATAGAACTCCTGACCGGACTGCCGAAAGGGCTCGTCGCCGGAATGAGGGCCTTTGCTACTATTGTGGATCTCCTGAACATACGGTACGTTTTTGTCCTTTAAGGCCCAAAGAACAAACACGACCAATGGGGCAAGAGGGACTCATTTTGGGGTCAATATCTTCTCACCCTATCTCTGAAGAGGAACTCCCTAAGAGAATTATGCTTCCAGTCTCGCTTGAGGGTCTGAATTTTCGCGTAACCACAGCCGCTTTTCTTGATTCAGGATCCGGTGGTAACTTTGTGGATCAAGATTTTGCTACTCTTAACAAGATTCCGCTCATCGCTAAGAAATCACCGATTGGCCTCGAGGCTATTGATGGTCGCCCTTTGCAACCTGCCTTCATCACGTTAGAGACTCTTCCTCTCACCCTTTCTGCCGGTACTCATACCGAAATCATATCCTTTGACGTGATGCACTCTCCTGCCGTTCCAGTTATCCTAGGATTACCCTGGCTATAGCAGCACAACCCACGCATTGATTGGAGGGATGGCAAGACAATTCAGTGGGAGCCAGAGTCAGACGCCTCACCATTGCCGGTCATTTCTCCTACCACAGTCCTCGCGGGAGTGGAAACGCCCCCGGCTAATGATTCCGCTCTTCCTGAAGCATATGCGGATTTCATCGACGTGTTTAGCAAGACACAATCGGAGGTTCTACCTCCTCACAGACCTTATGATTGCCCCATTAATCTGGTTCCCGGCGCTGTTCTTCCAAAATGTAAGTCCTACCCCTTGTCTCTCCCTGAAACTGAAGCCATGGCAGCATACATCAAAGAAAACCTTGAAAAAGGATTCATCCGTAATTCTTCGTCCCCCGCTGGTGCCGGTTTCTTTTTTGTCAAAAAGAAAGATGGATCCCTGAGACCATGCATTGATTACCGAGGGCTCAATCTCATCACAGTCAAGAATCGATACCCCCTTCCGCTGATCTTCGAACTTTTTGATAGGCTTCAAGGGGCAAAGATTTTTTCCAAGCTAGACCTCCGAGGAGCTTACAATCTTGTTCGCATCCGAGAAGGCGATGAATGGAAGACTGCCTTCAATACCAGAAGCGGCCACTACGAGTATCTTGTAATGCCCTTCGGCTTATGCAATGCTCCTGCTGTTTTTCAGGATTTCATGAATGATGTCTTCCGTGATGTTCTCAATTCTTTCGTAATCGTCTATCTGGACGATATCCTAATTTTTTCTAAAAATCTTCAAGATCATGTCCAGCATACCAGGCTCGTTCTCGCTCGCCTTCGTGTCAATAATCTCTACGCTAAGCTCGAGAAATGTCTTTTTCATCAAACCTCTACTGCCTTCTTAGGCTATATAATTTCTGATAAAGGATTTTCAATGGACCCTGAAAAACTTAAGGCTGTTTTGGATTGGCCTCAGCCCAACTCTCTCAAAGCCATCCAGCGTTTTTTGGGCTTCTCCAATTACTATAGGAAATTCATCCGAAATTTTTCCACCACTGTGGCTCCCATTACGGCCCTTACCAAGAAGGGAGCTGACCCGTCTGTATGGCCTCCGCAGGCCGTCTCGTCCTTCGAAACCCTGAAACAAGCTTTCGTCTCGGCACCCATCCTGCGACATCCCGATGTTAGTCTTCCTTTTACTTTAGAAGTTGATGCGTCTGATTGTGGTGCAGGCGCCATCCTGTCCCAGAGATTCTTCCCTCAAGGTAAGCTTCATCCATGCGGTTTTTTTTCAAAGAAGTTTTCGCCCGCTGAAAAGAACTATGATGTTGGCAATAGAGAGCTCTTGGCTATCAAGATGGCCTTACAGAAATGGCGACATCTCCTGGAAGGTTCCCGCGAACCTATTTCTATATTGACCGACCATAAAAACCTTCTGTATATCGAAAATGCACGTCGTCTGGGGTCTCGTCAAGCTCGCTGGGCACTATTTTTCTCAAGATTTAATTATACTCTGTCCTATATTCCTGGTTCTAAAAACACAAAAGCTGATGCCTTGTCCCGACAATTTTCTCCGGAGGAAAGATCCGAAGAAACCCCTGAAACTATCGTACCCTCTAAGTTTATAATTTCCGCCAACTCATTTGACATTCTCGAAAAGATCGTTGAAGCTCAAACACAAATTCCGAGTGGTCTACAGGTACCGGAGGGAACTCTTTATGCCGCACCCAGGTTTCATCAAAAGATATTAGAATGGGGTCACTCTGTCCGTTCAGCCGGCCATCCCGGTTTCAAAAGAACTTTGGATCTTATCAAACGTACTTTTTGGTGGCCTAATATGGCAAGGATGGTTCATGAATTTACTAGTGCTTGTCCAGTATGCGCACAAAACAAGACTCTTCATCAAAGACCCTCAGGCTTGCTCATGCCCTTGCCAGTACCCGAACGTCCATGGTCACATATTTCAATGGATTTCATTGTGGATCTACCCCCTTCCAGAGGGATGAATACCATTTTGGTCATCGTTGACCGTTTTTCAAAACAGGCCTACTTTGTTCCACTCAAAGGACTTCCCTCCTCGCCCACCCTAGCTGATATCTTCACCAAGGAGGTGTTTCGCATCCATGGGATACCTACATCCATAGTCTCGGACCGAGGCACACAATTTATATCGAAATTTTGGCGGGCTTTCTCCAAGAGGCTTGGCATGGCGCTATCCTTCACATCAGGCTATCACCCCCAAACTAATGGGCAAACAGAAAGACTTAATCAAACGCTGGAACAATACCTGCGGTGTTTTATTTCCGATTCCCAGGATAATTGGGTTGATCTGCTACCTTGGGCAGAATTTGCAACCAATTCACTTCGTAATGAATCCATGCATGAAACCCCGTTCTTTGTGAATTATGGTTTCCACCCAAGTCGACTGCCAATCTCAAACATTCCGATAGGAGTGCCGGCGGCTGATGAACGGGTAACTACTCTTCAGAAGTCATGGATCAAGATTCAGTCCCCGCTTCTTAGCGCCGCTCAGAAATTCAAGTCTCAGGCAGACCACCGTCGTCAA
Source organism: Ascaphus truei (assembly GCA_036426205.1). Taxonomy (NCBI): domain Eukaryota; kingdom Metazoa; phylum Chordata; class Amphibia; order Anura; family Ascaphidae; genus Ascaphus; species Ascaphus truei. Next base: position 16,421,790 of record CM071570.1, read on the forward strand.
CAGGCCCCTAATTACAAGCCAGGGGACCGAGTTTGGCTTTCGTCTAAAAATATCAAGTTGAAGTCTCCGACCCCGAAATTAGCACCTCGATTCTTAGGGCCTTTTCTGATCCAGGAACAAATCAATCCTGTGGCATTTCGTCTGCAACTTCCGTCTTCCATGAGGATTCCAAACGTTTTCCATGTTTCCCGGCTCAAGCCATTCGTCCAGAGCAAACGGTTCCCTGCTAAGACCCAAAGACCCAAACCAGTCACGGTCCAAGGACAACCTGAATTCGAAATCCAGACAATCATGGATTCTCGTGTATCCAGAGGAAAGATACAATTCCTTGTTCACTGGAAGGGTTATGGTCCAGAGGAACGCTCTTGGGTACCCAAGGAGGACATCCATGCTCCAGTTCCCTTGGACCGCTTCCACAAGAAATTTCCGCAGAAGCCTTGGATGGATCGTCCTGAGGTCGATCCTGAAGGGGGGGGTACTGTAAGGAATCGGGGGCCACGTCCCTTGCGGCGTGACCCCTCCTTACCCACTACCAGTACTGCAGCGACTGCTGCCCCTGCCCCCCGTCGCTACCCATGCCGCCGCCCAGTGCATACCTTGAACTCTGCCGTCGCCATCTTGGATTCTGGCACTGGTGTTACAGACCCTCAGCTGGGCTCTACTATTTCCTGGTCTCTCAGCCACTCACGAGCAGCTCCTCGACACGCCTCCGCCATGCCCCTCGTCCGGATTGGTCACTGTCGCTTTAAATATCCGGCTGTGACTTCACTTCCTTGCTCTGCATAGCTCCTTGCTTCCTGTGTAGCCTGGATACTGTGTCATGCTCCTGTTTGTCTTTTCTCCTACAGATTTGAACCGGCTTGTCTGACTTACCCCTCTGGCTCCCGACTTCAGCTTACCCATCACGATTCTTACCTCTCAGACCCTTGGACACGGAAACGGATTTAAACTACGGAACTCTCTATACTCCTGAACTCGGCAAGTACAACGACTATTCTAAATCTTAACCCAGGCCTGGCCACGCTACAACCACATCCCGGACCCACTCCCTCTGCTGTCGGTGTGTATATTCAACATCCCACCTCAGTACAGGGGACTGGCCTGGTCTATGGGCTGCACAGCGTGACAGTCATAATGTTGCCTATACATGGACACCATGTCCCAGTGCCTCTTCACTCCACATGTTTTTTTTACTACCTTAATCTGTTTCGTAGCATCTCCCTTTGCCTATTTGTTCACTGACCTCTTCCTTGTAATCGGCACCACACGTTTTGATAATTTGGAGATCGGTATGTCTTGTCCCAAGGAAGAGCTTACTCAAGAAAGTTTGTCTTTATTTCTTTTTTTCTGCCCACCAAAAGGTATTATGTCCTATAGACATGCACAGCGACTTATGAAAAGTAATTTGTATTCCAGTCCTGCTGATCTGAGGAAGGGAGCACTGCTTTTAAGATTAGAGTCCACATAAAAATGTGTTCCCTACTTTTGGAGTGGTTATTCGTTTACGTACAAATGCAATGATTGCAAAGAAAATTAAATTTCTTTTTACTAACCTAATACTGTAAGAAAGGAATACCTATATACCACCACCTCTCGAAGTTGCATTCTTTTTCTGTGGTTCATCTAATTTGAGGAGCATTGACATTCGCAGGTATGAGCTACAGTGGTGAACTAAGTCAGAAAACAAGTTCAGTAAGCAACTGTATGACCTGATAGTGCCGAAGCACTATATTGTTCTATGTGTTTTGGCAAAACAAACTTGGAAAGGTCTCTTTGCCTGTAATAATCAGTGGCATTATGAACACAAAATGGGACATTTGGCAGCGACAAAGTCGTCGCTGGACCCTCCGCCGCTGTCCGCTTCTACAATAAGGTAACTTTTAGGGTAGGGATAAACAGTAGGGGTTTTAACGGTTACGGTTAGAGTTTTTTGGGGTAAGAAGTTAAGGTTTTTAGGGTAAGGGGTTAAGATTAGGGGGTTTTAGGGTAAGGGCTAAGGTTGGTGGCAAGGCGGCCTGCGGCGAGGGGACTTGCGGCTAAACACTGGCGGTCACTTGGTCGCGGCAAAATGTCCTACACGATTCTGAACACCTCATCATGATAATGAAAATGCCAGCAAACAATTAGGGCAGATTGTGTTTCATTACTAATGGTGCAATCAATGTTGCCTAGAAATTAAAATGCACTGCTCTAAACACTTTTGACCAAATAAATTGTAATTTAGTTTCTAGCTGGTGAAAGTGCCAGTAAATATGACATTTCTCCAATGCCATGGGGCACTCAAAGTGTTAATGCTCCATTTTCTAAACATTTTTTATTTTTTGGCATTTTCTTACCATAGTTTGTTTATTTTTTGGGGGGGTGTTGAGGGGTTGAGGAGGGCCAGGTACACATTACACTGCAATACAATACTACCCTTTCGCATCTTACTCGTCTTGAAGCAGTATAGCATTCTTGTTTTCAGTTTTAATCTGATCTAAAGCATAAACAATGATTTCCATACGCAACAAGACAAAACAAAACCCAACCATTTCACATGCGTTAATGAACAATATTGGACGTTATTGCTCTCTTAAGTTGCATTGTAAAGTAATTTCTAGAAAAAAAGCAACAGAACTTCATTCAGACGTGTACTCCATTGCCTTTGGGATATTTCCCTTAATTGTGGTAGCTTTTGCTGTGGTTTCAATTATTATTTACATGCCCATTTCCATCTTGTGGAAACCGCAGCCTTGAATTAGGTGAAATCCTTCCTAGTGATACTGAACTCTAACACAGCTCATGTAGGATTACAAACGTTAGTTTAGTGCAGTAGTTTCCAATCTTTTTTGGTTAAAGAACCTCAAGTGAAATTTTGAGAAACCCCAAAAATCTCTAATAGCAACTTTGTGATCAGATGCATTGTAAATTCTTCTGTATTTGATACAATTTTCAAATGACCAGAAAATTGCGAGGAACCTTTTAGGGATGCCCGGGGAACCTGAAGGTTCCTAGGAACCCTGGTTGAATAACACTGGTTTAGTGTATTGGTTTGTGACATTCGGTGAATGTCACGTAGGCTAACATGCATTCTTTTGACATCCGCTTAATGTTTAATTTTGGATCATCTGCTAAGCCCTATGCTACAATCTGAGTTCTGGGACATTTGTAAAGGAAGAATATGATTTCCTCTTCTACCCTGGCACAAGGGTTCCAGTTGTCAGCAGTGGGAATATGCTCCAGGAGTGTAACATGTATGTGGTCTATGTACATTGCCAAAGGGCAATCAGGTGGTTAGCACTCAAATGATAAAATGGATTTTTTTCTGTGAACAGAACTGAATGAGGAAACCTTCTGCTCTGTGTCTGATGGTCATTACTGACAATACAATTTGGTTCAGGAGTGGTAATTTCTTAAGTGTTTGCCATCCTTTGGAAAGAAGAAATGACCATCACCATTTTCCTTACTTGCAAGCCAATCATTAAATGTTAACATCATTAGAATGCTAGGGCAGCGGTGCGCAAACTGGGGGTGGGGGGGGCGTTGGTGGTTGCAGAGACCCCGTGCTCTTCCCCAAGGCATTTAAATTAAATGCCAGGGGATCGCGTGAGGCCCCTGCAATACTCCACTTACCTTGATTCAGCCCGCTGTGTGACGTGTCGCCATGGCAACGCTACTTCAAATGACGCCGCAGGTGACGTCACATGACCCCACAGCGTCATTTAACGCGAATGCAAGGTGGGTGGGGGGAGGGGGGGGCGAGAACCGGGGCAAACAAGACAGGGGGGCGCAGCAGCAAAAGTTTGCGCTCCCCTGTGCTAGGGGACAGCATTCATGCTTTGAAAGCAAGGATGCCTTCTGTTATGTACTGTATCTAACCCTGTACCTGTAATCCATGCCACAGGTTGCATAATCCTTAGCTAGGAATTGTGGGATGAAACTGTTCTTTGGGAGAGTATTCTGTGTAGTTGGAATCCATAACTGCTAGAAGCTGACACTGGAGCGATCTGTCTACAATATCCAGTTAATGCTGAAAGTGTCTTTAAGAAATTACACTACTCCTGCCAATATCACCATCATTGATTACATTTTGTATTTCAAATTAATTATACCATCAAATGAACTAATCTGAAACCATATTATAAAACAGTCATTACACACTGCTTTGTACCATAAATAACAATAAGCATCTTATATTTGCAAATAAGACCATGCATGTCTTTGATGTTTGTTTTTAACGTTTGATAAAAACATTTTTCTGTTCAATATGAATCCTGAAATCAACGGTGCGTTTTCTTACATTATTTGATTGCAGATCTTTGTCAGTTTGCCATCTAGTGGTGAAAAAGGTGAAACTATTAAAGACACGATTCTTCTATAATTCACACGGTGTACAATACATATTGGTGTCCTCACTGCATGTTATAGAATTTTCTGATCGTTACCTGTCCCAGAGATTTCATATTTTAAGGCTTCTAAATAGAAAATGTATCTGGCTGTCTCAGACAGTCTTCCCAAGCTTTTTTTCAGTTTTGAACATACCACATGTTTAAGCATCGGATATTCATGTACTTGGTCAAGCAAGCAACTAAGCAACTAAGCATACTTTGTGTCCAGTTGTAAATTCTATGTGCCTTCTTAAAGCTGCAGTTCAGTCAATATCCTGCATGTGTGTTTTTTGTTAATAAATTAGTTTTGTAGTAAGAAAGATACTTTTAGCATTTTCTGTTAAAAAAAACAACTTTGAAAGATCAATTTTCTTGTATTCTATTTTAACAGGCATTTGCTAAGGCACTGCCCCTTCATGTCCTGTCACCAGCCCTGGCACACCCCTTTGTCAGCCCTGCCCTCTATCTAGCACATGTCAGTTCATAAACATACCCCACCTCTTTGTGATTCACAATGTATCATGTGTAATCACAATCTATAATGATATAGTAGAAATACATCATGAAGTAAAATAAAAACCCTTCAAAAATGATGTACAGTATGTTAATGCTGGCAGTGTGAGATTGTTCATGTATATAATATTAATATTATATTTTTAATATTTTAGAGATTCTCCTTGTCTTTCTGTGATAGTTTTTTTTTCTAGTCAACAGATTTAAATATTGTGTGTGTGTGTGTACACATAAACATACATATATACACACACACACCTCCCCTTGGTAAGGATAGACACTTGATTCTTCCTGAATAAACGGCCAGGCAGTTGCGAAACACGTTAAAGAAAGCATTGATTGGCCAACCGTTACCCTGATGACGACATGTAGATGTCATCATGCCAGGATTACGTGCGACATAGCGAACCTTAAAGTGTCCTAGTCTGGAGACGCTGAAGCACACATCCATATTGGGCGCAGACAGATGCTAGACAGCAAGCTAGTTGGTCAGACCAAAACAAACAAGGGCCCAGATGCACAAGAGTGCTAAGCATTAGCATGCCTTCACTACTATTCCAACGGATAAGCCATACATGACTTGCATGGGACATCTTAATATAGTCTGACTTCACCATGGTATACGCTTTTTCTCTTTTCTTCGTTCCTTTGAGGTTGTAACCAGAAGAATCTGAAAGCCTACGTGAAGGTCTTTCAATACTCATTTGGAACTTTTTTGTGGACTTTATTAGGTTATGTGATATGTCTGTGATATGTTTGTTACAATTTACTTTATTTTAACTGGACCAAGTTATATTTACTAGCACAGAGTTTTTTTTAAAATTATATTAATACATTCTTTTTTATATATATATATATATATATATATATATATATATATATATATAAAAAAATCACACCACTTTACATTTATACATCACAATAGTTATTACCACTTAAATACTATATATTTATAATATATATATTTATATATTGTGTGGGTGTGTGTATATGAGAAAAAAATGGGTGTATATAGCGCTAAAAAATCTTGTGCAGTGACAATAATATTATAATGTGATAGTGCACACAATAAAATATTAATATATAATAATAAACTTAGGCTGCCAGGTGATACCAACTCCAAGACAGGTTGGAAAAACAAGACAAATAATAAACAATACAGACCGGCGCCAATTAGTCCAAGGTGATACTAATGTCCAGCACTGAAAGAGTCTTAGAATAGTAGATGGCTGCAGTAGTATCTTCACAGCTTGTCTTCAATGATTGGACTCCATATGTACATGCATGGAAGAAAAAACAGACAAAGAAAGCATATCATAGTGCAGTATGCAAACAACCAACATGCAGGACAAACAGGACAAGACAAACACTACATAAAACAGGCAAGGCTGACTAATCCTACAATAAAGTATTTATTAACACAATTAAAATGATGAGGTAGCACACGTGGGATCCGGTGGGTAAAACCGGAATCCTACTTACAGGACTGCCACAGGACATAAGCAGGGGTGCAAGGATAGATGGTAACCGGCAGTAGCTCCGTTTTTTTCAGTCTTTAGACCTCCAGGGATTTCTTTCTCTCCGTGACCGGAAGCGCGTCACACCACGCGGCTTGACGGATCTCGTGGAGCTCCTGGTGCTGTCTGTCAACCTGAATCCGGAAATCCACTGCTAGAAGGCGGGTGCAATCGCCGAATTTCCTTTCACTTGGCTGCAAGGCTCCCGTAGTAACTACCAGTCCTCTGCCACACTCAAAATACAAATCTGCCCAACGCGTTTCGTGCGCATGCGCACTTCTTCACTGAAGCTCTATCAAGGCTTAAATCTGCGGTGCAGCACAACTAGATATACACACAGACACACAGAGACACACACACACACACACACACACACATCATACACAGCCCTTGTAAGCTCAACCCAAATCCACCAAATCATAAATATTGTGACAATAAGAGTGCTACTAGGATTGTGACCTCATGTATAGAACAAAAGGGCCTAGTGCTACATCCAACTTGAGATATTACAATCAGTGGAAGGGTCACTAACGTCCAAGTTAATTTCTGTTGGTAAAGCAACTTGGAGGTTGGTGACCCCTCCTCCCTGTCTTGCCAAGCACAGTGACAGGCCTATTAAAGACCGCTCTCTCTCCATTAGAGAGGCTATGAAAGCTTTTTGCAGGTGCAGCAGTGTTGGTACCTAGACGTGGTTGCAGGCTTAAAATACTTTGGCCAAAGAATTGAACTAAATGACCCTTGCTTATGAGAACATGTACAGATAAGTATTTAACTATATCATACGTCAAGTTAGATGTAGCTCTAGGCCTTTTTGTCATATATTTTGTCATATTGGTTGTTCAGAACCAACTAGCGTTGGTACTACCCTAACTCCTGTTACTAGTTTTAAATACTTGGGCATATGGTTTGACTCCCACTTAACATTCGGGATGCACATTGATACCCTGACGTCCAAAACCTATGCCAAACTAGGTGTACTTTACAGGAACAAATCCTCCCTAAGTCTGCTGGTCAGATAGCGTATTGTGCATCAGATGCTAATGGAATTATCAACTATGGAGACATAGTATACGGCTCGGCACTCCAAACCCACCTTAGCAAACTGGACAACCGCTACAATTCAATATGCCGTTTTGTTCTCCAATGCAACTACAACACACCTCACTGCGAAATGCTCAAAGAACTAGATTGGTCATCACTTGAGTCTGGGCGCAAAGTTCACATTTCCTGTCTTGCTTTCAAATACTTTCTGGGCAAACTACCCATCTATCTGAACAAGCTCCTCACCTCTACCACATGCAGTACCTATCTGAGATCAGACTCCAAAAGACTGTTCATTGTTTCAAGGCCCAACAAAGTATCCGGCCGCTCCTCCTTCTCTTATCGTGCACCCCAAAACTGGAACAACCTACCGGAGACTCACATCCACCACCAGTTTAAGTTCTTTCACAACCAAAACTGTCTCATATTTTAATCTGATCTGTAACTGTTACATACGTCCATAATATATATTATCTTTGACTGTGCATGCAATTTCTTGAATATAATGTATACCCTGTTCACTTATGCAACTGTATTTGTAACCATGTATTATTTGTAATTTTAACTCTATGCCCAGGACATACTTGAAAACGAGAGGTAACTCTCAATATATTACTTCCTGGTAAAACATTTTATAAATAAAAAAATAACTATAAATATATGAATATTTTTTTGTGCGTGAATGCACATACGTATTTATGTTGGAATTTTGTTTATCAAGTTCATTACCTGAATGTGACCGTATTTGACACTAATGATAATTTGCTTTAAATGTTGGCTGTGTATCTTTTATGTACATTCTTAAATGCTTGCATGCCTATTAAATGTGAAAACATTTGTATCAACTTACGCAGTCACCTATTCTATTTTGTCCTTTTTAGGTTTGCGATCTGCAAATATATTGTTCTCTTTTAACAAGAGTTCTTATACAGAACGTGTTGTGCAGATAATCTCGGAGAATTATCCACAGGTATGTACATTTGTTTAGGTTGTTTTGGATGCAGATTGTCATGTGTTCATAACTGCTTCTGAAACCTTTTTGTCTCCTGTTAACTTCATAAAGAGGGATGCTTTATTGCGTTATTTGTCATATTTACATTTTGATAAAAGGTAGGTGCCCTTTAACAGAAACATATACATGTACTGATGCAGCGGCCGTTATTCGAACACTTCAGGCGGCAATTAATGCGGGAAACCGTGATCACAACGGGGACAAAGCTCGCTGTGATTAATGAAATTACCGCGACGCATTAGCTTCCCAAAGCAGGGACCCCTGCTGTGTTAATGCTACTGGCATCTGCCTTTGTGTAATAGACGCGCAGAAAGAGAGTCTGAATCAGTCCCTCTAACTGCGCGCCTCTCACAGGCGATCGCAAGGGTTTTATTAAAATTCTAAAATTACATTTTGTAGCAGGGTGTCTCCTGAGCTGAACAAAGTTGATTTTTGGTCCGGGGACCCCCTACGTCCCGAGTTACAGGTCCCATTATGGGGTGCCGGTACACCCGCCATGTTAAAATCCTGTGGGATCGAATCAAAACAATGCAGAGGGAACAGGGCCTGTATCTCGGGAAGTAGGGGGTCTCCAAGGCTGAAATAAACTTTGTTTAGCTCGGAAGACCCCCTGCTCCCCCACACTAGTATCAAACCCCCCCCCCCCCCCCTCCAAATAAAAAATCATTACCTTAGCGGGTAGCTATTAAGGTAATGAAGCTGCTTACATTTGATTTTTATTCATAGTGTGCGTGAGCAGGGGGTCTCCTGAGCTGAACAAAGTTGATTTCAGGTCCGGGGACCCCCTACTTCCCGAGTTACAGGCCCAGTTATGGGGTGCCGGTATCCCCGCCATGTTAAAATTGTGGGTCACGTGACTGCGGGACTAGAGGGATACAGGCACCCCATAACTGGGCCTGTAACTCAGGAAGTAGGGGGTCTCCGGACCTGAAATCAACACGCACACAATAAATAAAAATTAAAAATGTAAGCAGCTTCATTACCTTAGTAATCCCCGCTAAGGCAATGAAGGGGTTAAGGCACAGGTGCCAACCCTAAGTGTAAAAAAACTAAAACATGGCTTACACAGTACAGTACATTTAAATAAATCACCCCCCCCCCCCGCGTACCACCAAACACATACATTACATTAATGGGCCAAATAACTATTATCCAGATACGGATAATAGTTATTTGGCCCATTATTAAACACATTAACTATAGTAGCATAATTAAATAAATACAGTTCTACTGTACTTACTACCACTGCAATACAGTACATTCTGACACATACACTACAGTACTGTATGCCAAGCAATGTTCTAAATAAAATAAATAAATTACCAACAATCAATCCATTCACAAATCAATTACAATATAATCCAAATCAATTACACAATTCACTATTCAAATCCTAGAAACAAAACAAGAAATCAGAAATAAATTACCATCAATCAACTAAATCTAACCAACAATAAGCCACTATTAAAAAGCATGCCCCTCCCTGAAATAAACCATAGCAAACACATTTGCACACCAAGCTGAAAAATACAGTTAAAAATGCATTAAAAAAAAGCAAGCAATAGTCGGCTTTATCAGGAGTCATATTCTTTGCGTCTAGTATCCCTCTATAAATAGCTCCTACTATGATCCTATTGGTTACTTTGTTTTAGCATCAGTTTTTAATTAAAGAACATTAATACGTGATACCATATATCTTTCTATTTGATATATCAAAAAAACCATGATATATTCATATTGAAAGGTGGGGAACTTTATTAGTGGAAAAAATAATAGTAAAAAAAAATATTTAAAACTTAAATTGCCTAAAATGATCAGAGAAAAATTTTAAGAAATTTTATAAATATTTAAAAACAAAAAAAAAAAAATATATTATAGATATATTTAATATATATATATATATATAAACAATTGAATTATTTATAAGTAAAATGGGTATTTTGGACAGATTAAGAATTATAATTATTCTGGATCCAGATCGACTGGGAGACTGGAAACCAAGGATAATGAGGTATCTGACATGAAACCCCCACATGAAAAATGGTTAAAAAAATTAGATAATTTGCATTTCAAGCTGGCTTGAACCAGAAGTCTTTATCTATAAGATACATTGGTTCTGTAGAGTAAACTTGAAAATACATCTTTGCACGTTATGTAGGAGCTCACCTTGGAATTTAGGCTGGTCTGAGTTGTCAGTACACAGGTCATTGCTGTTTCATTTGACAAAGCGCTGGTAGTTGAAGTACCAGAAGTCTAAAAAGACTTAACTGCCATACTTTAAACATTTTGTACAAAAAATATACCATATTTTTTTAAGCACAGAAAAGCACTGCGATTCCTGACCATATTGGATGACCACCCAAAAACATTGCAGATTTTGTATTACCTACTCCAGGCTGGCGTTGGATATATCTCGCGTATGCATGTAATGGTCACTATATACATACTTGAGATTAAACTGGCCAACCTAAAATAGGGGATACAAATATGTAATATTAATATTGTAGAATATAATATATTTATCATTAGTAACCCAGGTGGCCGGTTAGCTAGTCATGGTCAACTCATGACTAACTGGCCACTTGAGCTACCTCAAGCTTTGTACTTGTATGTATCATATGGATGTTATGCTTTTTTGTGTTTTATTTGTAGGGTGTTTTATGTTGTGCGTTTATGAATACAATTATAACTAGTGAATGCGACGGTAATTCTAAATATATCGCAATCCAATTTCCTAATACCACCAAATTTGACTCCAGGTATATCAACCTTTAAGTAATGTGCCCCATATGCCCCGAATTACTAAGCAGTGCTATTTTAGAAGTCACCCTACAGCTCATTTAAGTGAATGGGCTGTAAGGTAGCTTCTGGCACTGGAGGATGTTTAGTGAAATAGCAATAGCTTAGTAAATATGGCCCAGTCACATGGGGGAAATCGTGCAGATAGACCTAACAGAAGAGGTGTATTTTTTTTTTAACATAGCTCCTTCTAATAGATCATTTTTAAGAACAAATTCCCTCTTCTTTTCAATAGGTTTTGTCTTTGGACCTAAGTCACAACAATCTCTGCAACCTTATTAGTGTGTTTTCACTTGTTTCCACAACTCTTCAACTGCAAAGCCTGAATCTCTCCCATAATAAAGTAAGGGAATTGAAGGTGTAACCTAAATTACCTTTGTAAGATGGAAATTGCTGTGCTGTTATGGAGGAGATCTTGAGTGATTCTGGTTACATGCTAAAAATGTATAAAATCCCAAAAGGCAGACAGTAAATTATTCCTGTAACTGGTAGTAGCCATTTCACATACCGTACATATCTTGGGCAATATGTTTCCTGAAAGAACATGTGGTGGCTAAGGCTGCGCTTATAGTGCCTTATACGACGTTGCTTCGAAACAAATACATTGACTCCGTCCAAAGCGCTTATAGTAACGGTGACTGAGCGATTGAGCGACGTCGTGACCAAAAATTTTGAAGCCGGGTAAATTTGATTTTTTTTTTTTTAGAGAGACAGTCGCCACATGTGACTGTCTCTAAACCAATCTGATTGTGCTGCCCGCCCCAATCTTCGTGACGTCACTGGCCTTGTCGTCAACGACGTCGCTAAAAATCAAATTATAACTTTCGCTAATGGGCGACGTCATCGATCGCGTCGCCAGCACTATGAGCGCGGCCTAAGAAAGCACAATACAGGCAGTCCTCGGTTATCTGACACAATGCGTTACTCAAAATGGCGTTGGATAGTGAAACGTTGTAAAGCGAAACACGTTTTCCCATAGGAACACTGTTTAAATGAAAGGTTCCGTTCCTGGAGGCATTTTTAACACTAAAATACACCAAATATTTTACGCAGACAATAAGATATGCAGCACATACATAAATTATATAGTGTATATACTGTATTATATATATATATATATATATATATATATATAACATAATAAATAATATATTATATAGTATAATATACCTCCTCTCTTCTCCTCTTCTATTCTTAATAATATTACCTCCTGATTAGTCTATCTCAGTCTCTGGCTTCTCTCCTCTTCACTACGCTTTGCAACTTTGTTTATGTGTATGTGTGTGTATACACACATACACATAAACAACGTTGCAAAGCTTCGTAAGAGCGTTGGATAAGCCGTTTTGGCGTTTTAAAATGAACATAGGTATGCATTGCATAGCGTTGGATAAGCCATTCGTTGTAAAACGAGGACTGCCTGCACAGTTACGTATTGTGATCAGTTACTGGTTGGGGTATTTTTAACCACTTGAGGAAGATTATAACATGTTAAAGCTGCAGTTCAGTCTTTTTTTTAATTATTTTTTTTAATTTATTTTTTTACTTCAATAGTTTTATGTGTGCAATCTCTAATTACCTAAAGAACTGTATAGCTGCAGGTCAATTCGTTCTCCATGTATTGGTAGGTCAAAATTTGGTGACATAATTAGTGAAGGGATCTGTTTATATTCTGCTTGTCTGTCAGTGGAAGCTCATGAATATTCATGAGCAATCCTGCACTGACGTGCTAGAGGGAGGGCAGGGCTGACAAAGGGGTGTGCCAGGGCTTGTGACAGGACATGAAGGGGCAGTGCCTTAGCAAATGGCTGTTAAAATAGAATACAAGTAAATTGGTCTTTCAAAGTTGTTTTTTTAAAAACAGAAAATGCTAAAAGTGTATGTGTGTGTATACACACATACACATAAACAACGTTGCAAAGCTTCGTAAGAGCGTTGGATAAGCCGTTTTGGCGTTTTAAAATGAACATAGGTATGCATTGCATAGCGTTGGATAAGCCATTCGTTGTAAAACGAGGACTGCCTGCACAGTTACGTATTGTGATCAGTTACTGGTTGGGGTATTTTTAACCACTTGAGGAAGATTATAACATGTTAAAGCTGCAGTTCAGTCTTTTTTTTAATTATTTTTTTTAATTTATTTTTTTACTTCAATAGTTTTATGTGTGCAATCTCTAATTACCTAAAGAACTGTATAGCTGCAGGTCAATTCGTTCTCCATGTATTGGTAGGTCAAAATTTGGTGACATAATTAGTGAAGGGATCTGTTTATATTCTGCTTGTCTGTCAGTGGAAGCTCATGAATATTCATGAGCAATCCTGCACTGACGTGCTAGAGGGAGGGCAGGGCTGACAAAGGGGTGTGCCAGGGCTTGTGACAGGACATGAAGGGGCAGTGCCTTAGCAAATGGCTGTTAAAATAGAAAAAAAAGAAAATTGGTCTTTCAAAGTTGTTTTTTTAAAAATAGAAAATGCTAAAAGTATTTTTTCTTACTACAGAACTGATTTATTAACAAAAAACACACATGCAGGATATTGACTGAACTGCAGCTTTAACTGCTAGAGAATATACACATGGAAAACAAACAACTTGATCATATTGTGGCCTTTTCTTAAATACTAGAAGGATGCCTTTATTAAACAACTTCACTTTTAATCATTCTGATACAACTACTGTATAAGTGATTAGTTATACAATCTGGAGATGGGCACACCATCCTCTCCCTTTTTTTTGCTAACCCTCTATATCCACAACATTTAATATTATCTTATGTTTGTACTTTATCTGTGTTGACGTTACATCGTAAAAAGAAAGACAACGTCCACATGGAGGTTTCAGCTGCAGTATACCTTATTTTAATCCTCTGCATGGAACTTAAAGAATTATGAATAACATGTCACAAACTGTCTTTTACTTGAAAAGAGGCTTTCAAAATTGTGCTTTTATATAACCCATTTTTACTTGAATCTGGGTCCCAGTAGGTAGACGCATTGGAAGGGTAATGCAGGCACACTGTAAAAAGAACCATTGAGTACTTATTAGCTGATGCTCCATATCAAAAGGATATCTTAAGGCAGCGGTGCGCAAACTGTGGGGCGCGACCCCCAGGGGGGGCGCGACACAGCCGACGGGGGGCGCGGGGTTTACAAAGGCCCCGCGCGCTTCCCGAAGGCACTTAAATTAAGTGCCGGGGGAGCTGCAGGGCCTCTGTAAACCTAACTTACCGTGGCTCTGGCGGCTTCCTCCCTGTGTCGCCATGGCAACGCGGCGTCAAAATGACGCTGCGAGGTCATGTGACGTCACGTTGCTATGGCAACATGACGTCATTACGCCGGAGCGCGGGTAAGTTGGGGTTGGGAGGGGGGCGCGGGAGTGAGGGGACAGCCGGCAGGGGGGCGCAGGGAAAAAAGTTTGCGCCCCCCTGTCTTAAGGTCCCAGAAAAATCAGCAGTAGAGATTTGGAGTGAAACAAGCACACAGACTTGCTATTCAGAAAAGATTTATTGTGTCAAAAGAAACCAACGTTTCAGCTGCATATATATCAGCCTTTATCAAGCCCTCACCTTGATAAAGGCTGATACATGCAGCAGAAACGTTGGTTTCTTTTGGCACAATACATCTTTTCTGAATAGCAAGTCTGTGTGCTTGTTTCACTCCAGATCTCCCAGTAATTAAACTACAACCCCAGTTTCCACTTGGTCCCAGTTTATTTTCATTAGTAACGGAATTGCTGCAATGGGTTATAGTTTTCTCTCCGGCCATGAAGAATGCCAAGCTTTCTCAAACTTTTAAATGTTTTCACTGGATCTCTTTGACCTACTATCCTGCTTTGTAAGGTTTAATGATGTGATTAGTTGAGCATAAAGTTGGATAAAATGTATCTATTTTCCTTTATAAATACCAAAACAGATGCATAAGATCTCCTTTTAATTTGTTTGGTAATCAGCAAATATTTGTATAGCTTTGCCAGGAACAAGATCTAGATATCATCCACAATTTAGAGTTGAGAGAGCTTTGGCTTGAGGGAAATCCTCTACATGCTTCTATGAAAAATACCTCCACTTACCACAGGTTAGTTGACATGGAACTTGACTTCTTAACCATTAGATAACATAGATTTTTGTCTTATGTTACATAGTTACTGTCACGTACGGCCCTGAAAGCATGTGACCTGCATACGGGACAAGGGTTAATATTCACGCTCGCAAGCCCCCCCACTTTTCACCTCCGCAGAGGTCCCTCAAATTGACAATATCTCCTCTAAAGGACAAGGATTAATATACAACTTGCAAGCCGCACCACTCTTCATCTTCGCAAAAGTCTCTCAAATGAGTTAACATCTCCCCTAAATCAGTCCCAATATACCACAGTCACGAACAGCACACAAGTGAGCACGTGACTTAGATATGCAATGAGGGTTAATACACATGGCTACTCTAGCTAACCCGCCTTTCTCCTCCGCAAAGGTAACTCCAATGAGTTCATATTAACCTCTTACTCAATTGCAATCATAATTATACACGACCTAAGATATGCAAATAAGATGTAAAATTAATATTTTCCAGGGCCCCAGGTCACTGTTTATTAAAGAAAAAAACTTTGCACTTTAACACAAAAAATCTGTTGTAGCAAAATGTGTCCAAAAACGTAAATACCCTCTCAGTAGCGTGCAACAGTTCATTCAGAGCCCGAAGCATTACTTATTAAATATTTTAATATATATATATATATATATACACATATACAGTGTTCGACAAACCTATACATTTGCTCGCCCCGGGCGTGTGGATTTAACCCCCGGGCGAGTAAATATTGGCCCAAGCAGCACACGTTTGGTACTAGGTGGCGAGTAGATTTTTTTGTGATTTGTCAACGACTGTGTATATATATATCAGTGCTTAGGTTACAGAAAAAAGTATTACAAAAAAATACAGTTACAATAAAATGCATAACAGTTTCTCAAAATAAAAAGGATATAACGGAAAAGAAAACCCAAACATATGTTATTTGTTTTTCCCCAGAGAGGTCACTGGTGTAGAGGATGAGATATCGCATGTTTTGTCCAAAACACTCCTGGTGAAATCTAATTTTCGTGATCTTTTCCCAGACTTAAATACATTCTTTCCTCATGGAAACAGTATAAGCCCACCTCCATCGTTAAATCGTCTGTGAGATTGACAGTTTTATGACAGAGTAAAAAAAAAAAAAAAAAAACTTTACCAACCGGCATTTTAAAACTTTGCCTCAGTGGTACACGCTCATAATGTCACTTCTGTAATACTTGCACGCACGTGAGCTACATTAATACATTCACGCGCTCATGGTGGATGCGACAAGACTAAACATGACCGTTTTAATCCTACATTTGAGCGACAAAT
Organism: Ascaphus truei; assembly: GCA_036426205.1. NCBI lineage: Eukaryota > Metazoa > Chordata > Amphibia > Anura > Ascaphidae > Ascaphus > Ascaphus truei. The sequence goes on from CM071570.1 coordinate 16,438,417, forward strand.
ATCTGTCCCTTTCACGATTACAGATTTGTAACTCTTATTATGCAAAGGAGATGGCATCACAGGATATTCTCATTTTTAATAAAGGCCGTCACTGGAGCTTACCTTGTGGGTCACCTCTCTCTGGAATGTACCAGAGATTATTCACAAACTTTGATGCTGCCAGACTAGTATCTGATTAGATTTTACGACCCCCTAAACCCCACGTGTCACTTTTAGTGGGCTTCTCCATGACAGGCCCCCCCTCCTGCCCCCCAATTAAGTTATGTTTGACGCGCAGTACCAACCCATGACAAGCCTGGACTTGTCATATCCCAATATATCTTATTTTTTTAACCCCAAGTTGTACCTTTTTAAACCCTGAAGCACCAGAGGGACTAAAATACCTAATATCTGATGATATTATCATGACAGTTACATAGTAGATGAGGTTGAAAAAAATACCGTATTTCCTTGATTCTAAGATGACTTTTTTTTTCTTCACATTTTACGATTTCTGAAATTGGGATGCGTCTTACAATCGATGTCATTGAAAACCGGGTATGGTTCCTGTACCAATATGCCAGACACACAAGAGAAATGCTGCACACCTCAAAATATGAACAAAAATTGATACAGTTACCGGTGCTCCAGTGCTTGTACGAAAGCCTGTGATCAGTCCTGGGTAGATGATAGAAGGAACACAGGGCACAACGGATTTAGAATATCCAAACTCATTTATTGAGCCAACACAACGTTTCGACCGTAATGGTCTTTATCAAGTGACATAGTGGCACTATTTAAATGTTGTCTGAAGGGATTATGTTTATGCCATTATGTCACTTGATAATGACCATTACGGTCGAAACGTTGTGTTAGCTCAATAAATGAGTTTGGATATTCTAAATCCGCTGTGCCCTGTGTTCCTTCTATCATCCTGTACGAATATGGACACTAATGCGAGTCAGCTGAGGATCACGTGATCTCCTACATTGCGGAATGACGTTCCCAGAACTTGATGCTGCCAACCCTAGTGCACCGCCCATAGTGCTGTGCAGGAGGTTGCTGTTGCCCTACGACAGGCCTTCAGTTAAGTTGTCATTGCCTGCGCGTGTGCATAGAAGGTATCCCTAATTGTCACTTAAAATGTCATCAAAAAGACTTCACTCTGATGCAGCATTGAAACTTAGTAAAAACATTTTTCTGTAAATTCAATGTAGTTTCTTTTTGTCCCGAAAATTGATATTAATATAAATGGTGCCGTCTTAGAATCGAGGAAATACGGTATATCCATCAAGTTCAACCTATGCTAAAGTTAGACGACAGATACTTTACCTCATTAAAATACTGTAAGTACAAATATAGGATAAAGTATTTAACGCGGTTCCATTTATCATGTGTTATTGAGATCGCCCTTGATGCCAGTCATTAGGATTTCTCTTGTCATTTTCCCAAAAGTTGTCATGCTTATAATTGACCTGTTTCTTTTTTTTTTTATCAACAATTATGCAGGTTGATAGCACATAATTTCCCGAACCTCAAAAAATTGGTATGTTCTGTGCAAAACTATAACTTAAATATGATAATATTTATATAGATGAGATTTGTCTATATGATATATATTTATATTAGAGATGTTGGATGAGGGACTATATTGTACAGATATGTGTAAAAAGGAAAACGAGCGCAAAAAATACTGTGAATATAAAGAAGGATACTTATAGTCCCGAATAGTGTGTAGCAGAAGTTGATGGGTGCAGCAGTGGGTAATAAGTGGGTTCTTCAACCACTGGGGATGGCGTAGAGTAGGAGGATCCAATGGGCACTCACATCCAGATAATATGAAATAAAAGAAAGAAGACACAATAGTGTAATTCTGTGTGTGATCGGTATAGATAAAGGTGGTAATGCACTCACATTTAGTAGGGTAAATCCTGACATCAGACGTTCTTCAACAACAGTTTGGTTATACTGATTTACCGAGATGCCTGTTTTACCCTACTAAATGTGAGTGCATTACCACCTTTATCTATACCGATCACACACAGAATTCTTCTTTCTTTTATTTCATATTATCTGGATGTGAGTGCCCATTGTACAGATATAGCAAAGCTTAGTGTACTCAGTACCATGCGTGGCACCAAAAGATTAAGGTTGTAGGGGGTTCATATTCAGAAGCATCGACATTCCCCCCCCCCCCCTCCAACCCGCGCAGCTTCACCGCGGCAGACACTGTCCCCAACGCCATGGACTTTTGCTTGTTTGTCCACGGTGCCGAGGACAGTAAGTGTATCTACATCTGTATAAGTTCTGATAAGTGGTGGTCACAGTGTGATGGTATTGAGGGGTAAAGGGTGCCTATGCTTTTTTTATTTTCAAGCCAGCGTACCACTATGTCTCTTATGTACACACAGCTCCCACTTTTTTTTAATTATATGTAGATATAAAGAAAATAGGATTATTTAAGACTGGACTCTTTTTAGGGACAGGAAGTACTTTAAAGCAATTTAAGCTACTGTATTTTAGAACATGTTAATTTGCTTTGTCTTTATTTTAGAATGGGCGTATTTTTCAAACCTTTTGTTTTTTTGATGCTGAGAAACCCAAATCACTTCCACATCTTAAGGTATTGGTGCCATACATTTCTTAATTTTCTTCATATAATCAAGTTATCCAGTGGTTGGTGATGTCAGGTACCTGGGTAGGTGCTAGTTGAGATCACTCCCTTTTGGACAAGACGTATCAATAAAAACAGAAGTCTACTACACACTAGTATAAATATAAAGCAAGATCCATCGATTTTACTCATATACATTTTTTATTTTTTTTAAAGTACCGGATTCATTAAGGATAAATTGGACTGACATTTCGGACCCCCAATGGGTCCATCATCAGGGTAGCAGAAAATAAATAAAAACACACCAAATAAAGTACACCCAAAAACGGATATCGTACACTAATTGGGCGTGAAACTATATTGTTGAAAAGTAAACGAGAGGAACTATTCATGAAAAACAGGGCGAAAATAAACACTACGTAACAAAAGTACGACAGGAAAGCAGTATAGCTCTATTAAGATCACAAAGCGGCATATTGGTGAAAGTATCAACATTTTAAAAGTTTCAATTGCTGGTTCTGTTAATAAAGTTTGGAACAAGTATAGAAGACAGTCAAAAAGTTTGGAACAAGTATAGAAGACAGTCAAAAAGTTTGGAACAAGTATAGAAGACAGTCAAAAAAGTAACACACAACCTGATATTGTTCATTTGTGTTTGGCAAAAGTGTGGAAGCTCATGAGGGTCAGAAAGCAATTTAGCAACCCGATAATTCCCAAAGTGACAGCTTGACTACGGAAGCTTCAAAGGGACAGAATATTGAAATGCAGCCCTTTGTCCCTTTTTGATAACGTATAGAAACCATTGGTTAATAGATTAGGCTAAAAATGCCAAGGAGGTGTTCAAAACATTTAACAGTACTAATAAGGACATCAACGGAAAAAGTTAAATAATGCAAATAAAAGGCTTGAACCCTTGAATAAAACAAACAAAAATAAATGTAGACAGTTGTCTAAAATGAAAGGTTATTTTGTCCTTATGTATATGAGGAAAAGATAACGTTATCCCCTTCAGTGCCCTATAAGCATACAGTGTACATCATGAAGGGCACTCTGGAGCCTTTATGGCGTATGTTGCATATCATCAGGCTTACTCATTTTTTAGAGGGCGTTCCTGCTTCCATTTACATCAATGGAAGCAGGAAGCGACTGTGAGAGTGCTCAGGAGAGCAATCGCGTGATCACTAGTGCCAGAGAGGCTGTGGCCATGGAGAGGACCATCCAGCATTGACGGGGTTAACTTGTCCTCAAACCTGAAGATGGGTAAACCCTTCATTTTCTGCAAGTTCTCAATTCTAAGTTTGCCCTTCACCATTTCCTGCCATAGTACTTTGTAGAATTGTTATTGGACGGAGACCTCGGGTGGTGGATTTTGTCGTATTTCTGCTCGGCGATCAAGTGGAAATCATAAAACAATAACCTAATATGCAATAGTCATATTTTTGGAGGGTTAAGAATGGACTCTCAAAAGGCTACATAAGATACCTTGGGTAAAATGGAGCTTGTATGAATTACATTAATCAAATAAATGTCTTTGTTTTAGGGCAGCTTTTTTGTAAATGAAGATATAAAAACATTTTTGATGTCATTTCTGCACAAGTAAGTCATATATTGATATGCTAATTTGAATTTGTTGTAAAATTATTGATTAGACTGCTTTATGTTGCATGGGGTGATTTAAAAATGCCATTAAGTCTTGAATATTGATAGGTTTCTGCATATGATCCATCTTATATAATATGTACAGCATAATAATAAAAAAAAAAAAAATGTAATGTGTACGGTTTGTTTTAGTTCAAAGTGCCATATACGATATGGAGATAAACATTGATGGTAATGCTTTCTTATAACCAGGGCCGCCAACAGAAATCATGGGGCCCGGGACAAATGAAAGGAGCAGGTCCCCCCCCCCCAACCCATAGCGCACCTACTTGAAAAAATATCTTTTAGCGCGCAACTTTTACTTAACTGTTTTCTTATTGTGATACAGAAAAAAACATTACAATGCAACCTATTTATTTTTATATTTTCAACAAGACATGTGACTGCCTGCCTGGGTGGCTGAGTGGGCGGGTGGATGAATGACAGTAGAATGACAGTTGGGTGAATGGCGGTGGGTTGGTGGGTGGCTGGGTCAACGACGGTTGAATGACGGTGGGTGGATGAATGATGGGTGAATGACGGTTGGGTGGGTGGGTGGCTGGGTGAATGACGGTGGGTGAACATTGTGGGTGAATGACGGTTTGAATGGGAGACAGTGACTGGATGGGTGACAGTGACTGGGTGACAGTGACTGGGTGACAGTGAGTTACCTTGACGGGGTGGATGAAGCTTGCCGCCGGACTCTTTGCCCTCCTGCCCCCGATATCCCCGCGGCAGCTGCCCGGGAGGGGAGGTGGGCACGGGGGGAAGCCACGAGAGGTGGGCTCGGGGGGAGCGCGGGAATCTGGCATGGGGGGAAGCACTGGAAACTGGCCGCGGGGGAAAGCAGGCCGCAGGAAGAGCTGGTACTTTCCCCTCCGTCCCACGTTGGGAGCGGGGGGGGGGGGGGGGGAATAGGGGCCGCCGCAGGAGGCGCTGCTATTTCCCCCTCCGTCCCACGGGAGCGGGGGGGGAGCGGGCCCTGCACATGCGGGGCCCGGGACGCCAGTACCCTTTCTCCCCCGCTGTTGGCGGACCTGCTTATAACATTATAACATTTGATTTTGAGGAACAAATGGGCATAAATGACAGTGCTTCTGCTGGATACTGTACTGTTCTCTAGAGGACCATAAACATGAAACATCTTCATGTTCAAGTGCATTTTACAAATTTAAACACGTTTCTCTGCATTTAGAGCTGTACAGTGTCAATCAGCAGTGGGCAAAATGATATACTAAAAAAGCTGTGTTTGTGGCCCTTGAGCCCTGAAAAGGGCTGTATACATTGCCTTTCTCTCCTGTTCTACTCCTCTTCCTGATAAATAAAAAGGCATGATTGTTCTTAAGAAGTAGCGGCTAAGGATTTGCTGCCTCAAGCCCAGGATGTCCTGGTCTGGTTTAAATCAGTGATGCAGGAAACCTTTGATTCCTTCATGCAAGGCTTTCAGCTGGTAATGGAAGCTGGAGCTTCAGGTTCAAGGGTACACCAAACTGAGGCCTGAGCAATTTCATCAGCAGTGCCAGATTATGAGTACGATTTTGAAGATATTTCCTCAGAAGAAGAGGGAGAAATTGAGGTTTATTTCTCTTTTAACCCTTCAGAGATCATCAAAATAATTAAAGCAATGACAGAGAATTTGGAAATTGAGGCCTCTAAAACACCACTGAGCAGGGAAGATGGAATGTTCATGGGCATGTTACTCATTGAAAAAGTGCTGGGGCACGAAACATGTAGGAGGTTTTCACTTCTGTTTCTGCATATGGACGAATAAAAGACTTATTTTTTATGACATTGTGGACCCATTCTCTCTGGCTGTGCGTAACATTCTCTCTGGATTTGCTTGTGGACGTCTCAACAGTGACAGCACGCCTGAGCACGGATAGAGGACGGGGGCACTTCTGATATGTGTTACAGTTTATATATTATTATATATGGGGTTCATGCAGATCCAGGGATCATCCTAATGAGGGGCTTTGTGGTGGGTTAATTCCCGTTACCTTGCCCCTTCAGGGATTATTGGTCCCTATGAAGATGGCAGACCACTGAAGAACTGTCTAGTCTATCCTTAAGCCCCCGTACCCCCGCTGTGGACTTATATAGAAGATACTTATATTCTAGATCCGTCACTAGAGCGCTTGCATCACTGAACATTCTCTGCACATACATTTACGAAAACATTCAAGCAGATGTATCCCTTTCAATCAGAAGATACCAAGGCTTTGGATCAGCTTCTCAAAGTAGATTCTCCAGTTTCCAGATTGGTGAGAAACTACAATTCCGTTAGAACCGAGGTGGGCGCAGCCATATCACCAATTGCCACAAGTGGCGAATTGGCCATGAAAGTGTGACAAATTTGAGTTTGCCAGCTCCCACAGTAAAATAAACTTTTTACTGACGGTGTGTGCTGGTTTCCGCTTTCTGAATCAGTCAACAAAGTGAACCAGCAGCAGGTGATGAAGTGAGTGAAGCAGACAGTGTGTTTTGTTGTAAATGTTCGATTGAGCAACCCAATTTCTTAATTTTTACATGGTGGGCGATTTTCACTTCTCATTCGCCACACCTGTGGCTACGTTGAAAAATAGGTTGCCCACCTCTGTGCTAGAACAGCGGTGTGCAAACTGTGGGGCCTGAGACTTTTCTGGGGGGCACGGCGTTTACAGAGGCGCCACGCTGAGAACGCCAAGCCTCTGTAAATTTAATTACCAGGCTCTGGTCACGTGTCTCTGACAACACGGCGTCAAATGACGCATGTTGCTATGGAGATGTGAAGTCAAATGACGCCGCGGGTCATGTGGCGTCACATGACCCTGCGTCATTTAACGCATCATTAGATGCGAGGAGGGAGCAGGTCGGGGGGGGGGGGGCACAGGCGTGTGGAGTTTGCGCACCGCTGTGCTAGAAGATGCTTATCCATTTCAACATCCAATGGATAAGGAAATTGAAACAAGTTCAACAAAGGAGTTTATTATTTCTAGAGCTGCATGTATATCAGCAGTGGCTTTGGCCTGTATATCTAGTACTCTGTGCTTGGTTGGCTCAGATAGAAAAAGATCTAGAAGGCACAGTTACTGTAGATAAAAGATACACAGAAGTTATTCTAGTGAAGGCAATTTGTTTGTGTTTGACATGTAATTTGATTTCATCAGATTAACACCACTTATTCCCTCACTTGCTGTCTCTGTAAATCTCCAAACATACCACTTAGATTGTAAACGCCCCTGGGATAGGAATTTCCTTTCCTTTTGTCTTACTTTGTTGCATTTATTGTATTGTAATTCCCTGTGCTGGTTTTTTTCTCTCTTTTTGTAAAGTACTGAGTACACTGTGAGCACTATATAAATAAAGATCTACATAAATAAACAACAGGTAGAAAAACGGCAGTGCACTGCCAAGAAGACCAGGAGGAGGCTCACGGTTGCAGCAGCAAAAATGTCTTGCATAAAAAAGATTGGACTAAATGTCCCCCCTAGACACAGCAATAGTCCACCAACGCGTTTCGGGCTCTATGCCCTTTCTCAAGGTGTACCTTACTCTATAGGGAGCCGATATTTATACCCTGGCGCCGAACGCGCCATTGAGTGACGTCACAGACAGACTAACCAATCGGCTGGCATCTCCTATTAGACGGATCCCTATTGGATGAATGGATCGCGTCATATCAAATAACTTTATTAAAAGCAAACAAACCCCTCCATTCAATGCAAGGGATATAGGATACAAGGTGAAGCCCTCCGATTGGCTTACTGAACACATAAACAAGTATAACTTTATTAAGGCTAACATTAACATCTTATTTACTAAAAACGTCTGTGACGTCAGTAATACGGCTTCCTCCCCCAGTGCAAACAGAACATAAACAAAAAGACTTTATCAAAAAAAGAACAATAATGAATTTTGTACAGAAAAAGAATTAAAAAGTGCCATTAGTCTAATGTTTTAAAGAAAATAACTCCCAAAAAGAAACATTAACGATAAAGAAACAAATCATTAAAAAATAGCACATTTGCACAATAATAACACACACATAACAAAAAAAGGAATATGTATCAAAGAAAATGTAAAGTTTTCTCCTTCATATCCCCTGAGCTCAATAGAGCACAACGACAACTTGATAACCATGAGCAAAATTCTTTGTAATATTACTACTTGTCTTTGTAATTCAAACCAACTGGAAGTATACGTAGATGTTATAGGAAGGGAAAATATAATGATACAGATGGAAAAAGTTAATTTATCTTAGGAACCAAAGAGAAATTAACAAATTCCCTGGAGGGGAGACCAATGTCTTATGGATCTTTGGGAGATGGTGGAACACGGCCGTGGTTGGAAATGGATTATATAGGAACTCAGTCTCGTTGGCATCCAACACCCCCAAAATTTTCCCTTTTTCAAGGAGCTTCCTCAAGTCTGACATGAATGAACAGGTGGGGTACTTCCCTCTTTGTTCCACCATCTCTCAAAGATCTATAAGACGTTGGTCACCCCTCCAGGGAGGCCTATTGTCTCTAGTATTGGATCTTTGGGAGATGGTCTGTCACGGAACGTGGACCACTATCTCCAACCCCTGGCGTTAGCTTTGCCGTCTAACATTCTAGACAGTGCCGATTTAATTAATCAACTAGAAAGTGTGTCTTGGAGACCAAACTTTGTATGGTTGTCTATGGATGTCACATCATTATATACAATCATCAGGCATGACCTGGGGATGGCAGCTTCGAGCTACTTTTTGGATTCTTCTGATTTATCACCAGCACAGGGGAGTTTCATTCTGGACTCCATTCACTTTTTATTAACCCCCAATTATTTTTGTTTGATGGTGTTTACTATCTCCAAACACGTGGAACTGCCATGGGAACCAGCTTTGCCCCATCCTATGCAAATTTATTCATGGGATGGTGGGAGTCGTTCCACATGTTTGGAGATAGGAACCCATTTAGGGATCACATTGTTTTTTATCATCGTTTCATCGACGACTTGATTTTCATTTGGGAGGGTGACACTAACACTATGTTATTATTTATAGATTTACTTCACAATAATCATGGTTTCAAATTCACATTTTCCTTTGATTACCTTAAATATTTGGATTATTTTATGTCGATCACTCCTTAAATATTCACACAGACATTTTTCGAAAAGAAAATTCACAAAATACTTATTTGAGAGCCGATCGCTGCCACCCCAGAGCACTTGTAAAAGGGATACCAAAGGGGCAGTTCATGAGGATAAAAAGAAACTGCTCCAAAGATGTTGACGTCCATAGACAATCAGATGACTTGTATAATAGATTTCTAGCCAGGGGCTATGATCCCCTTGACCTAAATAAAGCACTGGGAGAAGCTGAGGTTATGGAAAGGATTTAGTTAGAATAGTAGGGGGCCCCTGCTGCAGCCACACTAATAGGATAGGGTGATGAACGGTGCTTAGGGTGTACATACAGTAGTGAAGGAATAGAGAGAGAACCCTGTATAGCACTCAGGTTCACGCTCTGATGGTAGATGAGTGATTTAAAACATAAACTTTATTAATAGCATATATTAAAATAGTGGATGTTGGAACAACGTGCTGGAGGTAGGTTGATCCTGAATAATAGTAGCCGTGTTGGCTCCGGATCAGATAATATCTTATATACCAGATATAACTATATTGGAACACTGGTAACAAAACGGCACATAGATCCTGATGTGGACCTTTGTGATAGGTGTGGGTTCCTTTACTCTGGAATTACTTGAGTTTGTACTGACGCATAACTTTTTTCTCTTTGATAATAAGGTTGATCCTGAATAATAGTAGCCGTGTTGGCTCCGGATCAGATGATATCTTATATACCAGATATAACTATATTGGAACACTGGTAACAAAACGGCACATAGATCCTGATGTGGACCTTTGTGATAGGTGTGGGTTCCTGGGTGTGCTAATAGAGGTACTGAAGTAACATATCACACACTGGCATCATCTGATCCGGAGCCAACACGGCTACTATTATTCAGGATCAACCTACCTCCAGCACGTTGTTCCAACATCCACTATTTTAATATATGCTATTAATAAAGTTTATGTTTTAAATCACTCATCTACCATCAGAGCGTGAACCTGAGTGCTATACAGGGTTCTCTCTCTATTCCTTCACTACTTTAATTCTTTTTCTGTACAAAATTCATTATTGTTCTTTTTTTGATAGTCTTTTTGTTTATGTTCTGTTTGCACTGGGGGAGGAAGCCGTATTACTGACGTCACAGACGTTTTTAGTAAATAAGATGTTAATGTTAGCCTCAATAAAGTTATACTTGTTTATGTGTTCAGTAAGCCAATCGGAGGGCTTCACCTTGTATCCTATATCCCTTGCATTGAATGGAGGGGTTTGTTTGCTTTTAATAAAGTTATTTGATATGACGCGATCCATTCATCCAATAGGGATCTGTCTAATAGGAAATGCCAGCCGATTGGTTAGTCTGTCTGTGACGTCACTCAATGGCGCGTTCGGCGCCAGGGTATAAATATCGGCTCCCTATAGAGTAAGGTACATCTTGAGAAAGGGCATAGAGCCCGAAACGCGTTGGTGGACTATTGCTGTGGCTAGGGGGGACATTTAGTCCAATCTTTTTTATGCAATACATTTTTGCTGCTGCAACCGTGAGCCTCCTCCTGGTCTTCTTGGCAGTGCACTGCTGTTTTTCTACCTGTTCCTGCTGCTTATCTGGTAGATCGCACGCCAATCAATCATCTGCTGTTGGATACTCCTGGAAAAAAGTGAGTCTGCTTTATGGGTTGCTATACCCTGTTATTCTCACCATATGGGACTCTGTCTGTACTAATTATAAGTGGTGCCAATGGCATTAAGTACTAGTCCCCTAACCCTATTAGGGCAACTTTATTGTACACACAGTACATTGGGAGTTCTTTCAACTGCAGTTATTATTACTCCAAGGACTTGTTCTTCTGATGCACTGGCGTTCTATACATCTCTACAGTCATCAAAAGCCCATAGGACTGTTAGTATAGAGCAAGACATGCTCTATGGCAGCGGTGCGCAAACTGTGGGGCGCGACCCCCAGGGGGGGCGCAAGACTACCGACGGGGGGCGCGGGGTTTACAGAGGCCCCGCGCGCTTCCCGAAGGCACTTAAATTAAGTGCCGGGGGAGCTGCAGGGCCTCTGCAAACCTAACTTACCGTGGCTACGGCGGCTTCCTCCTGCGTCACCATGGCAACGCGACGTCAAAATGACGCTGCGAGGTCATGTGACGTCACGTTGCTATGGCAACGTGACGTCATTACGCCTGAGCGCGGGTAAGTTGGGGTTGGGGGGGGGGCGCGGGAGTGAGGGGACAGCCGGCAGGGGGGCGCAGGGAAAAAAGTTTGCGCCCCCCTGCTCTATGGTTAAAATCATAACTGGCTGGTGCTTCTAAAACCAAGCTATGCATTATTCCTTTTGATGTTTCCTTGTTGTTTGGTCCAGAGTTGGAACACATTATAGAGATAACTATAGAACAGAGAGTTTATTTCTCAATATTGAAGATTGGCCCACAGGATTAGATAATTTTTAAGATTCTCAAAAAATGTACCAATGGAATCGAGACCAGTTAAATTTCCCAGGATGGATATTTCCATTTGAGGCTGCTAGGCAGACAGAATAAAGACATGAGTGATGACACCATTCTTATCCAAAAACAAAAGTTAACAGCAAGCATTTACCGGTGGGAGGAAGGCTGACGCATTTCACTCAAATATGGAGACTGCCGACTTCAGACCTGGGGGTTCTCCAGACACTGTCAAGAGGATACTCAATTGAATTTCTTGCGTATCCACCAGAACATTTTGTGTTATTGAAAATCACCTGTTCCCTAAAAAGACCAGCTATTTTGGAAACAGTGGACCACTTTCTAGCATCAGAAGTCATTCCCGAAGTACCTCTACAAGAAAGATTTACAGAAACCTATTCCCTTTCTTGTTCTAAAAACATTAGGCAAATCTCCATCATTTTTGGATGTGAAGGAAGTCAACAAATTTGTCAAGTGCAAATGATTCAAAATGGAGACTCTAAGATCTGTGATAAACTGTCATGGCTTCACCAGATCTACAAGACGCATGTTTGTAAGTACCCATATGCTTAACTCGCCAAAGGTTTCTGAGATTCTCTACAAGATGCAAAATGAGAAATCCGGAACTTCCAGTTTACTACATTGCTCTGTGGCCTCTGTTCACCCTGAGGGTCTTCATGAAAATGATGGTGGTCATGGCAGCTGTGCTAATGCTAGTATTTCATTTGTCCCCCATCTAGACGACTGCATGATAAAGGCAAGTGTCAAGGGTTGATCTATGGCTGGAGTGGATCCCAGTGGCAGGGAGCGTGGTCGGGGTCACAAGCAGAGGTCTGAGGCAGACAGCAGATAGCATGGTCAGCAACGAGGAGACAGGATTGGCACTCGGGAACAGGACTGGGACTGAGGAACAGGGCAGCAGCAGCAAAGGCAGCAGCAAATACAGGAACATAGCAGGTGCTGGAGGAACTAGTTTAAACAGGCAAGGGAGGAACAGGAAAGGGAGGTTTATATAGGTCTGGCTGGAAGCATGGGAAAGGTGCAAAGGTGTCCGGTTTCAGTCTGGAAGCAAGAGCAGCAGCAGTCCCTGTGGATGTTCATGGGTACAGCAGGCTAAAACCTGACATTACTCCCCTCTCCAATGAGCGTTCTCCGGATGATCTTTCCTAGGCTTGTCCGGATATCTCTGGTGGAAAGCCCTGACCAGTCGTGAAGCATGTACGAAACTTTTTGGTTCCCAGGACCTCTCCTCTGGGCCAGGTGGACCAGGTACTGGAGTGTCCCTCGATGTAACCTGGAGTCCAAAATTCTTTCCACAATAAATTCCTCTTCGTTATCCACCAGGACATGGTCAGGAGAAATTGGCCATTCCACCACGGCTTGAATCTTGTCTGGGTCCATTCTCAAACCCTCAGGGGAGATGACATAACCGAGAAATTGCATGCTGGTGTTTTCAAAATCAAATTTTTCTAATTTAATGTACTATTTGTGCTTTCGAAGACACTCTAGGACAATCTGGACATGTTTCTGATGATCCATGATGTTATCTGAGAAGATTAGGATATCATCCAGGTATGCTACTACGAATTGGTCCAGTAACTCTCGGAGAACATCATTAATTAAATGCTGAAAGGTAGGAGGAGCATTAGAGTCCTAAAGGTATCGCCAGGTATTCATAGTGCCCATAACGGGTTTGTAAGGCTATTCTCCACTCGTCACCGGGTTGGATGCGGACCAAATTATATGCCCCTCAGATCTAATTTGGTAAAGATATTGGCTATCCGAATTCTTTCCAATAATTCGGGAATCAGAGATAACAAATACCTGCTCTTTACTGTGATTTTATTTAGTCCCCCATTGTCAATGTAGGGACGTAGAGAACCGTCTTTCTTTACTACGGAGAAGAGAGCAACACCTGGCGGGGAATTAGAGGGTCGGATGAAACCCTTTGACAGGTTCTCCTGCAGGTAGTCATTGAGAACCTTCAATTCTTGTTCTAAGGGAATAGATTCTTCCGAAAGGAATGGCAGCACCCGGTAATAGTTCAATGGGGCAGTCGTAAGAACGATGTGGGGGAAGCGTATCCGTGTTCCTTTTTGTCACACACATGCAAAAACTCAAGAGTATGGAGTTGGCAGCAGACTTTTTTGAGAAGAAGAAATCTTAGGTATTCCCACACACTCTGGTGAATTAATTTTAGATAGGCAGGCTAGATGCTAGTGTTCTGAGGGAAACGTGAGTATCTTGGTCTTCCAGTCAATTAGTGGATTGTGGATCACGAGCCATGGATTTCAGATCCCTAAGTTGTGGGCTATCTTGTTCTAACATAGGGGAGACCCAAGCAAGAGCCTCATCTTTGAGCAAGGTGATAAGTCCAACCTTGACTACGTCGGTATTATAGCTGGTGGGCTGTAGCTTAAACAGAAGTTGGCATTGATTGTGAAAATCCCGGAATGATTGTCTTTTCCCCCCGAATCTTTCCAGAAGGGGTACACGGGGTGCGGTTTGCACAGGCACAGTGTTTTGAACAGGCGCAGCGATTATAGCTGTACGCAGTCCACGTACTTTAGCTTCTGCGGATACAGCATGTTCTTCCACACAACCAAGGCAGTTGAAAACATGTTTTTGTTGTTGGAAGCCAATCATGGCACGTTGCAAGTCAATAATCAGCTGATCCTCGGTCAGGTCTTTTCCGGCGGAATCCATGGTAGGGCCTGTTTATTCTGTCAAGGGTTGATCTACGGCTGGTGTGGATTCCAGTGGTAAGAACAGCAGGGAGCATGGTCGGGGTCACAAGCAGAGGCCGAAGGCGGGCGGCATATAGTGTGGTCGAATCACAAGGAGAGGTCGGAGGCAGGCGGCAGATAGCGTGGTCGAGGTCACAAGCAGAGGTCGGAGGCGGGCGGCATATAGTGTGGTCGAATCACAAGGAGAGGTCGGAGGCAGGCGGCAGATAGCGTGGTCGAGGTCACAAGCAGAGGTCGGAGGCATATAGTGTGGTCGAGTCACAAGCAGAAGTCCGAAGCAGATAGCGTGGTCGGGGTCACAAGTACAGGTCGGCAACGAGGAGACAGGAACAGGACTCGGGAACAGGATTGGGACTGAGTAACAGGGCAATAGCAGCAAAGGCAGCAGCAGCAAATACAGGAACCTAGCAGGTGCTGGAGGAACCAGGAGGAACAGGAAAGGGAGATTTATATAGGTCTGGCTGGAGGCATGGGACAGGTGCAATGGTCGTTCTTGAAGATAGGGGAGTGCAGATATCAATGGTGCACATGAAAAATAATGATAAAAAAACAACATAGTGCAAATAAAGTTTTTCAAAAATGTAAAAGCCAGATGTTTTAAGAAGTTTCTCACGAATGGAGACTCACGTCATGTTCAAAATAAAGTGGCATCTCTACAAATGTAGTAGATGTTGGACTCTGTGTGAATGGGTGAAGATTCTCCACTTGAATGTAGTTCAGTTCTAATGCCGTACAGTGTCATATAATAACGGGCACATAAAGGTTAGTGTGCATCCATCTCCAATATTATCCACTACCTCCATTGCCTCCGTCTCAGACCTCTCAGTTGCAGTGCGTCACTTCCGGTCTGTGGCACGGCTCCCGGATGGAGGAGGTCTTGGCGGCCGGCTATGCTCTGATGGGGACGGATCGGAGTCCTCTGGATACAACGCAGCAAACGACTACGCGTTTAGCTAGTAAAGCTTCATCAAGTTTCAGAGTGGAAGCAAGAGCGGCAGCATCCAGGTGGATTTTCATGGATACTGCAGGTTAAAACCTGACAGCAAAAACTGACAATGTATCAAAACAGTAGTCCTGATTTCGGATGGTTGATCAATTGGGAGAAAAACAAGCTCTCCATCTTAAAACCTTCCCATTCCTGGGTCTGATGTTCAATATGGTACAAGAGAGAATCTTTCTTCCTCCAGGAAGATATTTTTCCCTAGTAAAGGAATGCAGGAGAATAGGATCCGCATTCCATCGTTTGATCAGACGATGTTTGAAATTTCTAGTTCTCTTATCTGGATCAATAGAGGCATTACCCTGGGCAAGAAGACATAAGACCACTACAGAACAAAATGTTGTCAACCTGGGACAAGCAGATCGATTCTCTGGAGGTATAAATCCCTCTCTCCATAACAACAATTATCTATTGTCTGGTCGAAAAATCTAAAATGAACCCTTTCAATACTGAATGGGACTCGTGGAGAAGCAGTCACATGATCACTCCATCACGGATGACGGAATGGAACGGGAGGAATCCCCATCCTGTTCCACTGCACTTTACATCGCATCAGACACGATCTGCCCTAAAAAAATCAAGAGGGCTTATTTTGACGTAGCTATTACGCCATGGGGCGGCCCCTGGTGCGCCAGACCCCATGACGCACAATCAGACCTGGCATGCTTTCGGCCCAAACCCTCAGACCAAAAAGAGAAAGCATTTCAATCTCTGGGTTTAGTAAGGTGCCTAAGAATGTATTTAGAGAAATCGGCAGCCTGGAGGAAATCAGAAAGATTGTTCTATTTTCAGGACCCAGGACAAAATCAAAAGATTTGATTTGCCACCAGCTGTCAAAGCCAATTATCAAGCAAGAATTCAATCTCTTCTTTCGATTTTAAAGTTTATTCAACAAGATTTTTTTTTTTTTTGCTGCATATTGGGGAGAGAGAGCAGAAGATTTTGTGGCTGAAATCTGCAGGTCACAAAATATTTTATGGAAAGACACCTCGCTCAAAACAAAAAATATGATTCTTAATTACAGTGGACAAAAGGTAATGCGTGCTACCAGGGAAGAGGAATTGTAAATGTAACAATACTTAGGGGTACTCAGGAAAAGAATCCCATTTGTGGTGCACAGCAAGAAAAAGTTGGTAAGTGGAATATATTTAAATAACTTTATTTAATATAAATTAAATTATATTAAATAAAGTTTATTTTAATTTATTCCACTTCCCAACTTTGTCTTGCTGTGCACCTCAAAGGGGATTCTTTTTCTGAGTACCCCTGAGTACTGTTACATTTACAGTTGCACAAAATAACAGATGCATACCTAGGCCACCGTGTTAAATTGGTTCAGTAGCTTGGAGTTGACTGGGGCAGTTCTTTGGGGTGATTGCCCTCTGAATAGTATAGTTGCCAGCATGTTGGAAACGCCTCTAAAGCCTGACACACAAAGCCTTTTTCTCTTGGGACTACAGGGTAGCAACCATTTCTTCTTTAACATCACCACAAGAATGCTATTTTACTCTAATGCAGAACCAAGAGAAATGCTTGCAATAACATGAATATCCATGAAAGCTGCACTGTTTTGCATGTTTGTCACAGATCTTCATTTTCAGGTGGTATTTTCTTACGTGCTGGTAAAAATGACAGTCTACTTACAAAATCAGAATTAAGAATTAAGGCAGTAATTGTTTTGTAGATATTGAAGTAGGCTTGTTTGGTTTTAGGACATAGATTAATTATTGAGCAAAGACCATGTTTAATGAACCAATAAAAGACTGCATACTGGTGAATTCTATTTTAGATGATATATATATATATATATATATATATATTTTTTTTTTAATGAAATCTAATGTATTGCCTTACATTTTAGGTATTATTATTTGTATGATTCTGATAAACGCCTGGGCCTTCTGCCACTATATCACGAAGACGCTTGTTGCTCTTTTAGTCTTCCCAGTGTTCCACTTTCAGAAACCAGGTATGTATTCCAGTAGGGTTTAGTTTAAGCAAGTGATGTCGTTTTAAAATGAGCCTGCTCAGATGCATTGCTATAATATTATACTTGTGTTATTGTAAGGAAAAAATTATGTGGTCCTATTTTCTCTCAAGTACATGATACTCCTGTGCTAGGAAGTGGTTATTTTCATAAGAGCTGGGTAAAATGATACTGCTATTGCAACGGGCAGTGGAACAAGACAGTGGTTACATGTAATCAATCATGTGAATTTGATGGCAGATAAGAACCACCTTGTCTTCCCATTTTCCCATCTGCTGCAAAACCTCAGACCCTATTTGATAATTGGCTTTCTTTCGTCTCCTTGATAGCCTTATGTCTAACCCAGGCATGTTAGAATTCCCTTACTATATTAGTCCCTACCACGTCTGCTGGGTGGCTATTCCACAAATCTACCACCCTTTCCGGGGAGAAGTACTTCTTCACATGTCCCCTTAGCCTGTCCCCCTCCAACTTCGGAGAACGGCCTCTTGGTCTAGCACTTGGTCTTTCTTTGGAATATGCTTCCCTCCTGTACTTTGCTGAATACCTTTTATATATTTGGAAGTTTCTATCATCCACCCTCCCTCCCGTCTATCCTTTTTAAGTTGTTGATTTTAAGGTTGTGTAGACTTTGGTGATCAGTCTCATGCTGTAGATCAGGGGTGCGCAAATTGGGGGGGCACAAGATTCACTGTGGGGGGCACAGTGTTCACAGAGGCCCCGCGCTCTTCCTGAAGGCATTTAAATTAAATCCCGGGCAACCGTGCAAAGGCCTCTGTAACAATCTCTTACCTTGGCTCAGACCACTTCGGTTGACGCGTCGCCATGGCAATGCGGGGTCACGTAATGTTTCGTTGCCATGGAAATGGGACGTCAGACTGCCGGGGGCCAAGGTGGGGAGGGGGAGAGCCAGCAGGGGAAGAAAATTCCGCACCACTGCTGTAGATTATGCACCATATTAGTAGTCCTTTTTTACAGAAACTCCAATGTATTTATGTCCTTCGAGATATGGTCTCCAGAATTGAACACAGTACTCTAGGTGAGGTCTCACCAATGATCGATAAAGTGGCATCACCAATCCTCTCTGTTGCTAACCCTATAAAACCCAACCTCCTGCTGGCTTTCCTCATTGCGTTATGATATTGCTGGCCTACTTTTAAGTCTGCTAATATTACTCCTATGTCCCTTTCCTCTATAATATTTGACATTATAGTACCATTATTCCTGTATTCTGCCTTTGTATTTGTGTGACCCAAATGCATTATTTTGCCCTTTTTGGCATAAAATTGTAGTTGCCACACTATTGACCATTCCTCCAATCTTCCTAAATCATTAAGCACCCCCTGGGTTGTCAACCCTGTTTCAGATCTTTGTGTCAGCTACAAAAGGACATACTTCCCCTTCCAAGCCATTTGTAATGCTTGTAATACAGATTTTAAAGGGCACTAGTCCTAGTACAGATCCTTGAAAGACTCCACTGGTTACCTTCCCCTCTTCTGAATGCACTCCCTTTTTCACAACTCTCTGTCGTCTATCCTTTAACCAATGGCTTATCCATTCTACCATCTTAGAGTCCTATCTCAAGCATTGCAACTTGTTTATCAGTCGTCTTTGTGGGACAGTGCAAAGGCCTTATTAAAATCTAGGTAAGCTACATCTACTGCTCCACCCTGTTCTATCTATTACCGTAGTCACCCTGTCAAAAACATAACATAAATTTGATTTGTTTAACATGATTTCCCTCCATTAAATCCATGCAGCCGTAGATCTTGTAGGTTGTTGGACATTAGAATTCTATCTTTCAGCAATGTTTCCATTAATTTCCCCAATTCTTATACAAGGCTCACTGGCCTGTATTTATCTGCCTCTTCCCTACTTCCATTTTTGTGAAGTGGGACTATGCTTACTCTTCAGTTATCTGGAACTATACCTGTTAATAATCACTGGTTAACTACTGTAGCTGTGTTAATGATGGTGCCAGAACAACCCTAAGCTCTTTTAAAATCTTTGGATATATAACATCTGGCCCCATTGACTTGTCTACTTTTATTTTTGAAAATTCAATTATTGCTTTCTCCTCTGTAAATAGACGTGTGTCCAACTCCTTTCCATTTATATTTCTGTTACCCAACTGTGGTCCTTCTCCTTGTAAAGAGTGAGCATAAAGTATTTATTTTTATTTATGTGGCTTGCTATCCCTTATAATTAGTACCTCTCCTTTAATTGCCAGCTTGGTGCTGTCCTCTGCTAATACCCTATCCAATTCCTCCTCTTGTTGTGGAGGTCTGTACACCACCCCAGTATGAATGTTTTCTCCAGTACCTTTTACTGAGGTTGCGTTTATGTTATTGGGGACATAAAGGCCAACTCCTCCTACCTTGTCCTTTCAATATAGTGTAACCTGGTATCGCTATGCCCCAGTTCTTATTGTCATTGTACCATTTCTTTCAATTTGTGCCCTATACGGGTGTTGGGTCACCATTTCCCTTTTATTACCGTATTACAAACTAACAAAGCAAGAAGGGAAATCATTGGGAAGCCAGGTAGTGCAGGGAGGTTATTGGCAGCGGAAAGAGAGTGGTAGTGATGTCACTTTATATATCATACTAGGTTCCGTTCTGGAGATAATTTCTTCAGAAGGACATACTGTAAATTAATTAGATTGTGCATCGAAAGGCTACTAAATTGTTGTTCTACATCAGGGGTGCGCAAAACTTTCCGCTGCGCCCTCCTGCCTGCTCGCCCCTCCCCCCTTACTTTGTCTTCGGCATCAAATGACACCACAGGATCATGTAACATCAACATCACGTGACCCATGTTGCCATGGTGTCGCGTCACCCAAAGCCGTCGGAGATAAGGTAAGTGAACTTAGAGGCCTCGCGCGGTCCCCTGGCATTTCATTTAAATGCTTTGGGGAAGAGCGCAAGGCCTCTGTAAGCTCTGCGCTCCTCCCAGAAAATCTTGTGCCCCCCAGTTTGCGTAGTGTGTTCTACATCATAAAACTACTAGTGAAAGACTCAACGGCCTTGAAAGGAGCATCTTGGATTAGAGAAGGGAGAGGGGGGTATGTTAGAAGCTTTCAAATACATAAAGCGTTCCAACACCCACAAGTCTAACCCGCACCGCCTTTTCTCTCTCTTTCACTCTACTCGGACCACCGTCTGTTACCTGTTTTTCTTCCTTCATTTCACCTCAGTACTTGGCTGACTATTTCAAGAGAAAGGTATATTTAATTTGTCAAGGCATCCCCTCTGTATCTTCCTGACATTCTACACCTCCTCTTCCTAACTCTCCTCCTGCCTCTCTTTAACCTTATTTCCTCTGTCAGAGGAGGATGTGTCGCTGCTGAGCTCCACTCCCACTAGTCCTCTTGATTTCATTCTCTCCCATCTTCTCAAACCTCTTGCCCCTACTCTAATCCCTACACTCACACACATTTTGAGCTCCTCCATCAGCTCTGGTCCCATTCCCACCTCCTTCAAGCATGCAACAGTTATATCTGTACGCAAAGTTTTTTAATGAACTTGGTCGGGCCACCTCTTTCTTCAATCCAGAAATTTGTTAAGTCTCGGCTTCTTCTGGGAAGGCGACGTGCTGAAGAAGCTATAATCTGTTGATCATTTCTCAAATCCGTCATTGATCTTCAAACTGTCGTAATTAGCTGAAGCTTCCGAGCTTCAACCAACAGGAGACGGGTAGTGGTCCTCGACTCACACACACACAGGCAGGAATTCAGTAGGTACTACAGGTACTGCTTATTTTAATAGGTACAGCACCGGAAGCCCTTCTTGCTGGTTTTTCCACACATGCGAAACATTTTTCCTGATACTACACATCTCGTGCATTTGCTATGACTCCTTGCAGACTCACTTACCATAATACCGTACTGTCTCTGTATGTTCTTCTTACCACTTCGATTGTCAACTCTTCGGGGTATGGGCTCTTCTTCCTAATGCCTACTTTGATGTGTGAAGTGCTTATTCCTATTATGTAAAGTGTATTACTGCTGTAACACGCTATGTACCTAGATGGCGCTATATAAATTAACTTTTATGTATGTATATCTTATCAACTGAGTACAGGAGGCTTTAACACTATCAGTTATATTATAAATTAGAAAGTGTTATTCGAAGAATTTATGGACCACCTATTCGTTAAACTGACAGGTCTATACTATACTTTAATGCTTAGCTTCAACTTTGCCTGCTTGCTAGACATATTTACAGCTCATTAGCTCACAGCTATGGAGTTGAAACACTACTACTCAGGATCACAATATTACTCTCAAACCCAATAATACAATTTTGTTTACTAATTATCCTGTGCTTAATTGCTACTGACTATTGTTTAATTCTATCACCACTATACCCTACTACCACACTTTTTAATTACTGGTTATACTCCACAACAGTGATGCATCTTTTATCTTGCATAGCTGCATAGTTAGTGTAGATGAGGTTGAAAAAAAGACACACGTCCATCAAGTTCAACCTATTTTAAATTTAGATGACAGATATTTGTATTTACAGTATATTGATCTAGAGGAAGGCAAACCAAAAACCCAAGCAAAATATCATCTAATGATATCTCATAAGGGGAAAAATAAATTAATTCCTGACTCCAAATATTGGTAATCAGATTACTCCTGGATCAACATCCTTCACATGTTTACTAATTTGGTATATCCCTGTATACCTTTTCTTTCTAAAAACATGTCCAACGTTTTTGTTTTTTTTTAAGATATCTATTGTATCTGCCATCACAGGCGCCATGGGTAATGAATTCCACATGTTAACTTCCCTTACTGTAAAGAACCCTTTCCTTAGTTGCTGGTGGCAACAGGATTTGGGGCGCAAATAAATTCAAGGACATGTATGGAAAAATAAACAAAGAAATATAGTGCAACACTGTACAGATATCAGAGTGAGCTTCGTGTTGATATTACACTCACATGCTCCGCATCAAAATCAGGCATTGGGGTTATATTGAGTAACCAACTCTTATGGACATTCTAGAACCCTCTTCAAATGCCCATCGCAGTGTGGCAGATCCAATATCGGCTCAGAGAAAGGAGGGGAGGGGAATCCCACATAGAAAGAGACACAGCAATAATGGTGAAGACTGCTTTATATAGAAATATCACAAAGTAAATTCATAGGAAACTAATAAAACCTTTTAATAAAGAAAACAGCAAACTAGCGTTCCATTATCCTCCTTTGTGTGGAAATTTCATAAGGAAAATGTGGTGAGTTACTATTTGCTGTTAATCTGTTTTTCCCCATTCTGAAAGCAGATAATTTCCTGCAGTTATTTTCATATACTGTAATGAACTTTTTGTATGAAGATGAAACATGTACTGTTTTCTAATTACAATATTGTTTACTGTGTTCAGTTCTGAACAGGATGAGGAATATTTGAAAGAAAGCAGAAACCTCCTCAAGGTTAAAAAAACAGGTTTGCTCATTTAAGCGTCTTCCTATTGTGCCATCTTTTTATCATTGCTAGTATATTAAAATGCATAACATTATTGACTTGACTTGGGGATTTTAGTAGTTTTATAGTTTACATTGGTATGGAACCTACAGGCCAGCATTTAAAAGTTAATTTCAATTAGAGATTGGGATGATAATGTGAGACATTTCTAAAACTGACCTTTGGATGAATTGGGATGAGACGAGAATGGGTAAGTCCCTACCGGCAAGAACCATCACATCAGCAGGTGCTGCAAGGAGCTTTATTCCTGCACTTTTGGATTGGGGATTTGTATTCTAAGAATAAGCTTTGTGCTGTACCCTTCAAAGGAGAACATTTGTTCGAGGAATGTCTGGATAAATTCATTTTGACCATTTCTAGTGGAAAGAGACAATTTCTTCTGCTGGATAGAAGACGGAGAAGACCTTTTTCTGCATTTTCTGGACTTAGACTAGGATAAATCAATTATTGAGACTAAAATCATTGAAGCGGGAGTCTCCTCAATCCTTTCTAAATGCTATTCAGGCAGGGGAATTCATGCTCTCTCTGTCTCAAGGATGTGTGCGCCAGGAACGTTCACAAAGGTTCTGATCGTGCTTGTAGCAAAATTAAGAAATAAAGTGTTCCTCTTTGAATGACATTCTTGTCAAAGCAAGTTCATCGTAGAATGTTCAGAAACATGTTGATCTGGAGATCTCGTTCCTTTGAGAGATTCAATAACAAAGAGGCAAGGCAAATTGACTTTTGAAAACAATACCCCTGATTGCAAGGATAATAATCAAGAGCAGTTGTTCCTCCCCAACAGTCCTAGGTGAGTATGGTTGCCAAATGTGATAAGGTTGGTGATAGACGATCCCTGGTCCAATTCCAAATGCACTCTTCCATGTTCCAATGTTACATCCAGATCAGGTGGGATTAGTATTAACGGCTTGGAAGTTGAGAGGGAGATGTTACAAGGAAATGGCCAATATAGTAAAGTGGTGGATCTGTTGCTCTGCATGCAAGGAAGACCTCCACTTCTATAGTCTACTACAGAATTTGGACAAAGCTTCTTTGTTAGCATAAATCCAAACAAAAAATCAGTTATGGTGTCGATTGCAGACATTCAGAAATTTCTGTAGGGAAGCTTTGTACATTGGATTATCACTTGGCTCATTGAGACTAATAATAAAAATACGAATTTTAATTCATATAGCTCTTTTCTCCCAATGGGATGCAAAGCGCTTCACAATTACAGTATAGTGCGCGGTAAGACTTTGCAGTCTTCTATCACGTGTTTCTTGTTGGCTATTACAGTATCCAGAGAAAACGAGAATGAAAAATAAACATCTGTTTCGATTCTAATATTTTTTTCAATTGTCTAATGATCTTTATTTGACAAAGTGCTGCATAGCGCGAAACGCGTCAGAACACACCTGCCCCGTATTATTTTCCATGTGCCACGAGTTCAGTAAACCTCTTTTTTTAATCATACCTTGTGCTTGGCCCGTTTTTGGAGTGCACTGCTTTTTTCATTTCGGTGGATTCTTCTACGATTACTACGACCATTCCAGCCGGAAGCACGCTCTGAGTCTTTCACCACCTAGCCGTGAATACACACCTCAGTGGCTATACGCCTATAACCGGAATGTTCAGAACTGAATACGAAGTGTTTGTATACACTACTTATTTGCTGCACGGTTTATGGTTCACTTGGAGGTGAGGGGATCCGTTCCAACCGACACTGACCAGCTGGGTTGGATGCTGGTTCTCCTTACACCCCTTAGAACTACATGCCCCTGCATTGCAGGTACCTGTTGATTTATTGCAGTGTTTTACGTCTATTGGCGGTGATTATAATATTATTATCCTTAAGACTTTTTATATCCATGTCTTCCTTATACTTACCTTGAGTGGTTTTATTTGCCACCTGGGCTCTGCAGCACTGACTCTGGACTCTGTTGTTCTATTTGTGTAATGATATTTACCCTGTGGCTCTAATATTGTTCTATATTGAACCATTTTGCACTCTATTCGAGTATTTCATTGTGTTTTACTTCTACTAGTGTGCGTGCAGGGTCTTCTTTGTTGTGTCCACTCCATGTCCATTTTCTATTTGTTTTCTTCCTGAAAAATGAATTCATGAAGTAGAAGTTTTCACATTCTGCAAATTTCACCTATCAGTCTCCACGTTCAGTTGCCGTAACTATACATTCCAACTGATGCTTCGTCTTTCTGCCATAATGATCTTGCGGTGACCATTTTCTTTAAGTTGGTTGAGTCCATGTTAGAATTATTTCACTTTCACACAGTCTGTGTGACTTGATGTTGGGGCATACACTTAGATTATTTGAAGCTTGTATCTCTTTGTCAACTGCTTGACAATTCTTGCTGTTTCCGATGAGCTTTCATACTCCACTATGTAGTTTTTCCATATCGTTTTAATGGGTAAGCCTACTCCAATAATTCTTCCATTTTCTGCACCTACTGTAATTATAATAGGTGTTTGCTTTTGAGCTCAATGAATCCTTGTTTTCGTGTTTTCACTAAGGTCAACAATATCTCATTTAATCTTTTCAAGTTCAGCTTCACTGGAGAGAGTCCGACAGTAGTAGGTAGCCGGATTGAGGTTTGAACGACAGCTTTTGTTTAACCTCTTTGAATTCTTGTCACCCTCTGCCTTCATGTCTACTTCCTGAACACTGTCAAACCCAAGAACAAACCAGCCTTCCGAGAATGAGAGCCATTGTTTTTCGGTGAATTCCATATTTGGGGGTTGAGGCCTTTTTTTGCTATACTGGCCTCATTTCCATGTTGGCAAGTACCTTTCATACTTTAGCAAGGTATATTGTTCAAACTTTGATGGTATGTATAGATAGATTAGGGAGCATTTTCTCCTGTACCTCTACCTCAAAAGGGGAGAAATTCATGTTATTACCAACGAGGGGAATCAAGGAAAGAAAACGATTGGTAATAACGTTTTCGCTTTCACTATGAGTATGCTAATGACTGGTTATGTGAAACATTAGAATTAACACATGTTGCTGCACATGGGACTTACAAGCATTGCTACGGTATGCGTGGAGCTGCATAATAGTAACATCTGCATATTAAAAACATTTTGTCTACCATTGGGTGCAATGCATTTAGCCATGCCACATCTGTCATCCCAGTTTTAAGATTTGTTAAGTAACTTGGTAAACAGCACTGGAAACTTCATTGCAAATACAATTATGAGACAACATACAACTGGGTCTTGTAAAGGGACCATGGCTATCTGGAAAATGGTATGAATGTTAAAGTTGCATTGAATATCACAGAGGTACATACACATTGCAATTCTATGTTATGTAAGAGTCACTGCAGGGACATGTTTTACATAATTCCTTATGAAACTAGAAAGCAAAAATGTGACTGGCGAAGTCTACACTACTTCACTTTTAAATAAAAAATAATAATTAGCATTCACGGATGTAAGTAACAGATTTGCATAATATTTGTGTATGGTTTTTAGCTGCAAGGCTGCGGCTGATCAGATACAACAGACTACAGGTGGTGGGATTTCTCTGCAATCTTCCGAAAACTGAACATGACCTGAAGTCCTTCACTTTGGATGTCAGTTTGCAGACAGTAAGTAATCTCTGTTTGTGTACAATATTATGGCCCAAATTTACTATGCAGGTCGATTCCGTGAGACTGTCAATGAGTAGCACGAAAGGTAAATGATAAAAATGTCTGTTTTTCATCTGTACCTCACAACTTGATAAAGTCTTCACGGACGAAACGCGTAGGTGCGTTTTTCACTCTTCATTGTGAGCTACACTCAATAAATTTATTTTTTCATCCTGGATCCTGGCTGTGCTCCAGTTTCTACTTAAATCTCTCGATTCCATGAAACGCCTTTCAGAGCCAGAGCACACCGTATACACCATGTACCACATTCACTTGACTTGGCTGTAAGGGGTGTTTTGGTGTCGGAAAGTGTCCTGCATAGTAGCACCGTTTATTAAAAATGGGCCCCTGTGTTTTTACCCTTTCTAGGAACAAAAATTGTCCTAGAAAAGGGAGTCGGGTGACACTGGACTTGTAACATTTATTTATTTTTCCCAAACCAGAAATAAGCAAATATTCAGCATAATTAATCTGCCCATTTCAAAGCAGGAGTATAATATGTACTCTGGACTTGTTACATTTTGTTACTTTCCATTTCACCTTTTACTATTTTTAAGAAAATAAAAAAAATCAGGGCCCTACTCAATATACGTTACAATGTTGCACTGTTTTTTTTCTGCAAGAACAAAAAGGCAAATAGCTGAACCCCTCTTCACCCTATTTAATAAAGGGTGAATTGACAGCCAAAGTTGCACCAGGAAAAATTGGATAAAGCGAAAATCGACATGCACATAGTACATTTTACAGAGATTACTCATTCACATGCTATTCAATAAACCCTGACGAGCTGCTACACGCGCGCGTCGGGCCCACACACGTGCACGCGCAGGGTCAGTATTCACGTGGCAGCCTTGAGTCTCGCACAGCGAGCAGCAGCCAGACCCAGCGTTCGTGCAGTTAGCTTTGCATAGGAGCAATGGTGTTTCTACTTGACAGACAGTAGATGAGGGCGTGTGAGCATAGGTTTGGGCTTAGTACACTGCACGGTTGAGTCCATTCATTAATGTGGACATAGGCAAGCACATGACCACACCGTAGCAGTGTACTGCTGGTATTTTTTATATTGCATACTGATAGGGACTTGCTAAGTAGCTTCAGTATAGTACCTGGTGGTTGAGCCCATTCATGAATATGGGCATAGGCATACCCAAATAGCCATACCACGTTATTGGTACTTTACGCTACTCATCCACTGTTACTACTGATTGCAGTAAGTACTGATGTGACTTACTCGTGCAGTGGCAGTCTCTGCAATCGACATCATTGTCACTCAACCAGCGCACCTATATAATAGGATTGTTACTTATAGGAGGTCTAATACTACAACGATCACATAAGTACATCTATAGCCCTTCTCCTTTCCTCCGCCCTATCCCTGCTGTTTAAAGTTACACCCTAATTAGGGTAGCTGCATGTCAGCCCCCTAGGGAACATTGATTTAATTCCACTCAATAGTTCCCATCATATATAATCCCGAGTGCCACAAGCACTCAACATAGGATTAAATGTGTGTCCAATCTTGGATTTCTTTTAAACCCCATTATTTTATATTGATGATTACTAAAAGATATTTTTCATTTCATTCACAAAACATTCAATTTGGGCACTGAGTGCTAATACTGGGTTCTTGTTCTCCTTATTTATTCACCACCCAGAGCACCTTACCCTATAGCGTCACCCACATATTATTAAGCTGCAGCGTGGTATCATCTATTTATTACGAGCTGCTATACGGCAATGACAGCACATTGCATTTAAAAATATATATTTTTGGCTAGTCCTGGGTGCCGAACCGGACAGTTTGGAATCTGTATGTCGCTCTCATATGGAGAGAAAAAAAAACTAATTAGAAGGCCTGGACTAGTTGAAATAAAAAAAATATATATGCCTTCCATAAGATCACAATATTATAAACCCCTCCGTAACCATAGTAATTAAAGGTAATGATGTTAACTAAGGGCTAATAAGCCTGATGTCTCAACTCAATCACATCTACCCATTCATTGCATGCCATAAGGACAAGGAAGGAATAATCTTCATAGTCTTCATCTGTCCTTGTCGATCCATTGCTGGATAAAAGAGTTGGTTGCTGGATATTACCCGAAGAGCCAGGAAAAATAATTGAGTTTCGATGGCAAACAAGTTTGTGGCATCATCACTTGTGTGAAGAAATACAAAATGGCAGTGGGCCGGACATATCGTAAGAAGAAATTACCATCGTTGGACAAAGATGGTACTCGACTGGATTCCAAGAGAAATTAAAAGACCTAAAGTTAGATGGGAGGATGAAATCAGAACATTTGTTTGCTCAATGTGAAGAAGAGAGACTTGCAACAGCAGTACCTGAAGATCATTGGGGAGGCCTTCATCCAGCAGTGGATCGACAAGGCCTGAAGATGATGATATGTGGCTGTAATGGGGTTAGATATTTGGCCTTAATGCCCCTATATGTTTGTCCAGTGGGCACAAAATGGATGCATGGGTCAGCCTCGCACCTACAGCCAATAGAGAGCCACCGTATCATCAGGAGATATTGCAACTCTGCATTGGTGATTCTGCAGCATTCGAAAATCTAAATGCTAAATAACCTGTATATCGTAACACAGTATAGATTAATTTCCTGGAAGGAGGAGGCTGTGTGGAGAGCAGCAGCTGTGAAGTTGAAATAATCCTATCAAAAGAACATTTTGTACACAAACGGAAAATTAATGATTTCAGAATAGAGGAATTGAATTCGAGAGGGAGAGAGAGTAAGTATGGCAGCACAAAAAAAAAAAGCCTCGGCAGATGTGGTGCACAGTGAAGGGTAAATAGTTAGACTGTAAGGATCCCTAGAGATCCAATATACCGGCACAGCACAAGAGATAATCACATAAAAGTGGTTTATTGGGTCCACATATGCCCGACATTTTGGTCCCCACAGGGACCTTCTTCAGGTGTGTGTGTGTGTGTGTGTGTGTGTGTGTGTGTGTGTGTGTGTGTGTCATGATATTGATTAACCTCCATGAAGTAAAGTTTGGAATATAATCATCAACTCTCAATATATATCACATAGTTTTATTTTACATGGTTAAAAATGATGTGGGATTATTGATCTTCAAATTAGAAATAGTTCAGTCTTTACAGCTTTTTCCTTTCCTGTTTTTTTTAAAGGTGCACTGTCAGTGTATATAGTCCCTAATCCATGGCTCTCACCGCTACATTCACCTTCCCTGCAAAATCCTTCAAGCACAAAATCACAGTGATTAAAGTTGGTTACAATAGTTATGACTGCATGGGATAATATCATCAAAGTGTTGGATTATGAAAATTTGCAGACAATAATAGTTTTCATATCTTTTTTGTCTGTAGACATCCCTGATGTGTTTCACTGTGGAAGGAATATTTAAAGAAGGCAAGTTCAAGACCAGCATAAATGTTTTTAGAATTAATTCCTTACCCATGCAAGCCATGTGTATGGAACAGTAACATTATTGAAATGTACAAGAGAAACTGTGCTTTTCATTTTCATGGTTTACAAACAAATCAACATTTTGGTTTCTTCAGGATGACAGCCCTCCATTAGCAATAAAAAATGGAGATGTTTTTAAATTGGGAGCCACGCTCAGACCACGTTATAAGCGGATCCACGTCGTAGCAGCTCGCGCTATCACGGGGTTGAGCTGTATATATATTAACAATGTATTATTGACAGGTAGGGGTAATGGCAGGCTTTACCTTTATTAAAAGCAGTCACAACTGACCTGTTGGAGGGTCTTGAGGACTGGAGCTGAGCACATTGCTAGGTACATGTAAAAGTCATGGTAAAGCAGAATCTAAGCACTAACAGCTACACTTTTGAATTAGTGTCACAGTTTTGAGGTTCGCCAGTAGCAGAATCATAAAAGAGAGGTTTCTGTATATCAAAACGGCTTCCAGTCCAGGAGAAATCATAACAATTGTTTGTTCTCATCTTCAGTGAGTGAGAAATGTGGAAACATTTTCAGACACTACAGAAGGACCTTCATTGTTGTCCCGTCTCCAGATGCCTGGTAAGAAATACAAGATTAGAAAATATGCAGGGAAGTAGGTAAAGAGAAATAGAAAATGTTTCCCTTCCCTTCTCATTCCTTAACTCCCTTATCCATTTCTATTTGCTCCCATTTACTTCTCATATGTAGAACAAGGGGGTTCCCAGCACTCACTGATGCATGCAAGGGGACACCCTTGTTCTTTGATATTTTCTGGAGGAATTAGGGTCATTCCTGTTCCCTTGAGCCCCCTGCGGCTATTTTCATTAGCGTGCATTTTCTGAGTGCTGTCTATCTCTTTATTTTGTTGTATACTTCTCATATGTACTTCACTGCCCCTGTGCTCATGTTCTGTCATTTAGTTTTTGTCACCTTTTCCTCTTTTGGGTCCTCCATTTTTTTTTTCTTGGATGCCATCTCCTTCTCTTGTGAGTCCCTGTCCTGGTCTTACACCATTCTCCTGCTCTTCTTTTCTGTGCTCCTTTTGACTCTCTGCCTAGTAAATCATGTCCTTCCTGCTGAGGCCAAATCGTATGAACAGGGCCGCCAACAGTGGGGGAGAGCCAGGACAGGTGGCCCGGTGGCTACGGGCCCGGCCGGTGCTGCAAGTTGGGCCGACCTCTGGTTGGGCCCGGCTGCCAGTCCTCTTGCCCCGGCTGGACCCCGGCTCTCCCCTGCTGCAGGCCTCCCTCACTCTGTTCCACGGCGAACTTCCAACGCTGGTGCGTGACGGACCTCTATGACGTCGGCGCGCACCAGAAATATATATATATAGTGGTATTTTGTTATATGTATTCAGGGGTGGTGAATTTTTAATATGTATTTGGGGGGTGCATTTTTAATATGTATTGGGGGGTATATGTATTTGTTGGTTTTTTTTGTGTGTATTGTGTGTGGAGGTTTATGTATTTAGGGGGTGGGGGTTTTATGTATGCATTTTGTGGGGGGGTTGAGTGAGTGTTGGGTAATTTTCGGAAGATGGGGGGAGTGAGTGTTAAAGAGGGAGTAAGAGTGAGATGCAGGGGAGAAAAATACATGCGAGGCGGGGGGAGAGGGAGTGAGACGGGAGAGAAATACATGGGAAGAGGGGGGAAATAAATAGAAGGGGCTCGTGAGGTGTGAAATGGGGGGCTCGCAATACCGCCGACACAGGGGGGGCGGAGTGGATGTAACTAGTCCTGGGCCCTGGGAAATCTGTCTGCGGCCCTGTGTATGAATGACCGTTCTTGCCATTTTTTTGAAA
Source organism: Ascaphus truei (assembly GCA_036426205.1). Classification (NCBI taxonomy): domain Eukaryota; kingdom Metazoa; phylum Chordata; class Amphibia; order Anura; family Ascaphidae; genus Ascaphus; species Ascaphus truei. Next base: position 16,470,300 of record CM071570.1, read on the forward strand.
CCCACAAAAATATTTAACCTCTAATGGATCAGTAATTTGACAAAGAAATGTCATCAGAATGAAAAAAAATAATGCCAATATGTAAAAATAAGTTGCAGTAAGTGGTGATTGTATCTTTTATAGGTCAAGAGCAAGCACACAATCCTTTGTTGGAAGATGAACAAGAACGGTCATCAAGCTGTTAATAAGAGGCCCTTCCAGCAACGGAATGGGACATTTGGCCGCGGCCGGTGCTCGCCGCCACAGATATCGGCACCTGGCCACATGGCACCTTGCCACTTCACATTTTGCCGTGCGCGCTCCAACACCATCTTTAAATGGCAATGTACCCCCGCGCCGCTTGCTCCGACAAGCCACCTTTTAATGTTCCACACTGGACCGCACCACGTCCTCGACCACCCGCGCCGGACGTTTAAATATGGTGCATCGGAGCGGGCAGTCCAGGACGTGTAGTGGTCCCTCACGGGACATTTAAAGATGGCTTTTTCGGAGCCGGCTTGTCTGAGCAAGTGGTGTTGGAGCGCGCCCGGCCAGACATTGCCATTTATATATAGCTTTGGAGCATGTGCAGCAAAATGTGAAGCAGCGAGGTGCCCTGCGGCTAAACGTCCTACCCCGTCCAGCAAGCTGAAAGCTCCTAGTAGCTTGCACATCTGGTGTCATTAACTTTCTAGAGATGACATGGCAGCTTCTTAACAGGCAATTTTCATAAAGACTGAAATAGTTCTACGTTTGTTGTGTTTTTGCTACGGGTTTACTTTAACACTGCAAGGTTATACCATGGTCAATGTCAGCCCATCCTTACCCTTCTATTTTTGCCTCTTATTCCCTTCTCTTATTTCTCTGCTTTTATTTATTCTAGTTCTTATAAGAGAAGTTTTCCCTTTTAACCTTTAACTTGATTCGAAATATCATTATTTATAAATATTTCACTTTTGTTTCTAGTGCCCAAATTTTGAATGATCAGCTGGTGCTTAAGAATTCATGTGCCGGTCCCCAAGAAGCCTCTGGGCTGTTTACCTCCTCGCTCACTAACACGACAAGCACAGGTTTAACCCCTGACCCTTCTAAACTGGAAGTTATCCACGCTTTCTCCGCACGTACTGCAATGAAACTCGACTGGGCCATGAAGTGAGTCTATTTGTAAAATGCAAACCTAGTATATGATCTCTATTAACCGTTTTGTTTTAACCTTATGCAGATCGTCCCAGCCCAGGGGCGGGCAACTCCAGTCTTCAAGGGCCACCAACAGGTCAGGTTTTCGGGCTATCACTGCTTCAGCACAGGTATCTCAATTGGGCCACCTGTGCTGAAGCCGGGATAGCCTGAAAACCTGACCTGCTGGTGGTCCTTGAGGACTGAGTTGCCCGTCCCTGTCCTAGCCGCACCAGATTTTTATTTACTGTGCCATTATGTTACATGGGTAGGGGGGGAGAGGTTATTCATTAAACTGTGATAGTGCCGATCGGGATGCTATCTCACAGATATTCCCATTGAAGTTGCCACTGGCCTGTTCATCTTTTTGCTATGATCTGCACTGATGGTGCATTTGTATTATTCCATAGCAAACATAATGTCTGGTTCTAGTGATTTGAACAGGCAATTGATGAGATAAAATGAGAAGTTGTATCTTATTGCCCTAATTTACTTGGATTGATAATAGTAGTGAGAAACCTTGTGAGCTTACAACTGGGCATTTCATGTCATTCTGACCCAAGCACAACCATAGCCATCTCCTTTTATTCAATTATATTTCTGTTTTACTGCATGGTACAAGATGAGGGAAATACATATTTTTCCTTCAAATGTAGCTCTTTATACTGTGCAGAATTAATAGAACAGAGAACAGCGTAACCCCCTTTCCTTCCTTCTGTCGCTCTCTCTCCCGTGGGTGATACAGTGGAGTGGAGGAGTCGTACTATATACATTACAGTACAGCATAAAGGAGGGGTACTATCAATATCTCTGCATGCATTTTAATTTTAGCTTGTAATGAGGTTTCCTAACTAAACGTGCATATAAATAGAAAATGGGGTCTTAAAAATTCCAAATGCCAAATAATTATGAGACATAACAGCACTTGACCTTTGATCAGGTGATCCAACTGAAATGCCCACAATAAAGTTTTTGGCATTTGTGTTGTGATAGCTTGTAAGGCCTCGTTCAGGGTGCAGGCTTCGGAGGGAGGGCGTGCTGACGTGCGTGCGGCCGTGGGATACAATGTATTTAAAGTGAACTGTGGTTGTCGGGGTAGCAGCTGCCCTGTCTCCGAAGTAGGGAGTTGACGCTGGCTACAGTTTCAATAAACAAAAAAATCGTTTTTTGAAGCTGCAGCAGCGTCACTGGGACCTCGGCAGCCAATGAAATCATTCTTGAGAATGATTTCAAGACTGCAACTTGGATCCCTAACCTGCCGTCTGTAGCCCCGCCCCCTCCCCGCCCCCTCAACTCCTGAAAAAGTCTGCTGGGAGGATGAACACACATCGCCCAGCAGACTGCCGCCCTCCCGAACGCCCTCCCTCCAACTCCTGCCTCTGGCACCCTGAACGAGGCCTAATATTTAGCTGTACAGTTTCAAGATCTGTTACATTTATGTAAGATCCTTTTAGTATTTATTTTTCTTTCATCAGATGTCTTGAAGATAATAATTGGAATGTAAAACAGGCTGGAGAAATATTTGCACTCTTAAAGGTACTTTGATATGACATCATCATTTTAATATGTATTGAGATGCTATTTATCCAGAAAAGCAGCTCGTTGCTTCTGGTTTATGGCTGTGTAACCCTCCCTGCCCTGCTCTTAAGGAGTTTACATCAGACGACTATGTATATGGCTTTGCTCAATCTCTCATACCTTGTCAGGGTGCCGGGTCCGTGCAGGCTGGGTGTTTATATGTTGATGGAACAATGAAGGGCGGCAGGAAGTTTTATAGTACGAACAAGAGCTTTATTGACAACCGGCCAAAATGCTTCTCACACATTGACATTATCTATATTAAACATACATCTGGTATCTTCTCAGTGTGTACTATTTATATCTTCCCTAGTTAGCACCCACTCTTAATGCTCTAGTTAGGTGTTTAAGCTTGGTGCCAAAGTGGCCATCTTCTGCGTAACAATAAAATAATAAACGGGGACAAGGCAGTATCACTATACATTATCTATACACTTAAACATATTGACATTACCAACAACGAGGCCCCTCCAATGGTCACTCCCAGGAACCTGAGTTCTAGACCCTTCGGGGCAGTCTCCTATACCCTGATGGTCACATTACTGATCGCCAGACATAACATGGCCGTGTCTTCTTTTCTGCCAAGACACTCCCATCATCCTGCCAAGACACTCCCATCACTATGTGATGTGAGACAGGCTACAGCTGCCTTTGCACTTTTTGAATTCAAATGTAGCTCAGCAAGGTGCCACTGTATAATTTCGAGACATGAAAATATTGGGTAATTTTGTATATGTATTGATACACTTGATTTTCCTACCTCTGCTACACTGCACAAGTGAGAGCCAAAGCCACACAGGCGTTCCCAAGTACTCAAAACCATGTTTTGTTTTGTTTTTCAAAGGAAAGGGGAGCCATTCCTGAGGAAGCCTTCACAGGACAAGACAAAGTTTAGCGTGCCAGGAAAGACTAGAAGGAGCTTTGAATACATATAAAACTATATTTCAAAAGAGGTTATTTTTCTTTCGGTGGTGGTGAAATTCCTGATTTACTTTCACCTCCTAGCTTTATTATGGTACAGATGGTTAGCAGTTAATGGGGTTCAATAGTTTCACTTATTGAAGTACTCCAATAAAGTGGGGGAAAACTGCACAAGCATGTTCCTCCTTTCTTTTAAAAAAATAATCACTGCATGAAATTCATGTTCTGTAGTTTTAACTACTACTGAAACTGAACTACTACTGAAACTCTGTTGTAATAGTTCTGCTAAAAACAACATTTTATTAAATAGGGTTCAAGTAATTGAAAAAACTAATCCAAATTTACACAGACGGAGAATGCTGTTTTCTTTTCGAAGGCCACCATTAAAAATAAAAATTTTAAAAGTGAAATTCTGAACAAGTTACCTATTTTGGAGAAATAATGGCCGTGACTTTCCGAGCCCCAAATGAAAGCTGTACTAGATAAATGTTAAGTATTGTGGTGTAAGCTTACATTTGAAAATCTACTTGAAGTTTATTTTAATATAAAACAACCATTACAGAATTGTGAGAATTGTGCTCAGTGTGTTACTGTTTTCCGTTTATTTGCAAATCTAACGTGTGTAAGACTTGGGCCTGTTTTTACAGAGCAGTTTTCTGCCATGACACCTGGTGCTGGAAGACTGAATGTTTCATGGCATCTTGCATGGGCTATCACGGGTCGTATAGCAGAAAACTGCTTTGTAAATATGTTTTTTCTATTTAAGAGACTAAAAAGGGTTAATAAATCCTTAAAAATGGCAATGCTGGATGCAATGTTCTCCATTTTCGTGCATTTGGTTCTACTGTTTCTGAATGTTTTGTATTCATAGAATGTATTACCTTCCTTAATCACTGCTTCTATAATGTGATCCAATATTGATGTGGGTGTATATGTATGTATATGATAAATACTTCACCTGAACAAGATCCGACCATTCAGACACAACACTGCAAATTAATGTTCCAAATTGAATACTTTATAGTTCAAGAACAAACAAACAAAAAAAAACGTTTGCTCCTCTCTGGGACCTTCCTCGGGGTTTATCAGGGAGGTCCCAGAGAGGAACAAAACTTTTTTTGTTATTGTACTATAGAGTATTCTATTTTAAACATCCATTTGCAGTGCTGTGTCCAATACATCAGATGATGTTTCGGTGAAGTATTTATCTTCTTTGTATTCTACTATGATGCGTGCACAGGCCATTTATTGACTTTATTCATGTTTGGAATCTCTGTCTCTCTGATTGACACACACACACACACACACACCTTGGATAAAGGACACAGCACACTGAGTATCTTGAATAAAATGATCAGTATTGTGGTCCAGGAATCATACCAATGTTTCGGTCTGCTGTGAGACCTTCATCAGGCTTGTGGTAGCGGACAGAAAAATTCATAACGTTTGTGGACCACAATACAAGTCACTTTATGCAAGATACTGTGTGCTATGTCCTTTATCCAACTTTCCTGCCTATGTGATGGTTGTTCTTTATGATGGGTGCACACACTATATATCTTTATGTATTTTTGCTAAGGAGTGCCCAATTCCCTTTTCAGTGTGTGTGTGTGTGTGTGTGTGTGTGTGTGTGTGTGTGTGTGTGTGTGTGTGTGTGTGTGTGTGTGTGTATATCTATATATATATATGTTATATATATATAACATTATGCATGGGTGCGCAAACTTCCTGCGCTGTGCTCCCCTGCCTGCTCTCTCCCTGTGTCCTGCCACCCCCCCTTACCTCAAGTTTGTGTGTGTCAAAAAAAGGGGGGCGAAAGCACACAATAAGCAAACTAACTAGCTCACAGATTGGCAAGTGCACGTGTCATAGGTAATGTACAAAAAATATACTTCACTGAAATCCAAGGATCAGGGAGGGAGAGAAGCACTGGAAGCAAGTGTGGAAAAATGTATTTAATAGTCAAGAAACGATTCAACGTTTCGGAGCCCAACTCTAGCCCTATTCATCAGGGGTGTGCATAAGTGTAGACATTCAGACAAGTCCTGTTTCACAGTGAGTTTTGAGTGAGTTTTGAGTGAGTTTTGTTTTATTAAAGTTTATTAGTAAAACATAATTATAGTGGAGTCTGTGTGTTTATTTTAAAATATGTATATTGTATGTGCCCTCACTTTTTGAAGTGAAACTTCTTTGCTGGCACCTAGTAAAATTTCATGGCACAAATTTCCTTCGTGAAGACTAAAGTGTGTAACGGACGTGACGTCATTGGATTGTGTTGGCTGCGCAGATGCAGCGATGCGCGGCCGACACACTCCAATGAGCAGGCATGCGCAGAAGCAGCCGCCACCGCCTGTGCAGGTGTAGAAGCGACGACTGCCAGTGAATGTGCACAGCCGGCCATTACCGCCAGTGTCGGGTATGATCCTGATGAAGTTGCTTGCCAGCTCGTTGTCCAGCTCTCACAGACCCAGTCAATACGCTATATACAGATGTCACGGGAGACCAGTGCTTTTAATACCTTTATCTTCAGGGATCAATTCACCAGGCAGAACAATGTAGTGGAATAAAATGAGGTTTATTCTGGTGAGACCAGCAGACACACAATAATATACAGAAGAATACACAATTTACTAGGTGCAGGGCGCCTGCTTCAGAAGTCTTACCCTGTCTCCTCCTGGTCTGTAAACTTAACGGTACCTTCCTCCGGGAAGATACCTGGCTATACCCGCTAACCGTGAACAAGGCAAATGCTGGGACTTGGCCGCTAACTTAGAACTTGGTCTCAGCTAGGCAGGCATCTCCGGGCCAAGTACTTTACTATTCGGAGCAAAAGTCTGGTTCTCTGATCGGGCAGTCCCCTTACATAGACCTCGCTCTTCTATGTTCAACATGGAGATTGGGCTGGAGACCAATCAGAGAATGGCTCGTAGCTGTATCAGCCAATCAAAGCTGGGGGTTCGTCTGGCTGTATGTGTTGGAGGAGGAGGTGTCAGTTCACGGTAAGCAGGAAATTCGAACTGGCCATTAGGAATCATGCCTACCAGCAACGGATTACCATTGCCAGCCCCATACCACCCGCTGGGTAGGCTCCACTGAGCCTGGGAGAACAAAGTGTCTCCCCCGCAGGGAGTCCTAATTCCAAGACCCGGTACTCTGCCCTTCCCCGCTCACCAAACATTCTGACACCTCTTGACTTCCCTTCTCCTCTGATCCACGATCTCTATGCAGACATCCTGTCTACCTCACGATTACCAGGACTGTCTATATAGAGAGGAATATACAATTTACAAAGTATATTAAACATATGGGAACATACTACATGTGGGGGAGATGGGACTGGAATACTTGGGACTGAAAACCAGGATTCTGAGGGAAACTGTGTAGCCACGATGTACAGTAACTCACTTGCCTACCCACAGAGCCTGTCTGCTCGTCAGATACGAGTACAGGACTACCGGTATCTTCGCTCCCCGACATCCTACAGAGCTTTTAATCACACGTTCATCCAAATATCCCCCTTGAAACTCCCACTCCCGAAATCCCAGCACAACCGAAAAGTTTATAACACACCTAGACAGTGTCCCTGGCTTATGGTGCTTCTAAGCTACTAGGGACCCATGGTTTTCAGGGGTAACCAGTCGGGCTTCAACTTTATTATGAAGACTGGCTACCACTACCATCACAAAAGACATCATCTATCTGGGACTTCTTTTCCAGACTTTGTGATCCTGACTCCAGGGTGGTGAATATTGACCTCTCCAATGTCATCTATATTTTTTTTTAATAACCTTTTAACTTGATGAAACCATTTTTTATTACGTTAATACACCATGGAGTGTATTAGTATAGTCTCTTTCTATCTTTCTCCCATAGATTTGTTCCCTAGATGTGGTGCATCCATAGGAAAGCTGCCAGAAGACTCCATTATCCATCCATTTGGATAACATTTTTATTTTTGGGACTATTGGACTTTTATATTATCTCACTTTCCCACTCCCCACCATGCTCGTCCTAGGCCCATTATTTTTTATGTTGTCACTTTATTTTTTATGGTGTTCATATATTTGGTAAACACTTGTTTCAGTTATTGTATTATGTGCTATATTTGCACGGATTTTTACATTTGATATCAATTGGATTAGTTTATTTCTTTGTATCATAGATATATATCCATATTGTATTTATCCCTTTCAGGAGAAAGGGGAGCAGAGAAGTCAGAACATATTATGTATCAGCATAATTGTTTTTAAATAATTGTATATTGCATAGGATGTAGATACTCTTTTTTTCCCCCTACTTGTTAATCTTGGGATACTGTAACTTTAAGCAAGCAGTTTGATCAATGGTTACCCTGGCAACTGCTGGGGTTTAAATACGCCCATCATTCACTCCTGTTTATACCCGTGAGGAAGTCGCAGAGACGTGGCAAAACACGTTGGCTGATTTTTGGACCCGGTGTTTTTTGAGATATCTTTTGGATCAATCTCTATTAGCTGCGCAGAGAGACTGGACGAATACCTGTGAGTGAAAGCACGGCCGTCCCTTGGGCTCACAACCTCTGCTCCTGCCAGTTTTACACTATCCCTTGTGCATGACGGTACACTTGGAGGTTATTCACAGGATTGAAAGAATATTGCCAATCCTTACTGTACAAATACTGGATGCGAGGCACTATCAATTGATTAGTGTCTACTGTGCAGAAATTGCAACAGCACCGTTAAGACCCACAAGCATTGAGGTTGGTCCCTGCCCTCAACGGGTTAATAGTGGCTATCGCACTCTTGCATCTTCCAACCGCAACTTTCATATTAATTGTGGCAAGCATTGGCAGGGCTTGGACTCACAATGTCGGCACTTCATTTCATGCAGTGGGTTCAAGTGTGTTTTTGTAAACATAATCACGTTTTTTATATAAAGAAACTATTTGAGTATACCTATCTGTTATACCAACAATGTATATAAAGGGTGCAGTTAATATTTGTTAGAGCATGCGCTTTCTTTTTTCTATATATAAAGTATTTACTGTGTTAGATTGTCTATAATGATGTTGTTTCTCCCACACTTTTGTGTATTAGGAAAAAAAGAAAGAGAAGCGCATGCTCCATTGCGTAATATAGTTTTAACCGTTTAATATACATAAAAAGGAAGTCTCCAAGACTTGCGCTCAGGAGAGTTCACTCGCATTTGAGAGAATATACTCTGTGTAGCATCACAATCCGAATGGAGAGAGTCCCACATCAGCGCAAAGGAGATTTCCCGCTTGCAACCATCTCAATAGTCCCAGGCAGTGAGTGAACCAGAGTCCACGCTAATCAGACAGGACACCGCGGTCCGGTATAGCCAGCAGCTGGGGTGTCTCCAGAGCAGTGCTAGTAATTGCCTCTCATATCAGCCTCCGCCTGGGTTGGGGGAAGTATCAGATCGTCCCAACACGTTTCGTCACGTGAGCGACTTCATCAGGGGGCTGATTAAAACAGGACTCAGCCATCCAATCAACCCTGATGAAGTCGCTCACGTGACAAAACACGGTGCCGGTTGCCAGTGGGAAATCTCCTTTGCGCTGATGTGGGACTCTCTCCGTTCGGATTGTGATGCTACACAGAGTATATTCTCACAAATGCGAGTGACCCATCTCTCCTTGTGAGCGCAAGTCTTGGAGACTTTCTTTGTATGTATATTAAACGGTTTTAACTATATTATGTAATGGAGCATGCACTTCTCTTTCTTTTTTTCAGATGTTCTTATCATTTTTGGCAAACATTCTAGCGGCAGCAATTGGCTCCATACGGATCATCAATCTGTTCTGGACCCTTTTTTTCGCAATCTCCCCACTTCACCTGAGACTGGTTTGATTTTGAACTTCTTGTATGTGGTCAAATTACCACCTGATGTTTAGATATTTGTTTAGTCACAATTGTATATCAGACTGTAGTTTTGCACTAGCAATCTAGTTCTTATTCACAACTGGCACATTTGTTTAGCGTGTTTGTTTATTTATTTGCATATGTTGTGCATCATTGTTTCAGAACGCTTTCTGTGCCACACTTCTTGTATGGCAGTTTTTTTAAAATATATTATAACTGGTTTGGTGTGCCGCTACCTCCACTTTATCAGATGTTTCCTATTGTATTATCCTCCAGCCCTATTGTACTGCACTACGACATGTTAGCACGTTGTAAATAAATGATGTCTGACCGCCTTTTTTGACCAAACCCCTTGAAACCAGGCACACATCTGTAGTGATAAGACTTTCAATCCCATGCTGACAAACTCATCCTTTGTTGGATCTTGGTTTAACCACCAACTCAGGGTGATAAGGAAATCTTTTTCCTTCCTATGTCAATTCATTAAAAAAATGCTGCCTTTCATCACTGAAACGCAGCACAAAAAAAGCCTCAACTGGTGCATTTTTAGAGCCACAGCAGTATTATACAGTTTAACTTCTGGAAGGTAATTATTTTATGAACTGCTTAATGGTTATGCTGGTTTCATAGTACAGTAGTAGCATATTGTTAAGGCTGCAGCCCACTTTTCACTGCGATTTATCATTTTTATACATGCCTTTCTGCTCAGATGAAAGAGCAAGGTATTATTTCCAGAACTGTAACCATGTTTTAGATCTGTGTACAGATGTATTATTGTGAAATCATGAGTGCAGATATGGAACTCCTTATGGTTAAGTTCCTTGCACCGTCGACAATCAGGTTTTAGGATTACTTGAATACATATAAAAAAAAAATACTTGTGCTAAACCCATGTCTTCAAAACAGCAGCAGACACACTTCCACCTGCCAAGAAAATGCAGCCTACTCCCAGCTTAGCTGTCATACGCAGTAGCAGAAACAGACAACAGGATATAAAAATGAATAGGATGCAAATACAGTACATACAACTGTTACTTAAAGGGTGATTTAATCTAACTGCGACTGTCTTTGTTTGATAATTGATCATTCCTTCAGAGATGTTGCTACAATAAAGCTTTAGAATAAGACAAAAAAAAACTGATTGGGCTTCAATGTGTATAGTTGTGGCTTGTGATTATTTGTTTTATTTATGAATAATTGACATGTTTGGATCATTGTACACGAGTGTACAGATATTGCCGTACGGTCAGGTTTGCTTTAAATAAATTGTACTATTGTATTCAGAAACATTGTGCTATCCTCGGTGCACTTGCTTCAGTATAGCAGTCTTGTTTTTGAGGTAGTTCAGCACAAGATGCTTGTGTGTCGCTCTAATTTACAGCAATGTCAGTACAAGAACACATGTAGTGATCAGGAAACAGGGGGCCTCATTCAACCTGAAGTTTCTAAATACATCTCAGAGAAAAGCAGTTACAGGGAGGAAAAATACATGGAATTAACGCTTAGTTTATAGTCCATACTTGCGCACGCGACAGACCGCATAGCCTCGCACACGCCTGCAGCCCCAGCGATGTGTGAACTTGGCTGCAAGAGATTGGGGAGGCGTGGTGGACACTTCACAAAGCTGGTTGGCCCTCATTGGTTGAGCCACTCACGTCACGCCCTATGGGCAGCCGCATAAGGATTATGCGAGCACCATCGCCCAGAGTATAATCTTAGACTTACATACTCTAATTTTTTGTTTTACGGTTCTATTTGGAATCTGTTCTAAGACATGGGCACACCAAAACAAAACAAAACTGTTATATACTAAAGAAACAGCTTGCCAACATGTCAATCCTCAAGACCTTCATGTTGATCATTTGCTAACTTTCTTACTGTATAGAACCTGTGCTCATTGTGTAATCTAAATCTGATAACTGTGCTATATGCACATCAAAAAGCGCAACACTTGCTGATAAAGGTACTTGCAAACCTACTGAAAATCACGCTGGTCACTGAAGATGTCGTTTCCCAAAATGTACCTACTTGGAATCGATAGCTGCTACCTGCGGGCTGCTGTTTCTTGGCGCATATCCATCCGCATTTGAATCTGCTCCGGTTGGCGCGCTTGCAGCGGCCAGGCAGGAGGTGTCTACAGCTGCCAGCTTACACGCCAGCATCACGTGTCCACTGCGGACAGAGGCGGATGCCACGGGCTGAAGGAGCCTGCACTATCCACGCAGGAGACTACACGTGTGAGCCCAGGAGTTCGCTACAGCAGCAGGCATCCACAAGAGGGCATACTCTTTTAAAATATCCACTGCCTGATACCTTCTTACATTCGGTAAGCAGGTACCCCCACTTGAGTTGGAGTGTCCTACCAGATCCTTATATATGTTTTTATGTATTTTTATGTATTTTTAATGATATACCTTATTAAATGTGTTTGTAATTTGTCACCTGTTGTTCTCAGCGTCTGTCTCATGTTGCATGTTTGTATGTGTGTTTAACAGTAATACACTATGTTTTGAATTTCTTTCCTTACATGTTTACCCACCACGTGTGGAGCATCTATACCAAAGGGAGAATATCCACGACACTGGTTGTATAATTTTATTTTATATAATATATATGGTATACATATTACTAGTGCAGAGCGCCATAGATATAATTTTTTGTCATACTTTGAAATAGAGCTCAATGTATTTTGATCTTATTTTAATTTCTTTCCAATGTTTCAAAACTTACAGTAGTGTTCACATGATTACCATTGCCGATTTACACCTAGTTCCACCCAACCAGGAAACAGGCATCGAATTCCCAGCTGCCAACAATGTGTTCTCTCATGTCCCGAGTTTCACTTGTTTGAAAACCAGTGTCTCGCTCGCGCAGTGGTCACTCAGTGTTGAGCACATTTTCATAAGAGTAAAAAAAAAATACCCATTGAACTTGAAGACGACAGTGGAAACAGACACCCTTAAATTCACCTTTATAGAACTATAAGAGAACCATCCTTCGGTGTGTTATAAAGTATCATAGACAGTGGCAAGAAAAAGTTTTGTGAATCCCAATAATTACAAAAACTACAGATTTAAAAAAAAATATATCCAATAGGGGCTATTTGACCCAATTCCATGTCTTTTGAAACAAAATAATGTATGAGTTAGACAAAATGCATGGAGTCCAGGTATGTGCAAAAGTAAATGAAACCCTGGTTGTATCAGCCCAATTAAAGGGGATAATTAGAATCGGGTGTTTAATTAGGTAGATCTTCAGGTGTGAGTTTGGGAGGCCCCAACCTACATAAAGATCAGAAATTTTTGTGCGTTTGGGCTTTACAGTACGTGTGGAAACACGTCATGCCACGATCAGAAGAAATCAGAGGACCTCAGAAAAGCTGTTATTGATGCTCATCCGTCTAGAAAGGATTACAAAACCAGTCCACGGTCAGACATTCTACAAATGGAGAAAGTTCAAGATCAGTCACCCTACCCAGGAGCGGTCGTCCTAACAAAATCTCTCGAAGAACAAACTGGCAAATCATCCAGGAAATCACAAAGAACCCCAGAGTAACCTCCAGGATCTGCAGGCCACGCGCGCCTTGGCTAATACGAGTGTTCATGCCTCAACTATCAGAAAAAGACAGAACAAGAATGGTGTTAATGGAAATATTGCCAAGAGCAAACCACCACACTAAAAAGAACAGTGCAGCCTGTCTGAAGGTCACCAAAGAGCACATAGATGATCCACAAGACTTCTAGAACAATGTTCTCTGGGCAGATGAGTCAAAGGTAGAACTTTTTGGCCTCAATGAGACACCTTATGTTTGGCGGAAACCAAAACTGTGTTTGAACTGAAGAACCTCATCCCAACCGTCAAGCATGGTGGTGGGAGTGTGGTATGGCATGGGGCTGCTTTGCTGCCTCAGGACCTGGACGGCTTGCCATCATTCACACAACCTTGAATTCTGCATTGTATCAAGTTTCTAGAGGAGAATGTCAGGCCATCAGTCTGTGAGCTGAAGCAAAAGTTATCATGCAGCAAGACATCGATCATAAACATACAAGCAGATCTACAAAAGAATGGCTGCAGCAGAAACCCCACATTTTAGAATGGCCTAGTTAAAGTTCGTAGCTAAACCCCATCAAAATGTTGTGGCATGACATGAAGTGAGCTGTCCATTGAAGGAAGCCCTCAAATGTCACTGAGTTGAAGCAGTTCTGTAAAGGAGGAATGGGCCAAAATTCCTCAAAACCAATGTGAGAGATTGACCAGAAGTTACAGCAAACGCTTAGTTGAAGTCATTGCTGGTCAAGTGGGCGCCACCAGGTACTGAATCCAAAATTTTCACATACTTTTTCACACATGGTTATTGAATGTTGAATCATTTGTGAATAAATGATTGTGTAATTTGTTTGATCAGGTTATCTTTATATATTATTAGGGCTTAAATTAAGATCTTCACATTTTTATACCCAAAATGAAGGGGTTCACAAACTCTCGCCACTGTTTGCATTATCAGAAAGTACGCATTACCTTTTTACCCAAAAAAAAAGAAACAAAATGGGATTACACCAATAAACATTTTTAAAAGAAGAGAATTCTGCTTTTAATTAGGACAAACTTAAGTTTTTGTAAGAATTTAACAATTTACAGTGTATGACATATCCTTCCTGTGTGACATTACAACAAAGATGGGATATCAAAACATGACAAATAGGAAACAATTACAGAGAATTGTACTTTTAATGACTATTAAATATATTATTCCAAGATATTTTTGAAATTGCACTTGTACTGTGTTACTCAACAGCTGAAGGCAATAAAGACAGAATAGACACTAACGAGGAGTAGAATTCTTACTATTTAGAAAAACTCCATTCTGATCAACGCCAAAATAGTCAACGTAAAGAGTATTAACGCAGAGGGAGGGACAAGCGCCTTTAAACAAGGTTTCAAACATTTATATATTTTTTTTTAAAAAGTGCTTTTCCTTTTTTGATGTAATTTATTTACAGTATTTATTGAAGCTCCAACATGTTGGTTTCCACTTTTGTTGATGGTAGCTAGTTGATGTCGAATGTCAGCAGTTGAGTACCGCTGAAGCCAATGTTACATAAAACGTTCCCTTCCACAGCAAAAAGAAAAATGCATTACATTAATATGTATGTACAAACCCATGCAGCACACAGAGAGAGGGGGGAAAAATGCTACTTTCCTTGCATCATGATGCCAAAAATGGTCATGAAATTATATAGATCAACAATTTAAGACAAATGTCACTCAGGTTAAAAGATGTTCAATCCGTTTGCTGCCAGCACGGTCTGCAACTTCAACCTGTTTGGTAGTAAAGGGCTTACAAATGTACATTCGCACAACCGACCCAAAATGTCATATTACAGCATCAAAATAGCGTTGTTTGTAGATGACTTTTCTGTTTAAAATGGATGGCCAACATGTTTTCTCAGTGATCAAAAAAAGACCTAGAAATGATTTCAAATCATTAGTATGTGGTTGAAGGATTCTATCCCCTTACAGGTCAAATGACGTAATATTATGGAACACATAAATGCCCTTGCAGTTGCTCCCATCTAATTAGCACATGAATCAGCCAAAATAATAATCAAAATGAGGTTCTCATTAAACACAATGGGTGCAATTTTTTGTGTATAAATATATATTAAAAAAAATAATGATAAAAGTAAGAATCTAGTGACAGAATCTTGCTTTGTTCACATTCAACACTACTTCAGAAACTCAAGAATTTTAGGTTTATTAGTGGGTTTAATCGTATCTATAATGTAACTTGTAGGCCCTTATTGCAGGGCTGCTCCACTCCTGTCCTTAAGAGCCCCAACAGGTCAGATTTTAAGGCTGTCAGCTTCAGCACAGGTAGTTCAATTGACGAAACTACTAACCTATTGGAGAGTTTTGAGGACCACCACCTTATTCAATGTCTGTGAAGCCCCTCCCATGTGCTGAAGATTTAATTCACATTCATTTGAGCAGACCCTTCCTAGCCATGAAGCAACTAAACCGCTTACTGAATAGGGGCCCTTAAACATTTCTGTCTTGTGCTTTCCAATGTAATTACATGGCATTTAGAAGCACTGAATTAAAAGCCGGTGTCAATATTTTTTTTTCAACGCAACTCTACTCCTTCACCATAAGAACGTACTGTGTACACCTCTAGTATTGGTGCCTATCAGTTGAAGGCACTTCTTGATTCTCTGCTAAATTGGCTGCAAACGTTAATTAAAAATTTAAAGCAACAGGTCTACCTCAAAATGTCACATTTAATTCTACGGATAACACTGCCAAACTTGATCATGTTTGCTGGGAACTGTGTCGAGAAAAAGCTTGTAAGGTCTCAAAAGTGGCCACATATCTAAAGAACTCCTGCTGGTCCATGAAAAGGTCACCACCACCTACAATGACCCTACAGTTCTGCACCAATATTGCTACTAAATCTTTTTTTGTAGAAGGGCATTGGCACCCAAGCCAAAGTGACCTAAGAGCAGACACGGTTAACGGGTTAGACGCCCTTTAGATATAATAAAATAATAATAAAAAATAAACTATTCAGAACATTTTAAAATTCCCTTGTAAAGAGAGGCTTTTTATGTTTATACAATCTTTTCATGATACCACTGCTTGCCTTTTTTTCCCCTCGTGGGTGTTCGGCTATTCCGAACAGCTGAGTACAATAGCGGATTAATAAATGTAAGGGGCGATTCATTCTTTTTAGAGAAAGCCAAATCACATTGTCTTGTCAACTGAGAATCTACCAGTAACTCGTTCAGTACAAGCAACACCATGTAGGCACTTTCAGCAACAAAACCCCATGAATAGGTTTCAAAAGTGGTATCTCTTCCGGTAACTGTTTTTAATGATAAGCCCGTGTCACTTTGTTTGGGGATGGCAGCTTCTGTTTAAATACCCCACATTTGTCATGCTGTCGCCATTCCAGCTCTCCCATTCCCTGCTAGACATTCTAGAACACAATTAGTACGGATTCCTTTCTTTCAAGTCCTCACTGTAACCGTAAATATATTAACTCTGTTTCTGCTAAGGCGCAATCCAACGTGTTACAGGCCTTTCGAGCAGGCAGGAAGTTTGAAATACAACACAGGGTGAAAACAGAATTGCATTAAAAAAATAAAAAAAAGAGAAAGGTGCATTCACCTGGAGGTGGAGGCAGATTATTGCTGTACTCGGACCAGACATGCACTTTGAGAAATTGTTTAGAAATAAAAAAAAACAAATTACTTTGAGAAAAATTATATTTCCATGACATCTCGTCCCGTTCCTTTTAAACATGAAAGTGGAATTACTGGGGAAGAAGGGTCATCTTTAGGGACAAACATCTTGTGTGTGATGCACAGCAACTCCAAATGTACTTGTAGTGTTAAAGATGCAGTCCATCAAGAACCAAAAGGAACCAGCGACAGGTTTCATTTCTCAAATGGGGTCATAAACAAAGGAAACAGCCCCGGGAGGAGTTTCATTCCCTCTGGCTACTGCCTTTTGCGTGATATCACTACATCCAGATAAGGCGCTTGCACGGGTAAACCCTCCCTTTCTTCCCCCTCTAACATGGGACAGGGTGCGCTAGATGTTGAGTAGCGGTTTTATTGCGTTCCTGGTTTCATTGGCCCCCGATGAGAAAATTAAAATTTCGAAAGGAAAAAAAAAAAAAAAAACACACATCCAAAAAGGTTTGTTTTAAGTACGATAACATAAGTCTTTCTTAGACAAATGTCGCTTTCAAAAAGGATTACACCTTTAACGGAGTTTTCAGTTTTGTATTTATATACACGTTAATCAATCGAGCGGTTTTCGGAGACAATTCAGACTATTAGATATAGACTAAGTGGAATAGGTCGTGCATTTCTTGCTATAAAAGTGATCATTTCTGAATGACACTCAGGGCTGCGAGTTATAGGTCTGAGCTTGTGTTGTACAAAGTGATGCGGTTGTGAGCACTGACTGAAGGGAACCCTTGAATTAGAAAATCCTAACCCCGTACAAAACAAAAACGACAGACCAACAAGTTGTGTTGATTTAACCTCTTTGCTGCCAGAGGGGCCACGTCGACACATGTTAAACCTTTGGGTTGACAAAAAGTCGTTATTAAAACCGTTCAATACAGTGTGTTGGCTTTTCTGGCAACAAAAGGTATCAACGAATATCAGGCCAAGTTAGTGCTGCATTAAAAGCCGACTGCCATACCAGGGAAACACCAGATGGGGGAGACAACACTGATTGAAAAGGTCCAGCAAACTTGAGATCCACTGCATTGCCCGTCCCCGCTGACCCTTCACACGCTCCGTCCCTTTATCTAGTGTAATAGACTCTGTAGTACACGGCCTTCGATCTCCACAAGGAGTATGAGTTGTCAAATTTCAGCAGGTAAACGCCTCTGCCTGGGTACTGGTGACTGCCCGCGTACACCTCTTCGTGACAGTCTCGTCTGAATACGGGGACAATCTCATCCAGCTGAGGCTTGTTGGCATTCTTTTTGGCTTTTTCTGCGCTGTTTGAGTTTTCTACTAGAAGCAAAAAAGAAATACATTAGTAAGTGTGTTGATAAATAATGTCACTGAAGACCAATTTCGAGTTATGGTAACACAACACCTGTTTGTAGATGTACATTAACACACACACATTAACCTGCGATATGGGTTATCACACTGTCTGCGTCCCCACGTTACCTGCCACTGACCCGTACCAGAGGTTAGTGAATCTCCCGTAAAAATAGAAAGGAGTTAATTGAGCGGATATTGCCATTTACACAAATATTTGGAGCCGTCCCAGGACATTTGTGATCACATATGGAGACTTCTACAGTCTCAAAAGCTTATGCACAAGACAACCTTGTATGATTAATATGTTGGTCCATTAAAAGGAATGACAGTCTATGAAATAGCTTACAGGGCCTGTGTGTAAGTATGTATGCTGAATACAGTATGTGTGGTTATTCATATACCAGGAAAATAAATATGCGTTTTATTGTATTGTCTGTATGTGTGATACTTTCCTGGTAATACTGTAAGGAGTATCTACTTATACGTATGTACAGTATACATTGGATTTATTTATAGTATACTTATTGCCAATCTTCTGGCTACTCTTATTAGTTGAAACGCACAACTTGCAGCTATTTAGGGAACATGCCTCTGAATATTCAATCCAGAGGGGGGAAAAAGACAAACAACCCAAGGAAAAGTCCACTACATTAACTACATTCATACTGCTGCCCTGTTGTATCAACAATTGTTCACTTAACCTCGCTGACTCTCTTCCATTTGCCACTGGTTATATAACTGGCTCAGTGGCCTAGAATTCACTTCTGCAATGGCTCAACAAATACACTGTGATATACAATAGGTTATATAATCTACCCCCAAGCGAAGAGTTGCCCTGAAATAAATCATGTGTCAGAGGGGCTTAAAGTAATCTTGCATACACAAACATGTTTTCATTCATTTCTTCACGGTGCCCTGGTTTGCGTTTCACTTTCCTATACAGTTTTAGATGATTTCCCTTGGTGGAAATGTTCAAATCTGATTGTGTGTCCGACTCCTAAAGATCCCCCGGGCAGCGTTACCGAGGGAAGCACTGTAACAATCTCAATCCAAGAACACGATCAGGACAAACACATACACACACAGTGGGTGTGATTAATGGTGTTAGACGGAAGGACCTTGTGCCTGTATATACACAAATCCCCAATCACTCGACATTCACAAGTCACATGCGGGGGTTGCCACTTCAGCCGCGATACTGCAACTTGCCATTAAAATAACTTCAATTAACCAATGTGGTGCTGGGCCCCTCTGACGGCAGAGATGTTAAAGCAGCAATCCCCTCAACTTCTTCTATATTACCTGAACCGGGGGGAAACCCAGAAACCGATCCGTTTTCTCCTGGCCCCCGGATTCCCAAAATAATGTGCGTATTGTGGCAGTTTGACACAAGAAAAGTACAAATAACAGTTGCGCGGAGTTACCAGCAGTGGCAGCAGCAGTGGCCGACTTCAGTCCTCAAGGGCCACCAATAAGTCAGGTTTGAAGGATATCCCTGCTTCAGCACAGGCAATTCAATCGTTTACTGAACCACCTGTGCTGAAGCAGATTTGCCACACACACCCATAGATCATATAAGGTGCCTCCCTTCTAGGACCGCCTTGCTGCGTTTTTGTTCATGCAAATAGTAGTTTGTGATATGTGCCCCAACTATTGAGTAAATTGGACTTATTTTGGGGGGTATATTGTCTGTATTCCTCCTCGTGCTTATTAGCTTATTTGCCAGTATATGGGTGTTGCTTCTATCACACAGTGTTGTTCCTTCCCTAACACCTTGGAGATACATGTATCCGTGTCTTTTATGTAGTGGAGTCGTCAGTAGATTTTTTTTACCTTTATGCATTTTTCTACTTATGATGATAAATATAATTTTTACTGCTCATGACTTGTCATCTCTCTTACATGAGTGCAGGTGACTTATATGATATATTGTATTTGGTAGCAGATTTACAGGGATCCTCCTTGTTACCTGGCACCTAGTCAGCATAGAACATTTGCTTTAGCTGCTGGTGCTGCTGTCACTTTAATTACAGCTTTTTTGTTTTTAAAGCACGGATTGCAGATTTGATAAAGCAAAGCCTTTGATCATTTGAGAAGTCACAAGACTATTCATTAAAGTAATCAGATCTCTGCCTCCCAATTGTATCAGAGGAGAGATGCCTAATTAAACATGCTGTGCTGTTCATGCATCTAGGGTGCTATTCTAGGCTAACACTAGGACTATCAAAGAAAATAAAACTATCTTCGGTTCTCTCTGATAAACTTGGATCAATTGAGTGGATTTAGAATGACACCACTTGACTTGATACACAGACCCCAGTAAATCAGTCCAGCACAAAGCAGAAGATAAGGCAGCTAAAAAAGTCCTGTGTCTCAATTTACCTTAAGAAAATGTCTACATTGAGTTCAGAAAGATTTTCCAAATATTTTCACTTATCTAATTTAAAATCTAGTTTAAAAATACACAACCACCGTTCATGGAGTGGAACTGCAGCGTTAACTTGGGTAACTCATCTCCTGCTTCCCCAGCACTCAGTGACAAAACACCTGCACACCCCAGGGTTATGATCATATAATCAGCACCTGGAATTGGTAAAGCAAGGATTCTGGGAAATAAACGCGTACCTTCATCCTCTTCCTCATCCTCGCTGGACTCGCTGACGTGCACACTGACTGCCGTGTTTGGGGAGTCTGTCCATTCGAAATAAACCCCGAACCCAATGTCATAACTGTCTGTGGCAAACTCCCAGAAAAGATAGGAGCCTTCTTCGTGGGTGGGAACCCTGACCGTGACCACCTCTCCCCGGCCTACGGTGATCACGGAGTCTGCGTCCTGGCGGATCTTCTCTTTGAAGTCTTTGATCTGTGGCCGCGTCCACATGGAAGGCGCAGCTACGACCGGCGTCGACTCTGTGGAAGAAAAATGCATTTCTTACACATAAAATAAAAATACAAGGACGTATGCAGTGGCTGTTATATAAAACCTGCGGGAGCCTAATCACCCTGCCTGCATACACGTGGCTATTAGAGGACATCCAATGAAGCCCAATAATACACGAGGTGACAGACAGTGGGACACAAGGCTATTTTCACCATCTAAACCAAGATTGGCCAACTAGACCTGAAGGGCCACCAACAGTTCAGATTTTGAGGATATCCCTGCTTCAGCACATGTGGCTCAGTCAGAAAGACAGCCACCTGTGCTGCAGCAGGGATATCCTGAAAACGTGACCTGTTGGTGGCCCCTGAGGACTGGAGTTGGCCGCCCCTGGTCTAAACAATGATGACTTCTTGAACTCGGAATTAGAAACCTAGAATGTGACGGCAGATAAGAACCACTGAGCCCCCCATGTGGGACCACTTCCCTATCTGATGTCAAACCTCAGGTGCCTTATAACTACCCCAAAAATGAGGGAAGGGAGGAGCAAAGAGAAGATTTGTTTTGGGTTTTTTAAAAAAAAAAAAAAAAAAACTTAAATAAAGGTGTTCACAGCATCAGAGCTTTTAAAGCTCAGAGCTTTTAAAGCTCTGATGCTGTGAACACCTTATTGAAGTTTTTCAAAACTCAAATCAAGTCTCCTGTGTGCTCCTCCTTTCCTTCATTTTTGGGCCATTATCAGGTCCAGCCTTGAGACGCCGGGACCAATGGGAGGTAAGCACCAGAAGCAGAATTATACCTGCATGTCTTTATTAACAGTGGCGTGCCATTTATTTCTACGATTGCTCTTATAACTACCCCGAGCATGTTTGCTGTCCCTCTTTCACGAGCTGAAGCTGGAGGGAGGATTATCTTTGGATAATGCCTGGAGGCATTGAGTATATTCTTAATTAGTGGGTGTTTGGAGCAGGACTCCAGCAGAAGAGAAAGACTAAAAATGGAATTCAAAACTTCAATGCCTCTCGGCCTCCGAATAGCCCTGCGAGGGTTAAGAAGAGCTGCTTCAGGTGTTACAGGACCATTTAGCACGCACCTTTCGGCCCATTCTCCAGCACATCTTCTAAAGCGTCCGTTGCCAATTCTGTCTCACTGCTGTTAACGTGAGGGTGACTCTGGCCATTGACGGAAGGGTTCTCGCCAGGCACAGCAACGCTTCCCACGTTCATCTTGGAGGGGGAATTGACTGGAGAACTTGTTCTGGCTGCTGCAGCCTCTTGTTGTTTCTGTAAGGCTGCCTGCAGTCACAGGACATCAATGCAATGTATGAGGTACAATATACACACCATCGGGGAATGGAAAGCACAACTTCTTCTTGCGGGACATACTACTACAGCATCAGCAGCGGGTTTGTAATTCATCTCTATATACAGCTGCATTTACCCCAAACTGAATACGGCCAAGATAATTATTTTTGGGGTCACACTGCTCTTTACAGAGCCATTCATAAAAATCAAGTTTTCTACCATAAAAGGTAAAATGTACGCTTTGCGTTTTCCCTTTGAGTTTTCACTTCATTAAACACTGCTGTTCGTTTACATGAGGCTAGAAAACTTGCCATGCTACTTAATATACAAGTTGTAAACACTGACACTAGAACAATTAATTTCTACTGTAGCTTATCACTGTGCCGAGCTGTAGATTTACACCTTACTGCAATGTGATTATATAGCTTTTACTTGTACGATTCAGAGGATTTCACACTTTCATGGTTTGCCCCAGTTGCGTTTTAAAGACAGCAAAATGCTATTAAAGCAGCAATCTCCCCCCCCCCGCTCCCCCCCCAGGAGCGTGTACGAGTTTAACTCCATGTCCGTATCTTGCACCCCGAGCAGATCTCCAACGTTCGTCTCTTGCACAGAGCACCAGATTTTAAAAAAATAACAGCGTTGCAAAGGGCAAGAAGATCTCTTAACCCTTTGGGAAGCTACATCACAACTTTCTCCTTTGAAATCTATCCAAAACTCTGCTGCTAGAATCATTTCACTTTCTCCCAAAACAGTCTCTGCTCATCTCCTCCTTATATCCCTCTCCAGTGTTCCCATCAAATTTCGCATCGCTTACAAGCGTTCTGCTCCTTACCTCTGCTGTTCTCCACTCAGCAGCTCCGATGCCTCGTTATGCCCCTGCTCGTGTCGTGCACTCTACCCATAACGGTCTTCTTTCCACTCCTTTCACCTCTACTGCTCTCTCTCATCTTAAAACCTTTTCCACTCACTGCCCCTTATTCACACTCAGTGCACCTTCTCTACCCACCTTTAAGTCAAACCTTAAAACTCGCCTCTTAAATGAAGCGCTCCAATAGCCTAGACTCGTGGCTACTGTCCCACACCCACAGTCACTTCTACCAACGACTGCCATCTCCAAGTCTCCCAACAGTCCACTTAGATTGTAAGCTCTCGCGGGCAGGGATTTCCTTTCCTATGGTCTGATTTTGTTTGGTGCACTTGTTGTATCATAAGTTCCTGTATTGTATGGTCTATAGTAAAGCACTGAGTACATTGTGGGCGCTATATAAAGATATACATACGCTATTTGCTCGTGCCCTAGGGGAGAAGGCTTTCTGCACTCCTGTGCAGAACTAAACGTGGTCTGAGGAACAGAAGAGGACGATGCCTCCTCTTCCATCATCAGTGACACCCCATCATGTGATCGCTCCCGTGCCGTGGCCTCTCTGTCATTCAAAGGGTGCAAGTAATAAGATGTAAAAAAAAAATAATGTCGATAAGCATGGGCGCAGCTTTAAATGCTTTGGATATACAGTCTTAGATCTGCTTGAGAGTCCCGTGTGTGACAGGGTCATACCTATGGGGAGAAGGTCTTAAGTTGTCCGTATTCTTATGCCAGACCAAAAAATAGTCTTGTGCTACTTGCAGCTAGACGAAGCTCGGCTACTTCATTTCAATACCATTCTCCTTTAAAAAGCAGGATATGATGGAAAAGCAAAAAAGTCAAGGCACCTTCTCTATGTTTATCATTTTTCTAATAAAAGGAATTAAATTAGCTAGCCCTTAACCCACACACCAACCAGCACCACAGCGACAGGTCACTGCAGCAAATTCTGTGGAGTCCCCCCCGCGCCGGGTGTTCCCCCCCCGCGCCCGGGGGTCCCCCCCCCCCCCCCCCCCGCGCAGCGCTTTGCCACAAGACACCTTCCAAAACTGAACACAGTGCACGGCCCATTCTCTCGGACAGGGTGCAATGTGCCTTCCAGCACAGGACACGGTCGTATGCTTATAGCACTACTTAATAAACACAGGCCGCAGTGCACCCATTGCCCCGTTTGTTAATTTGTTACAGGCTCTTTTTACAGCAAACTGCTGTGCAGTGTCCTGTGGCAGGGAAGGTGTTTGCAAGATTATTACTGATGCATCAAGAAAATTACCGGTAACGACCAGAGGGGAAAACGTCACACGCCTGCACCATCTACATAAATGTACCATGCACATGTTACTGAAAAGGGAACTTCAGGACGCCACAAGAAGTGAGCACTTGGTCGGGGTCTGGAACTGTACCTGTTGCTGCGCTAGCTGCACCTGGTACAGCTGCTGCATGTACTGCTGGTAATGCTGCTCCTGCAGCTGTCGGATCAGGAGCTGCTGCTGCTCGAAGTTCCCTGGGTACTGCTGTGCTGCGTACTGCTGGAACTGCACGGCCGTCTGCGAGTTCAAAGCCGCCATTATCTGCTGCCTGCAGGAAGCACAAGTGAGGGGGTCACATGGAGTTCAAAGCCGCCATTATCTGCTGCCTGCAGGAGGCACAAGTGAAGGGGTCACATGGAGTTAACTGCTTTATTCCTAGGAATAAACTGCCCTTAACAGGGGTCACATGCAAACTCCTGCATAGTATCGGACGACTCGTGGTCTTACAGTTAAGTCGATCTTCCCAATGCAGGGCACAGAATATAGCTTCTAGCAATACGAGTCTTTCATTGTGCAAGCCCCGTTATCTTCCCAACAAGAAACCCTTTGAAAAGCACTTCATGTCATGGTCTCCCAAACACTGACTTTTTTGATTTCTTAGAAATTCCCTTCTCATTGGAGCCTCTGCGTGAGGGAGCGCTAGTCACGGTTTACTTGAACTCTAGCTCACACGTTTGCCTGCTAGAGCGCCAGTAGAGACGGGGGGAGCTTTAGGCTTCGCCCACACTAGCGCTGAGCGCGCGGCGCTTGCAGAGTTTAGTTCCTGCAAATTAAATTGTCCCGATCAAGCTGTGCGCGGGCACGCACGCTCTCCCAAGCTTGGCGCGAGCAAAAAAAAAAAGTTTGAAGTGCGCTCAACATGGCGCCCCCCCCTCCCCCCGCACACTTGTAAAATAGACAGGACCCGGCGCTCATGCTTGAGAGTTGGTGACGTCACCGCTCTCAAGCATGAGCACGGCCAGCGCCAGTGGGGCCGCAGCCTTACCCGTGCAAACGCCTGCTCCGCAAATAGGGATCTCACTTAGGAAGTGGCTAATGAAGAGGTAGCAGCAGTTGTTTATTTTGGTCCTGGGAGGGGTTGCACTGAAGGTGTTAGGCCTTAACCCTAACATGGCCTAATGTATACAGCCAGAAGGTGTTAACCTAAACACTGACATTATACTGCTGCTGTAATGGCTCTGCCTGAAGGAAAATAAATGTGTCGTAGTCTTCAATGACAGATTACAGACTACCCGAGTGTCTGCTAAAGCAGGATACCAAGCTCCATCTTACATTCTCTTGCAGACACTTCTATTTTAGATGCAAATGGCAAAGTCGGATTACTTTTAGGGGAACAAAATATTTAGGAGTTTAATGATGGAGTGCGACAGGGCGTCAAAGCACAACCTCCTGAGATCGGCAATGTATACTATGAAAAATAACCCGACACTCCTATTACAAATCCCCCAATAATGAATTTGTGTTACCACACACGTCAGCTCAAAGCATGGGTTGTATTCGGACCACTCCTTCACACGTCTTTGCTGTCTGGTATTACCATTGGGCTGAGATTTCTGGAATAATGCCCGCTGAGATTTAGCGCTAGGTGCTGGGGTTCACATCAGTAATTGTTAGACTGCTTGTTTAATCTTTCTCCAAGCAGAAGCATGGGCATTTTATTCCCATCCATAATTATATTCTAAATAACACGAGGCAGAACATTACATCCCAGGGGCTGACGATACACAGCTGTTTTCTTTAATACTTTTCATTTATATATTTGTGGAGTTAAATCCAATATCAGTAGCCAGATGTTCTGGGGCAGTTCCACTGAGCCTGTACCAGATGCATCTCACCATGTTTATCAAAATCACTTTCTTGCTAATCGCTGCACTTTTCCTAGATCTTCAATACACAACACACTGCAGAACTGAAAAATATGAATTTAAAAAAAATGGACAGGGTCAATTATGATTTAGAAACTGGAGATTTAATAAATGGGTGAATTAATTTGCTCTTATAGGAACATAAACCTAGAAATGACACCCTGCCAGACTAGAAATATGGCTTATTCCAATAGTTATGCTACACACACACACACACACACACACACACACACACACTCACACACACACAAACACACACCCACACACACCCACACACACACACACACACACACACACACACACACACACACACACACTTTAGCCTACTGAATAATTACTTTTGCTGCTCCATACGAAACCTCTCCTCTTCGACCCGCCTCCTTTCCTCTTCCTCGCGCCGGAGTCGCTCCTCCTCTTCCCGCCTGCGCTTCTCCTCTTCTCTCTGCAAGCGCTCCCGTTCCTCTTCCTCTCGCCTTCTGCGGTCTTCCTCTTCCCTCCTGTTGTGAAAAGGAATGAGTCACTCCTAAAAACCATTGTGTGTGGGGGAGGAGGGGGGGGGGGGGGGGGGTTGTAGTAGTTGCATTGCTGAACCAGGCATTTAAAGCTAGAAGTTCCAGCTCTGCAATGCACAGCCCAGAACATGTGCCAGCACCTTGTACCTGCGGTAAAGACAAATAGGCATTTTCTTCATCAAACTGCAAGGATTGGTATTCAGGATCAATCACAGTCATAGAACATGAAAACAGAACCCAGGGACCCCCCCAGGAATCCTAATTGGAAATGTAGAGTGGATCAATACTAAAGGTAACTTGGAGTAAAGCATACATCATTTGTGCAATATGGACTTCTGTGACAAATACTGCAGCTCAATAGATGTGATAATTGTATCCTGTAATTGATGACTCCTAGCCATTGGAAGTAGCTGCAACGCACAACGCGGGATGCATGAAAAGTCCATGGCCGTTACCGCCAATGATATATTTGTTATATGGTTCCCTCGTAATGTCCCTGATAAACTGCAGCACTTGCAAACAAAACTTCTGTATGGATCATGGCATTTAAAACATGCTGAAGTTAAAATAAAAACAAGTAAAAAGGCAGAGGGTTCAGATTTACACGATTCCGGATGGCCCCATCGAGTCCTTACATAAAAAGAAGAGATGGTTCTGCCGTCTGACACGCCTGTAATCTCTTACGGACGCAATATTCACAGACTCCATTCTCAGCAAGGTCCACTCAGCTTACCCCTCGTCTGCACTACATAAAAGGAGTTTTACGTCTAATTGGGTAATAATCTAAAATGCTTTAGAAATGCCAGTATATGCATTAAGTATCAAAAGCAGAATAATCCTGATGTTTGTCTTATGTATTTATGTAGCTTATAACCAAGTAAGCCTGGGCTATGTTGATAGATTCAAAAATAATTATCTTCTCGCAACATCCACCTCACGAGACAGGATGCTTTGGGACCAAAACCCATTACTGCAAAGCTTTTCGCATCTGAAAGGATGTGTAATTTAGGAAATACAAAAGTAATAAAAAAGTCAGATCGTTTTCTCTGACGAACCCATGAAACCTGGTTCCCAATCGATTTTAGATTATGGCTGACCGTTTGCTGGAAGAGTCGGATGATCCATCTTCACAGTGAACAAGGCCTGCAAAAGCAGGTACAGCAAGACTTCCAAAGCTTCCCAAAAGGTTAACTCTACCCCAATCGGTAACATAAAACCAGTTAAATCAATAACACCATGTCACCCTTGTGTCAAGTGATCTTAACCCCTACATTATCAAAGCACCTGCAAGGCCTCACTGACCCTTTCAGGTACAAATGGGGTCAAAAATCTTAAAAGCTGTGTTAAGCAAACAGTGCACGCTACGCCCCACCACAAAGGTAAATAATTAAACAGGCAATGAGCAGAAACATTCTAGTGTGTTGGAAAGCTTCCATGTTATATGCTGCAGCACCAAGACAATGGTTATGTTCCATGATCAAGGACTGATTATTCTGTAATGTCATTCACACATGCTGCACTTTAGGCAGAGCCTTCCAAAGACCTAATTAAGGTTTCCTCTGCCTTGGTTGACATCTCAAAATGGGCGGAGCTCGCAAACTGAAATGCAATGTTTTTGCAGCCTGTGAGAAAAATCATTTTGCTGCCATGGGGGGTCTAATGCATTAGAAAGCAAAATGGTTCAAGTTTAGTATAGTATTTGTAAAGGTAACGAACAAAAAGGAATAGGACTATTTCTGACAGAACTAGGACTTTGATTTTTAAATCCCAAATACTTTTTTGGGAAGACTTGTGCTTGGATGTAGGATGCTCTATAATGAGAAATAATCACTACTCCCCAGTGAAAATTGCCTCTACAACTCAAACAAGTTCAGAAATCTTAAAGTACCAGAAATAGGATTTAGGTCTCTTACACATTATTGTTGGCTATGAACTATATCGCACCACAAACCCCGCCATCTAACGATGTTTAAGTGTGCACGGTTCTCTTGAACACAAGGATAACAGCAGCGACTCACAAACGCTCTGCAGTGGCTCACAGAACCAATAGTTTGACATCCCATTCTGTCTTTGGTACGCAGAGCAAGACGACCTAAAAAAAAAATCCTCATTTGAAAGAATACATTTCCACCGAGTTACTAATGCAGAAAAAACCTGCCGTCTTTCTCCTTGCCACCTTTCCCGTCCCTCTTTCTGTCCCTGGTCACCAAGTCCTTATTTCCAGCATTATTGGTACAACTTTTCTGTTAACCTCGTCCAAATCTCCCAAGATAGGAAACTGTTGATTTCAGCAAATCAATGTGTGAGCATTTGGTGCTTAAAATTAAATTTAAATCGCGCCAATCCATCCATGTCCCTCGCGTCATGATTCTAGAAGAAGCATTAGCAAAACGGGCTGAATCTTTTTGAGCGCTGTGACACGGAAACCTGGAGAACTGGAAGCCTTGGGTATCCTGCCCAGCTTCTTCTGCCCATACAGCGGACGTCACCGCGAGTGACCCGGAAGAAGCTACTGAGAGTGTTGGAACCGGCTGAGAGACCAGAGAATCCCCATTGTTACATGCGCATTGCCATTGTGCAAAATGTGAGTGCACGTTTTGTATCTGTGATTTGATTCTGCAATACAAGTATAGATATACTATACCATTGAGAGTCTCCCCCCTTTTCTTGAGATACACTGGAAGAATTGACATCACCATTGGCATGCTACCTATTTAGAGTGTAATACCTACTCCTTTATTTCACGTTCCACGGTTACCCTAAATTGGCTTCACTATTGTGTATGCTTTATTTTATTTTCACATATCTTCAACGTGAACATCTGCGCTCCCCTTATTTGGAAGAAATTGTGGAGATACCAGCCTGAGATCCATTATATTAATCCAATGGATAATTTACCTCTTCCTCTCTTGCTCCTCCTTCTCGATCTTATGGGAAGTGACGTATGTTGAGAAAAGGTGGCAGCATCGATTTATCAGTGTTACAAATTCGGTCATGGCCTCTAGTTTGGACATGCTGCCCAGGGCCGCCCATTCTTTCCTGTAGGAGAGGACCAACAAACATGAGGCAATGTCCCAAAATCAGTTATTAAAGTGGCCTGAACCAGACTTTAGAAAATACTAAGTGTATTTAACTTTGTGGAAAAGCTATCCCAAGCATATTTTGGAAAGATATATACAATATTTATTCTTAAAACACATGATTTAAGTTAAAAAATTGCAGTACTTCACACTTCGAACAATATAGAGAGTAGCACTTCAAACCGTGCAGCACAAGTTTCATCGATAGCAAAATAGTTCATACCATAAAAAGACACGTAGGAAAACATGGTGTGGGCTAGAACGCACTAACGAGCACCATTCCCTGACACATCGTGACGTCATGTCACTTCGTGAGAGGGAAGAGGAAGTGACATCACGAAACGCGTCGGAGATGGTGCTGCTTAGGGCTTTTTAGCTCCCTCCATGTTTTTCTTTTAGAAGTCGCCTTTACCTTAGCTTTATCCTAATCACGTATCTCATTGACAAATTAAACCACCTTTTTCAATTTCAGAAAAATATTACAGTACTGTATTTAAAACACATTTTGCAGGGTCTCCTAAATACAGCTCTATGTTTTCGTCCTAATAGCAATGATATTGAACATGTTATGGCCCATATTAACCACGTGTTGCTATCCATAACACTGCTTCTGACAGCAAAAGACACCTCAAGGCTTATTTAGGTCAATGGGCGATAATGTGTCATCTGAAGATACAGCGTCCTATGAAGTAGCACCACTTAGTAAACATGGCCTATGATACAGGCAGTAACAATATTAGACCAAGTGTCAGTTACACTGCAAATCCAATGTATATTGCCACGTAGCCCTGAGGGTTTGTCATTATACATGAAGCCCTGCAGCGCCAGTATCCTAGATAAAGGTTTGTCAAATCGACCTGTTATCAGGATAAAACTGAAACGTTGATCTTGCTGCCGTGCATAAGAAAACCTCTACCATATAAAGAATTAAGTACAGTGCAAATCTGACTGCAGGGATGCTTGGTTATTATATAGCATGGTAGCAATTGCTCTTCCTTTCAACTGCACAAAATATCAACGATTCTAAAGCCACGTAGGTGCCATCCGTACGGGGTTCAAAAACTCCTCCTGCACGATATCCTGCATAATTTTAATATTAACCCTCTGAATGCCCCAAGACGTAGTCACTACATCATGGGGACTGGCACCCTGCCCCCCCCCATCACGTAGTAACTACGTCATCCTAAAAGGGCTGACTTTTTCTGGGCTCCATCGCATCCTGCATTTCCATTGGAGCGAAAGACGCGACCTAACCAGTGAGGAGACGGAGGACCCCCTCTTCCGTTTCCTCCAAAATGTCCACCACGGTCACATGACCACCACTGAAAGCAGTCACGTGATCGCGCTGTGCTGGGGGGGGGGGGGGGGGGGAGGGGGGGACCCATACCCCCAAAGGCACCCAAAAGGTTAATGGGAAACATTTAAAAAAAAAAAAAAAACAGCTCTCAGACTCGCTTGGTACTACAAGTGTTCAATTCAATAAAAATATAGGATGAAAGACAGACATTTATTGGACCGTATTATTCACCACCAAGTGCATTAACTAGAACAATCAGGCACTTGGTTAGAACTTTGCCAAATCCCACAACATTTTGCAATACAACAGATTTAATTCAGAATGAAAAAAATCGCTCATTGTGCTCAGTTTAAAAAAAAAGCTGGAGCACAGAATGCTCTCACTCCCCCCGTTATCTCATGTGACTGTGCAGGTGCAGGGGGAATATCAGCTGCTTTAAGACACAGGTGCAGCCGGCCTCGTTGTGCGCTCTGATCTGGGTGTGTGGGCATACAGGCCAGGATTCACCAAGCTGTGATATCGCATCTATCGCCCCGATCCGGCTTTAACCGGCATTCAAGTCAATAACCGATAACACCGGACCTCTGAGACATGGCTTAGTGAATCCAGGCCGCAGAGTGATATTCTGCACTAACATTGCCACTAAGCCCAATGGAAACGGATACTCGAGTTATACACGGGATAGGCGGTGTTACCAGGGGAGGGGGTGGGGGGAGACAATGCCAGGTGCTACATTTGAGCCCAGTTACTAACATTACTACGACTCCTTTACCTCCTGTCATTCCCCAGCACGTCAAAGAAGCCGACCTCAGGGCAGGTGTCGGGGTTGTAGGGTCCCAGCAGGACCTGCTTGGGCAGTGCCACCAGTTTGAGCTTTTCTTCATACGTCGGATGGAAGGCCTTTCCGTCCTTTTCTGTGAACACACAACATGACATTTACCATCCAACATCATAACGAGCCTGAATATCGCAACACAGAAACGGTGCTGGGCTCAGTCATGTCACTGCCTCTGAACTGGTGGAACCTGGTTTAAACCCTAGCGTCGGGTCTCCTTGGGTGACCTCAGGCGAGTAACTCATTTGTGGTGCCGGGTACTTCATATCCAAATGCATTTAAAGCTCAAGTCCTAGTCAGCCTTGTCGGCCAAGTATTTTATAGCATTGCCGAAAGGTCAACGTTTTGTATATATTTCTTGTATTGCTGCGCTGAAGGGGGTTAAAATGTGGCTGCCGTGGTCTTCAGAAGGAGCGGCTATTACAGGTGTCCCAAATGCAGTCCTGAAGGGCCACCAACAGACCAGCTTTTATGGATATCCCTGCTTCAGCAC
This sequence comes from Ascaphus truei, assembly GCA_036426205.1. NCBI lineage: Eukaryota > Metazoa > Chordata > Amphibia > Anura > Ascaphidae > Ascaphus > Ascaphus truei. Next base: position 16,502,827 of record CM071570.1, read on the forward strand.
AGGTGGCTCAACTCCCGTACCAGTGCCGTGGATTTGTGCAAGTTATATATGGTGGATCCGGCACTAGAGCGTTTATATCACTGAACATTCTCTGCACATGGCTCAACTGAGCCAACTGTGCTGAAGCAGGGATATCCATAAAAGCTGGCCCTTCAGGTCTGAGTTTGAGACCCCTGGTGTATTAGAAGTCAGAGCTGCAGCTTTGGAATCATTAGCACGGAATGTCCCCAAGCAGATAACATTCCCCTAAAGTGCACCTAACAAACTAGGCATTTTGTTCATTCGTTGTTAAGCTGTTTGGCTTTAGGATTTCAAACTTCAATTGGAAATGCTAATGAGACACAGCCGTGAGTGAGGTGGAGGTTGTTTTTCTGGCTGTGCACTATCCAGTTTATTGCCAACAAAGCTTCCAATGGGAACTACACCTTTAAAAACACAGCTCTCTTAAAAACAGTGTTTGTTTGCATTCAACCTCCAGGCAGCAAATTCATTAATTATTTCTATGGGATGAAACGAAACGGACCTATAAAATATTTCCAAAAGCCAAGCAGTTCTAGTGAGAATAACCAGATTAATCCGATACAATGTATTTCTCACGCTGGCCCCAGGACTGTAGTGTGTTTTGGGATAATATTGGCACGTAGTAATATCTTGATACTGTACTCTTAAAACGGCTGCTGGCTTTGTCAGTTTTGCCAGAGCTGTAATTTATCTCCGCCCGGTCACTGTGTCACTGTAATGCAAGAAGCACTGCAGCATTTTCTCATCATTTAAGCATGAGCCACCACGTAAAGTGGTCTGTACAGCGAGGGGGGGCAGGAGAGACAGAGGATGGGGGGGGGGGGGGGGGGGTGAGAGACAGAGACCAGGAAGGGTGGGAAGACACCAGAATGGGGAGGAAAGAGACCAGGATGGGGGATGGGCGACAGACCTGTTATATTACAGATAACATTTTAAAGAACAGAGCTACATCTGCCTGATAGAGCTACAGACACACACGCGCAAACACACGCGCGCGCGTCATGAAAACCAGTCATGGTCGAGTCTGCCAGAAATTGGGTAACTTTACTTTAAATAAAGTCTTAACATAGAAGGGCCCAGGAAATATGATACCGTCACGCAGAGTGCCCAGGTGAACGGATCAGAACAGTAACAATTCTCCGCTCTGCGTTGAAGGCTTTCAATGGGTTTGACCTAAAGCTTACCACAAAAATAGCTTAGTTCCAACAAGATGAATGAGCTATTGATTTCGGTGACCAACATTTAGGTCCATTCTCCAAACCATACACATTTGAAGATACACTTGACAAAGCCAAATGTCATTCTGAATAGGCTAAGCAGGGATAAATAGCACTGTCTCGCTCATTAGATAATGTTACAGTGCAAGTAACTTCTTAGGCACGTTCTATAGTGCCGGGTGCGTGGATTTTTAGTTGGCTGACGTTAGTCAGCCTTTCTATAGATATGCCGCGCGCGCACGGCAGGGAGAGGGGAGCCGACAGACAGCGGCAAAGATGAAGAAATTCATCTTTTCGCGCCGCTGCCTGCGCTCAAATGTATGTATTGGTGTGGTGTGGTTGTGTGGTGTTTGTGTGTGTGTTTGTGTGTGTGTTGGTGTGTGGTGTGTTGTGTGTGGTGTGTGTGTGTTGTGTGTGGTGTGTGTTGTGTGTGGTGTGTGGTGTGTGGTGTGTGTGTAGGGGGGGTACTTTTACTTTCAAAAAAATATTGCACATACACAGCACATACACAGCACATACACAGCACATACACAGCACATACACAGCACATACACAGCACATACACAGCACATACACAGCACATACACAGCACATGGTTCTATATACACGGAAAGCATGCGGCACGTACACGCGCGTTCGCATAGGAACGCGCGGCCGCATCCTGTATATAACTACCCTTAAAGGCACAGGCTGAGTGACATTGTCTGTACACATCAGATGCAACCCTTTTAAAGCTGCAGACCAAGCAATATCCTACGTGTATTTCTTCTAATAAATCAGTTCTGTACTATGAGAAAATACTTGTTGCATTTATTTTTTAACAACTCTGAATGACAATGTATTATAATGTAACAAGCCTTTTCTGGTTCTACAGTAACCATTTACAAAGTCACATCCCCTTCTGAAACAGAATATGCCTTTGCAGTGATTTAGTGAACCCCCGAGCCAAATCTTCACTGATCGACTGGCCCCTTAGCTAATTACTTGTGTGGATTGTATTGATGCTCATATTAAAGGGGGGGAAATGGCAACTTGGACTGCTGCTTTAATACGTAGGGAGGCGGTGAAAGGGTTAAGCAGTGCTGACACACAAGGACTGATGACAGCCTATACATTCTGACCCACTGTCCTGTAAGAAGTCTAGTTGCAAGCAGCCTCTTTTTATTGAGTCTCCATTATATATATATATTATATATATATATATATATATATATATAATATATATATATATAGATATATATATCGATAATAAATTACACATAGTGCTCTAATAAAATGTATTTAATTTCCATATTGCGCATTCAAATCAATAGAAAGCAAAACCAGGACATGCTGTGAAGATAACCGCGCCCGTTTCATACCATCATCTGAAAACATGACCAGAAGAGTAAAACTGGAATGCAAAGCTGCGTCCATACTCCGAGCGCGGTGCCTCGGAGGCAGCCATAGAGCGCGCGCACGGGGAAGCGCCACTGCCATTCTCCAGCAGACAATTCCGTGTTTGTCACGCAACGGCCGGGTCACGGGCACGGTTCGAACAATGAGGGTGCACCGCTCACGTGACGTCACTGCCACGCCTCCCCGTCGCTGTGGCTCACAGAACGCTTGGCCAACAGGCGTGCGCTCCGTAGTGCGTGCCTACTATATCCGTGGCCTTAGGCCGCGCTTGTAGTGCCGGCAACGCAACGTTGCCCGAAAACAAATGCATTGCCGCCGCTGCGTGCGTTTATAGTGCGACGGCAACAATGCGACGGAGCGACGGAGCGAAAACTGGTAGCTGGATGTAACGGCCCTTGAACCAATGAAATGGCCGGAAACCCGCGACGACGACGCCCGGCGAAATATAACTTTCGCCTGTGGCGACGGGTGACGTCACCCGTCGTGTCGCCGTTGACGTCCCTTTATGCGCGGCCTAGGACAGGGGCGCTCAACTCCAGTCCTCAAAGCCCCCCAGGAGGTCAGGTTTTCAGGATCTCAGCTTCAGCATAGAGGGCTCAGTCAGAGACGGAAAACCTGCCCTGTTGGAAGGGAGGAGGGGGGAAGGAAGAGGACGGGGTGGTGTCGGGTAAGGGAAAGCTGGGGGGGGAGGGGAAGATGAAGGGATGGAGGCTCCTGGTTAGGGAAGTGAGAGAGGAGGGGGGGGAGGAGGAGAGGAAGAGTGAGTGGGGGGGGGATCATCGCGGTGAGAAGGCCGAAAGAGGACGGGGGGGGGAGTGTGACGTCCTCGGGGGGAAGGACAATCGATGAGGATCTCGTGGGGGGGGAAGAAGAGGAGGGGTGGGGGGGGGAAGGAAGAGCAGGAGGGGGGGAGAGAGGAAGAGGAGGGTGGGGGGACAAAGAGAGAGAGAGGGGAAGGAAAGAGGGAGGGGGGGGAATGCAATGAGGAGGGGGAGGGAAGGTATAGAGTTGAGGGATGTGGGGCGGGAGATAGGAAGAGGGGGGGGGAAGAAGAAGGGAGGAGGGGGGGGAAGGAAGAAAGAGGGAGGGGGGGGAAGGAAGAGGAGGGGGGGGAGAGTGGGGAGGAAGGAAGGAGGAGGAGTAGGGAGACGAGGCAGGGAGGGGGAGGCGGGTGAGTAGTGAATTGGGAAGAGGAGGGGGGGGAAAGAAGAGGAGGGGGGGAAGAAGAGATGGGGGGTGGGGAGAAGAGTCATGGAAGAGAGGGGGGGAGGAAAGGAAGAGATGGGGGGAGAAGAAGAGATGGGGGGGAAGGAAGGAAGAAGATGGGGAAGGAAGGAAGAGATGGGGGGGAAGGAAGGGAGGGGGGGGAAGACGAGGGGGGGGGAAGGAAAGAAGAGGGTGGGGGGGAAAGAGGGGCGTGAGGGCTGGAGTTGAGCTCCCTTCGTGTAAACTATAAAACAAAACAATTGTTAAAAATCATCAACACAAATCTGCTTTCTGAATTAGCACAGTTTATGCCCTTAAATATTCACTGTAAAAGCTGCAGTCTCCAGAAAGCACTCAGCCATTTGCCACCTTCTCTAACCTGTTGTACATTTATTTATTAAATTAGAAACGTGCATGCCGGCATGTCCTGGGTACTAAGTATCAACTACCTCTCCTATTCCAGGAGACGAGCATGAAACGCACACGAGGAGGGGGAGGGGGCGCCTCCTGATCGCATATACAGTATGCATTTGACTGGGTGGGTATTAAATGGGATTGTATACGTGGTATTGATTGCGAGTCTATGGGTCGTATTCATTAAGCTCCGGTACTGCCGGAAGCAACAAGATTGCAAGAAAATGACCAGTCTAGTAAATGACCACCGTGCGATCGCACTGCGACTGGAGTATGGCAGCTTAATTATTAGGGCGGTGGGTGGTTTAGGGTAGGGGTGCGCAAACTGGGGGGCATGGCAGGGACAGAGGCATTTAAATTAAATGCCGGGGGATCGCGTGAGGCCTTTGCAACGTCCCTTACCTGGTCTTCGGCAACGCGTCAAATCACCACGCGGCGGTCACGTGATATTGTTGCCATGGCAACGAGACGTCATGTGACCCCTACCGCGTCATTTGACTGCAAAGGCTATGGCCCCAGTGCCTGCGCTGCACGCGGGCCTGCCTCGCAGCCGAGTCCCCCGGTCTGCAGTGAGCTGCACGGGGAAAGACGGGGGTGGGGGGGTGGGGAGGGCCGTGAGTTCACCCTGCAGGTTCGCCCTCATTGGTTGAACCACCAGGGGGCGTGGCCTTGCGCTCCTTCGCGACTCCTGGTCTCAATTTTCTTGAGCGCAAGTGTTTGTCGGCGCGGTGCAGCGCGGCGCCCCCCCCCCCCCTCGCAGCGGGCCCGGCCCCATTGTGGGACAGCTCTTGTCCCTGCGGCGTCCGCAACAGCGGGGACCTGGCCAAAGACAAGGTAAGAAGGGGGGCGCGAACAGACTGGTTTAGTGCATGTGTGAAGGAATTAATCTGTATGCAGACTAGTACTGCACACTGTGCCAGCATCACATACATGACAATGGGCGACTGGAAATAGGAGTAAACCAGCCCCCTCCCCTCCCCCCCGCCATATTGATAGATAGCAGAGGAATCTGATAATCTGGCCAACTGTTTCCTGTTCTGCAAACTCCTCTTCAAGATAATGAATATATGCCTGTATACTGATTCTGAGAGAAGGAGCAGCTCAGTGAGTAAAGACACTGACTGGCACGGAGTTTGAAACAGGGGAACCTGCTCCTTGAGACCTTGGGCAAGTCACTTTATCTCCCTGTGCCTTGGGCACCAAAACCATAGATTGTAAACTCCATGGTGCAGGGATTGTGTCTGCAAAATGTCTCTGTAAAGCGCTACATAAAACTAGCAGCGCTATACAAGATCATGCTATTATTATCATCATCTGACAATAACTGCCTAATGTTGATCTTTTAGATGAAGCGCTTCAACTGCAGGTGAGAAAACAAAAACAGGATTAAAAATGACGATTTAAATCTCTACATTTCTACCACTTCTAAAAGGCCATAAATATCCAACAAGATTAAGCAATTAAAAATGAACAAATAATGATGCATCAATATTTCTATTAAAACAAGCTGCTGCTGTCAGAAGAGATACAAAGGCAGGTTTGCAAGCATGTGAATAAATAGGATGGGTGCATTACACGTATTTGGTTTCTTTCTATTAACCCCACTTCTGTGAAGAAGACTTGCTTTAAGAATTCGTCTTAAGGTCAATAAAACTATCCAGGGGTTTAGTTAATCATTCCACTTTTTAAACACACTATAGCCTAAAATATATATATATATTTGAACTGGTCTTGTATTTAAAAATCCAAGATAGAATAAAATGTGAGCGCTGTTATTGTTTCACATAATCATGCCTCTATATCACCCTCCTTTAGTGCCCAGCCAGAGCATGACCGGGCAAAAGTACAGACATTGTCCTTAAAGGGGCAATTCCTCCCATGACCAAAGTCAACTCACGTGGGAAATTGATGTCTTTCTTACTCAAATCTGGACACAAAGTATGTTTTATTTATATTTTAACGTTGGACTTGGGAGGGTGTTGAGTCCGTCTGGCTGCTCCTTTTGTGTGATCAGCAAGTGCTCGCACAGCCAGAGTCCCCCCTCCTCACCTTCCCTTAACGTTATTGGTTCTCCGATAAGGAGATGTTGGACTGAGGGGGAAAGAAACCACTTGATTGACCAGCACTTCCCCATTCAGGGGCCCCAAAGAAATCCAGCTGCCCGGCTATGTGGCATTGCACCTTTATGCTAATTTCACCCGGAACCCAAAATATGCTCTCCTCTTCCCCCCCCACTGCTCCATCAGTCACCTGATTATATGGACTATGGGGGGTACTCAACTCCAGTCCAGATCTCCGCTTCAACACAGGTGGCTCAGAGGCTGAGTCTTTGTGAAGCTGGGATATCCAGAAAACCTGCCCTGTAGGGGGGGCTTGAGGACTGGATTTGAAGACCCCTGGACTATGGAGGCAATTCTAAATAATCTGAAGAGGCCGACCGTGCCATTTGTGTCTGAAAATCCCCATAGACTTCGATGGGGATTTTTGTCCTTAAACAGATTTAACAGCCTCTCCACACAACGCAGAGTAAGGTCTCTCTATATATCCATGATAAAAGTAACTGGGCCTCTGGAAAATGAAGAAGCCAGTTAGTAGCTAATCAGGAGACATATAAAGGGCCCCGTTTCCCAAGTGGCACTACTCCATAGACATTCCCTCGCTGAACTTCATGCCCCATTATGTGCATTGGCCATAATGCGTTTTCCAGAGCTATACAAAGCTATTGGAATAACACGGCTTGTTATACATGGCCCATAACCTGACTGCATTACAAGTCTGCTGAAACAAAAGGGTGTTTATAATAGGTCACGGAGGAAACAGGAGAAATACATTGTCCTCCAGCTACCCCCCTTGTGTTTGTGATCACGGTGCTGACTAGGAACTTGCACGTGTGGAATGCCAGCAACTCAATGTCATTCACAAGGTCGGCTAATGGTCAAGTATTAAGCCTCCCACTGTTGTCCCTTCTTCCTTACTGGAGCCCACATCTCCCTGACACTTCCTCTGCTGCTGGGGCTTCTGTGTAGTGTACATCAGCGTAATCTAATTTAAAGCTGCAGACCAAGCAATATCCAACGTGTGTGTTTTTTTTTAATAAATCATTTCTGTACTATGAGAAAATACTTGGAGAATTTTTATTTTTAAAATCACTGAATGACATTTTTAATGTATTATAATGCAAGAAGCATTTTTGTTTCTATAGCAACCATTTACAAAGTCACATCCCCTTCCTCTTCTGAAACAGGCTCTGGCACACCCCTTTTTGAGCCCTGCCCTCTCTCTAGCAGTGCACCAATTGTATCTGGTGACTGCCTGGTCATATGATCTTCCCCACAGAACTTTGCATCTTGTTCCTCTTCTGCTACACTGACAGCCATTTAGTGAACCCCCGAGACGAATCTTCACTGATCGATCGGCAACTTAGCCAATTACTAATTATTGTGTGGATTGTATTGATGCACATATTAAAAGGGGGGGAAATGGCAGCTTCGAGTGCTGCTTTAATACCAGGGGGAGTCGGTGAAAGGGTTAAGTAGTGCTGAAACACAAGGACTGATAACAGCCTATACATTCTGACCCACTATCCTGTAAGAAGTTAACACAGCAGCTTAAAGGAGGATTGTTGTAAATTTATTATCTAAAACTTTACTATTCATTCTTCATCCAACTAGTCATAAAATATGAGCATCACTGACTGTTATTCACAGTACTTAGAGGGGAGATATATTAAGACAACTTGCAGGTTAACGCTCCCGGTCCGACATGAGCTGCCATAGACTAGAATCTCAGTTAATTGTGGGTCGGCTGAGTAAACCCGCAAAGGACCTAAGTGAATATTCCCATAGGTTCCGATTCAAGATAAAAATTGGTATAATACCGTGTCAACAATGCACAGACTTCCACGCAATGAACGTAATGCAATGTATCAGCTGTGCGATATCTCCCTTATCACCACACTGAACAGGACACAGAGATAAAATAAAAGGAACGTGCCCTGTACCCAGCCTACATACACATCCGGATCTCTGCACGTTCACCAGGCTGCCAAGTGCAGCCCTTTCCATGAATCACCTGCGCAGACCGTGTTCGGATCGGGTGGCGAGAGGGGAGACTGCAGTCAATTCACAATATTAATCAATTGTAAGCTAGGAACGGCCTGTCAGTCCGTCACGAGAAGGCTATAAATCATGATAAAACATTAACAGCGGTCACTTGTACGGTCTGCTTTGCACTGACAAGACAACATGTATTTTTCTTGTTTATGTCAATCCCCAAATATCAGCTTATTTTCTCTGATGGGGGTGGGGGGATTTATTAGAAATAAATATAAACATAAGGAGCTTAATATTTGTTTGCGTTTGGATTTTCTGGGTTTTGTCAAAATCTTTGTTTGGAAAGAAAGGGAACATTATTTTAAAAAATAAATAAAAGTGCAACGGCTGTTCGCTGGCAAAAAACACATTCGTTATTAAACAAACACTTAGATTGGGAGCTCTTCGGGGCAGGGACTCCTTTTCCTCATATTACTTTAATGCCTGAAGTGCTTATTCCCATTATGTGTTATATTGTGATGTCACGTGTATTACTGCTGGGAAGTGCTGTGCATATGGATTTATTTATAAAAAAAAATATTTTACCAGGAAGTAATACATTGAGAGTTATCTCTCGTTTTCAAGTATGTCCTGGGCACAGAGAGTTAAGACAAATAATACATGGTTACACATACAGTTACATAATGAGCAGGGTATACATTATATACAAGACATTGCGTGCACAGTTAAAGAAAATATATATTATGGGCGTATGAAACAGTTACAGACCAGATTAAAATGTGAGACAGCAAACATGGATGGCGCTATACAAGATATACATACATAGTCTTTGTTAAACAAAAGCAAACATTTGGTTGTTTTGCTTTATTAGGGGAAACAATATTTCTTTTCGTCGGGGGTCACTGAATGGAGGGATTCGAAGTGCTTGGTAATCAAGTGTTTACTCAACATCTAGCCCACCCAGCTCCCTGTGGAGCAAATCAAGGTGAGGGCAGAGATGGGAGTTTGCCTGTGCAAACTCTTGTTTAACATGCAGTAAAAAAACACTGTAACCAGAGGAAATCAAACCAGGTTTACAGACAAACCTTGAAAAACGATTTAAAAGCACTTGTTAGGGTTGTAATAAAAAGGTGACAATTACCTAGATTTAAGACTGATGTAAGATATTTGCCATTAGATATTATAATTTGCTGCTTTTATCAGAATAGAACGTGAAGGCTGCTGTTTACACAGGCATGCGCGCGTTTGTATATTGGTTATGTTTCCTACTAAGGCTTCAATAACGTGGAAATATAAAATACTTGGATAAGTGTGCGCGCTGTACACAAGGCATTACTGTCTTTCCAGTCATGGGACAAGGGGAGATGTTGGTTTCCACAGCACCACTAATCCAGCCCCTGACACCTTCGCAGACAGTGCCTCTCTGATTCTTATAAGGATGCGTATTGAGTAATAGCACAAAGTGTACGAGGGAAAAAACTGCAGGCACAACTTCCTGCATTAGGTCTTATTTCTGACTTTACTTCAGTAAGTAAAAGCAAACAACTGAAAAGTACAAACCAGGAGGGGAAATGTTACATTTCATGATAATAAAAAAGCAAGTAGGGGTCAAAACGACACACACACACACACCACACACCACACACCACACACCACACACCACACACCACACACCACACACCACGTGTAATTACTAAAGACATTACAAACTAATCTTAAACTCTTCATCAATTTGTTGCCAGAGCAGCAACGCATTGTGAAGAGCTAATCTGCAAGCAGCTCACTAAAAACAAAAGGGGTTAAGTACTAGAGTCACGGGGAAGTCACAGGAAGCCTCTCCATGTTCCTCCAAGCTATCTAGATGTAAGTCTGTTTTCATACTCTGTTTAGCTTCCCTTCCTGCTGTGGATATTCCACACGAGACAGAGCCTGGCCTCAGAGACAAACATCAGATTTGCAGAGCAACGCATGCTTATGCAAACGGCTCCTCTCTGCTCCATAACTAGGCTAATCACATGTAAATCAGACTCGAAAACATATACAAAGAGACTTAAAGTTGTTCATTTTATGGGATGGTATCAATTACTCGGAACAGTGGGGCGGCCACGACTAGTTCCTGCTGAAATATACAGTGGGTACAAATTACCCAGCGGTTTTTCAAAGCTACAGTATATACACACACACATACTGTACGCTTTGTGTTAATTTGTTATTGTGAGCAATTCTATCTGGGACAAAAGTGAATTAATGGCAATGGCAGGTTTAATAGGCTGAATGTAAATTACTGGAGCCTTACAAAAATGAGACCAGTATTTTTAAATGCCCATTGTAACCAGATAATGCTTCTAAAGTTCATCATGTCCATCTCACCTGTCTTGCTGATATGACCTAGTATCAGCTCTTGTGTTTCCCTTTTGTGCTTTAGTTTTAATGATGCTGCAATTGTTAAGCAGGTAAACATTAAGGACAATGCATATGTGACCAGCATACGTGTTAGGGAGCCTGTAGTAAGAAAATACATTCATTTTTCATGCCACATAAAGAACACATTTTTACTTTGAGGTTTATTGAATCATGCCATAAAAGCCAATTAAAGTAGTCGTGTTTTTCAGCACACAGACTGTCCCTTTTAAGTTGCAATCTCATCCAAAATCATCCTGCAGCTAAAACCATATGAAAAGCATGATAGTACATAGGGGGGGAAGCCTTTAATTGCTCAACAAATAATTGACACTTTATTAAAGATTGCCACTCTTGCAATTAAACTTTAACCATACCTGCCTCTTGCGTTCTGCTCAAGGATGTCTTTTGTATCTAAAGTGCCCTCCCATCTAAAACTGCTTAGATGTATAAATGTAACACCAGTTTAAAGGAAAGCATTTGCAGGGTAGCATTTGCATCTAAAATGTTGCATCTTAAAGTGACCATCTTTAAGTGAGAATATATAGTTAGACTATAGTTTGACTAGGGACTGCATCTTCTGCAAACTCTTACATTGCCCCCACTCTTGAAATCCTAGTTGGCAAAATCTGCGTCCCCTTTTCTAAGCCCGTCTTAATTGAAGGCATCTACCGCCCCCCTAAAGACCCCCTACAGTCCCTTACTGATATCACCCAGATTAATGGCTCAATTTCCTCTCTGAACGAGAAGAGTGAGCTGCTAGTTCTTGGGGATTTCAACTACAATTGGCTTGACCCTAAAAACCACAAAATCCAGATACAATTCAAGCCACTTAACCTAACGCAACTCATTTCCCAACCCACACGGACAAACCTGAAATCTCACAACCATCCCTTGCTAGACTGGATTCTCTCCTCAAATCCCAGCAGAATCCAATCCTCTGGCATCCTTCCTGATATTTTCAGTGATCATGCAATAGTGTACTGTGTAAGGAAAATTAAACCGCCCCAATCTCGCCCTAAAGATCTCCTCACTAGAACATTTAGAAACTTTAACCCACAAATGTTTCTGGCTGACCTTACCAACTGCCCTTGGTACAGAACCGACAATTCCCGACCCTGATTCTGCGCTTGACTATTTCCAATCCGAGTTCTTAAAACTCTGTGATACCCATGCTCCAACTACGCATATTAAGAGTACGGGGGGCCCCACCTTCCGTGTGTTACAACTGACCATATAGCGCTCTACCATTTCAGGGATACCTTGTGGAAAAGCTACAAAGTAACTGGCACTATCAAGGATCTTAACTACAGATTCCATCGGAATATGTGCACAAGGCAAACAAGACACGCAAAAGCCCAATATTACTGACGATCTTCACCAGAATACATCAAACCAAGCTAACTTCTGGAAGGTTATCAACAATATATTCCAACCTTCTAGCCATCAACAACCAAGTAATATCACTAAGGAGGATACTACTCTGTCAAACCCCACTGACATTGCAAATGCATTCAATGATAATTTGGTAGCACACCCCACAAAGTATTAGCGAAACGCAACCCAAACCACAAACATGAATCTCATCCTGGGATTACCCCTATACCCCCACCCACTCCCAACACTGCTCACAATTTTCAATTTGTCCCAGTATCTGAAGAGGACATTACACAAGCACTCCTCAAATTGAAACTAAGCAGCCAATGTGGACTGAACTTACTGCAATCTAAGTTCCTAAGACTTGGTGCCAATTGCCAAACCAATTGCTTCCATAGTCAACCCTATTCTGTATGCAGGCCATATCCCTAAAACCTGGAAAACTACCAGAGTTATCCCAATCTTCAAAAGTAGGGACAAAAACACTGTCAGACTACAGGCCAATCTCTCTTCTCCCAATACTAGTCATGGAAAAATGTGTTCACGCCCAACTAAGCGATTACTGTACCAAGAAAAATTTCCCTAGCCAATTCCAATCTGGCTTTCACCCCAAACACGTGAAACCCAGTGATTTAGAGTGGCGCTTTAACACAGTGCAAGTGATCTAATAAATTATAAAAGTGGTGAAACTGAAAAAACTCTCAACCTTCCAGGGAATATACACTGATTCCCTCGCAAAACGTATGGATCCAGGGGGGGGAAGGGAGCAGGATCGTCAGGAACACACAGAAAAAAACAGATACACTACGATCATGTGTGTTAGGTATTAAAATAAATATGAGTCAGAACTCTGAAAAACTGGCTCTTATGATAACCTACTTACAAGAAGTAGGATTTAAACCAGCGTTTGTATAGGTAAAGATGAGTATATTGGCTCTTCTACTTGAGATCGCAGACTGCAGCAGACTAGTGTGTTTAAATGGTCTCATGTGGACTTTCACTTTCACAGTACAGCAGTCGCATTCGTTCAGAGAAGAGAGGGAAACATAGGTGTTTTACCAGGTAAACACCAATTTTTATCGTAGTAGCATAAAAGATATGTACTCACAAATATCATGTGAACACAGTCACATAAAGGTATCTTTAGGGCAACGGCGGCACGGCAGATGGATAAAACGAAAAGGGTCCTCCACTCCACTCAGACTTCCTCCGGAGGGTGCCCCTCGTCACGGTGCGATGGATGGCGTCTGTCGTCACTTCCTGGCTGCTGGTGACGACTTCCGGTACGGGCGGAAGATCGGAAGGTTGGAGGGCTCGCCTGACCGCAGCTGCGCTCTGGGGTAGGAGCAGGTTACAGACTGCTTCCTTCCTTGACTCGGCTCAACGCGTTTCACTGCATCCGCAGCTTCCTCAGGAGCAATGATCATTGCTCCTGAGGAAGCTGCGGATGCAGTGAAACGCGTTGAGCCGAGTCAAGTAAGGATCTCTTCCCGCCCGTACCGGAAGTCGTCACCACCAGGCCAGGAAGTGACGACAGACGCCATCCATCGGCACGGACGAGGGGGCACCCTCGCGAGGGAAGTTGAGTGGAGTGGAGGACCCTTTTCGTTTTATCCATCTGCCGAGCCGCCGTTGTCCCTAAAGATACCTTTATGTGACTGTGTTCACATGATATATTGTGAGTACATATCTTTTATGCTACTACGATAAAAATTGGTGTTACCTGGTAAAACACTATGTTTCCCTCTCTTCTCTAAACGAATGCGACTGCTGTACTGTGAAAGTGAAAGTCCCGCAGGCATACCATTTACTACTAGTCTGCTGCAGTCTGCGATCTCAAGTAGAAAGAGCCAATATACTCATCTTTACCTATACAAACGCTGGTTTAAATCCTACTTCTTGTAAGTAGGTTATTCATAAGAGCCAAGTTTTTCGCAGATTCTGACTCATATTTACTTTCATACCACACCATGATCTGTATGTATATGTTTTTTTCTGGGTGTTCCTGACGATCCTGCTCCCTTCCCCCCCCTGGATCCATACGTTTCACCCCAAACACTCCAAGGTAACTACCCTCCTAAACGTTTGCAATGAGATCCAGTGTGGAATGGAACTAGGACAACTCAATGGTGCAATATTCCTAGATTTTGCAAAGGCTTTTGATACTGTTGATCGTGTTATCTTGCATAACAAACTCCAGTGCTCTGGAATAGGGAAGCATGCTTTAAACTGGTTTCATTTCTACCTATCAGGTAGATCCTAACATGTGTCTGAGGCTCTAACTCGAACCCCTTGGATATCATCTGTGCTGTCCCGCAAGGCCCCTACTCTTCTCAGTGTTCATCAATGATCTTCCTACAGCTTCAATACACATGTATGCAGTTGACAATCTTATATGCACACAGCCCTAGCCTCTCCGACCTTGAACACATACTTCAATCTGACTTTTTGAGACTTGAAAATTGGATTTCCCAAAACAAAAACTGTTTTTAAACACTGACAAGACTAACAATGGTATTTGGGACCAAGACTCAATTTTGTAAGTTTTCAATGACTGAGCTCCAGATCAGAACCAACGCTAATACCACCCAAACTCCTGTTACGAGTTTTAAATACCTGGGCATATGGTTTGACTCCCACTTAACATTCGGGATGCACATTGATACCCTGACATCCAAAACCTATGCCAAACTAGGGGTACTTTAAAGGAACAAATCCTCCCTAAGTCTGCTGGTCATAAAGCGTATCGCACAGCAGATGCTAATGCCAATTATCGACTATGGAGACATAGTATATGGCTCGGCACCTCAAACCCACCTTAGCAAACTTGATACCCTCTACAATTCAATTTGTCGTTTTGTTCTCCAATGCAACTAGAGTGTAGGCGCAAAGTTCACCTTTCCTGTCTTGCCTTTAAATTCTTTATGGGCAAGCTACCCAGCTACCTGAACAAGCTCCTCACCCCTATCACATGCAGCACCTATCACCTGAGATCAGACGCCAAAAGACTGTTCATGGTCCCATGGCTCAACAAAGTATCCGGACGTTCCTCTTTCTCTTACCGTGCAAACAACCTACCAGAGACTCTCACATCCACCACCAGTTTAAGTTGTTTCAAATCTAAGGCTGTCTCACATTTTAATCTGGTCTGTAACTGTTTCATACGCCCATAATATATATTTTCTTTAACTGTGCATGCAATGTCTTGTATATAATGTATACCCTGTTCATGTATGTAACTGTACTTGTAACCATGTATTATTTGTCTTAACTCTGTGCCCAGGACATACTTGAAAACGAGAGGTAACTCTCAATGTATTACTTCCTGGTAAAATATTTTATAAATAAATAAATACCCTGTTCACTTATGTAACTATGTACTTGTAACCATGTATTATTTGTTATCATAACTCTATGCCGAGGACACTTGAAAACAAGAGGTAACTCAATTTATAAACATTCTTGTAAAACATTTTATAAATAAAATAAATAATAAGTAAAACCTCTCTCTCACACCCCTCTGTAATGCCCTCCCGTCAATATCTGGCTGGCATCTGCTCTACCCACCTACGACCTCCATGCTGCCAAAGACAGAGGTCATTACACTCTGCTCATATTACTCGACCTCTCTGCAGCATTTGACACAGTAGACCACCCTCTTCTCCTCCACATTCTCGATACTCTTGGTATTCGGAACAAAGCTCTATCCTGGATCTCTTCTTACCTCTCCCATCGTACTTTCAGTGTCTCTTCTGCTAACACCTCCTCCTCCTCTATTGATCTCTCTGTGGGGGTACCCCAGGGCTCTGTCCTGGGACCTCTTCTCTTTTCTCTGTACACACTCTCTCTAGGTGACCTAATAACATCTTTTGGGTTTAATTATCACCTCTATGCCGACGACACACAAATATACTTTTCAACACCTTACCTTACACCTGCTGTACAAACCAAAGTTTCTGAATGTCTCTCTGCTATATCATCCTGGATGGCCCTCCGATGCCTTAAACTCAACATGGCTAAAACAGAGCTCCTCATACTTCCTCCCAAACCTGGCCCTACTACCTCCTTCCACATTCCACATTACTGTTGGAACTATAATCATTCACCCAGTAGCCCAAGCACGCTGCCTAGGGGGTCACACTCGACTCCTCTCTCACATTCGCCCCTCACATTCAAAACATTTCTAAAACTTGTTGCTTTTTCCTCCGCAATATAACAAAGATACGCCCTTTCCTCTGTTGCTCGACTGCTAAAACTCTGACTCAGGCCCTCATTCTCTCCCGTCTTGATTACCTTAACCTCCTGCTGTCCGGCCTTCCTGACTCTCACCTGTCTCCCCTACAATCTATCCTAAATGCTGCTGCCAGAATCACTCTATTCTTTCCTAGATCTGTCTCAGCATCTCCCCTCATGAAATCCCTCTCCTGGCTTCCGATCAAATCCCGCATCTCACACTCCATTCTTCTCCTCACTTTTAAAGCTTTACACTCTTCTGCCCCTCCTTACATCTCAGCCCTAATTTCTCGTTATGCACCATCCAGACTCTTGCGTTCTTCTTTCTACCCCCTTTGTATCTAAAGCCCTCTCCCGCCTTAAACCTTTTTCACTGACTGCCCCACACCTCTGGAATGCCCTTCCCCTCAGTACCCGACTTGCACCCTCTCTATCCACCTTAAGACACACTTGCTTAAAGAAGCATATGAATAGCACTGTGGATATTCTGAACACATGATACATAAAGCTTGGCCCCCTGCAGAAACACTTACCAGAACTCCCTCCTACTGTCTCTGTACGTTCTACCTACCAATTAGACTGTAAGCTCCTCGGGGCAGGGACTCCACTTCCTTAATGTTACGTTTATGTCGAAAGCACTTATTCCCATGATCTGTTATTTATATTATCTGTTATTTATTTGATTACCACATGTATTACTACTGTGAAGCGCTATGTACATTAATGGCGCTATATAAATAAAAACATACAATACCTTTCTAAAAACACACCTCTTTAACGAAGCAAATGGGTAGCTCCATTGGCTGATACTATACATCTCGGAGGCACTGACCTTGGCCCCTTGCAGACGCACTTACCAGTACATCCTCCTACTGTCTTTGCGTGTTCTCCCCACTTACCGCATAGATTGAAAGCTCTTCGGGGTAGGGACGCCCTTTCGTGTTTTTACTCATGTCTGAAGCACTTATTCCCACTATGGGCCTCATGCAGAGAGCATCGTTATTTCGAAATTCGCCATTTTTTGTACAATTTCGCGCAGAAACCGTCAGAAAATGGCGAGTTACGAAAAACGCGCCATTTTGTTTTTTCTATTGCTAAAACTCGCCTCGCGGCTGGCGAGAACCTCCATCTCGCCATTTTTAAAACTCTCCGAATGCAGAGAGGTGCGAACGGCATGTAGCGGCTGTTCGCGCCAAGAAAATGGCGCGATTCTCGCATTTTTGCCGCGCCAGGAAAAGATGGCAAGATGGCGCTCGCCGCCTATAGTAAAGGGGAAAAAAAAGGTGCGATTTTGTTTTTACACGTTTCTGAAGCGCGCATCTCGCCAATTTAAACTCGCCACACGCATCCATGTTAAACATAGCAGAATTCGCACTTTTCTGCATATGGAGAATAAAACTCTCCAAAAAAGCTACTTTTTATGAAATTCGCCAATTTTAAAATTCTATGCTCTCTGCATGAGGCCCTATATTCTATATCACGTTGTGTGTATTACTGCTGGGAAGCGCTATGTACCTGGATGGCTCTAAATAGATAAAGATATGCCTACGGGTTCAGGGGCACCAGGACCCCCTGACTATTGGTTACATCATGGCCTTTGACAGCCTTTTTTTTCTAGGGGTTCTGTACTTCCATGAAGAAAAGCAGTGACATCCCCGTGATGTCCCGGAGGGACTTTGGGACCCTGGTGCCGCGGTCCTTATGGCACCTTAAGGGTTGAGGCCGCTGCTTCCTCTCCGAATCACTGCGTGTCTGCCAAATTAGGGCAGGGACATCGGTTTCATATCGCAATCTGTGCCTTGATTTTTTTTTATGGAAAGTTCTTCCCAACTGTTGTGCCTGAACTATCGAGACTGAAAAGGTCTCTGAGGGTCCTGAACAGCTCACCTACACGTATGCAAAACGTGTGCATCACAGCCCAATAACATGTATTTATGCCATGTGTACATTGAGGCTCCCCCTAGTGGCAGAAAGTTATATCTGCAAATCAGCACTGTCAGCCACCAAAGTCACAGTGCAATTTCACCACATGTATGTACATATGTCTTTATGTATATAGCGCCATTAATGTACATAGCGCTTCACAGTAGTAATACACGTGACAATCATATAAATAACAAATAACTACAAATAACACATCATGGGAATAAGTGCATCAGACATAAAAGTAACATTGTGGAAGAGAAGTCCCTGCTTACAATCTAAACCACATATTTATTTATTTTAAGTTGCTGCATTTTATTCACACACACGGAGCTCTAATTCTTTAACGAATTGCGTGTCCAAGGGGCCTGCAAGGCAATGCTTTGCAGCCCCATCTGGCACGCGAGCAGTTTATTCTGCTCTCATCTGGAAATGTAGAAACTCTTAGTAAATTTTAGCAAAGTACACTGGAGGGACAATCAAACGGAAGAATCAGGCATAACCCTTCCTACCACTTTAATGGCGGTTTTAGAATGTAACAACTCTCAAATTTAGGCCAGAGAAGAGTACTCCCAACACTACAAGATCAAAAGACACAGAAAACACTATATAAACGGCACTCAGGAAGAGTTGTGTTAGAAATAAAATAAGCAGTGCTCAAAATATTCACAACGGTGGCCGTTTAAAGTGGTACCAAGTTGTGTGTGAGATGCACAAGAAATAATGGTGAATAGAATAAGCTCCTTTTTGGGTTCCCCTACATTTTACTAAAAAGTAAATGTATAAATACTACAAAAAGAAAGGGAAATGTAGCACTGGGTACAGGAGTTTTCACGGTGATCGCTCTGTGCATCTCTTCCTGCTTCTCTCCTCTCTGATGAGGTGGACATACAGTAGGCGTGAAGCGAGGAATGAGGAAGCAATGACAAGGTGTGTGTGTGTGTGTGACTGAACTGACCCATAGAGTAGATGAATATTAATTGCAATGTATAGAAGCTATCTTATGGTCACAGCTGCCACCACAAATACATTGAATGGCTTATTAAGCTGCAAACAGCTACACCCGATATCAATAGAAAGAAGGTTTTTGAGAGAGGCAGCAGATGGGGGAAATAATACTCCTAACCATCTGTTTTTAGATCTAGAGCAGGACTTCAGTCCTCAATGGCCACCAACAGGTCAGGTTCACGACACGCCTGCTTCAGCACAGGTGCCTCAATCAGTGGCTTAGATATCCTGAAAAGCTGACCTGGTGCTGGCCTTTGAGGACTGGGAGAAGCCACCCCTGTTGTAGACACACAAACACCATTAGTAGTTATAATGTCTCCTCTGGATTTTATGTTAATATAATGGAATCCAGATCTCCAATAACAAATCAAGCAAGCATAACCCATACAGTACCTTCCTATGGACACATCTACAGGAGGGACACAGGAAGCACATACATCCTTTACGTGCAAGGAGAATATAGATGGCGTCTGACACCAGATAGAATAGATTGTCATTATCCTGGGGTTATTCACATCACTGGGAGTTATCCCTCTTGCATGTACTGTATGTGGTCTCTGCATACAACAATGTACTTAAGTTCTTTGCTGCTAGGGAGGCCTGCAATTTATGTCATGTATGTAATGTGAAGAGTTAACTGTCAACCCTCGGGTTCTTCATCTTCAGTCTCATTTATGATCTTGTCAATTAAGGGGTTTTACATCATGTCAATTTCCAATCAAAATCATCACCATTTTAGGACCCACATATGGGATGAAAGTTGTGCTGCTGTTTAAGGGGCCCCATGTACACCCCTTCCCCTGTGGTCTACATCCCCGATATGAATGGGGGCAGGGACACGTACATCCCCAATGTGGTGGGGGATGGGCACGCACGTTCCAGAAATAAGGGGGTGGAGGGGCAGGCACATACCCGATATATGAAAAGGGGGCTTGCCCGCATGTACATCCCTGATATGACAAGGGGCGGTACGGATATGGGGGACCCATACATATCCCAGATATGTGGAGGGACATGTACATTTTGGTATGAGGGAGGGAGGGGGGGATGTACATCTTGGTATGAGGGAGGGGGGGCTGTACATCATTGGTATGATGGAGGGAGGGGGGGATGTACATCATTGGTATGAGGGAGGGAGGGGGGGCTGTACATCATTGGTATGAGGGGGGGGGGGGGGGCTGTACATGTCAGTGGTATGAGGGCTGGGGAGGAGGGGGGTGTACATCAATTGGTATGAGGGGGGGAGGGGGAGGCTGTAATCATTGGTGATGAGGGGGGGAGGGGGGGGGCGGTACATCAGTGGTATGAGGGGGGGAGGGGGGCGTGTACATCCTGGTATGAGGGGGAGGGCGGGGGGGTGTACATCATTGGTTGATTTTGTACCATCGACGCGCACTTTGACCTCTTTGTGTGCTTCCGGTTGTCCGCCCCGCTTTTTTTTTGGATTGTTGGTCTTCGCGTTTTCCTCTCGTGCAGAGGCACCACACCAAGTATACAGCGCCCACCACTGTTACCGGGGCGGCGCAGCGGTGTGAACCGAGCCCCCCACCCCGCCCGACACGGGGTATTGGTATGAAGGGGGGGAGGGGGGGCGTACATATTGGTAGGAAGTGAGCGTGGTGACGTTCTCTCTGTGTGTTGTGTGCGCCGCCTACGTTCACCATATGTTACAGCGTGTTTCTTTTCTGAGGGGGAGAGGGGGGGCTGTACATCATTGGTTAGGGGGGAGTAAGGGTGGGGGCTGTACCTGTAATGCCATTGGTATGAGGGGGGAGGGCGGGGGTGGCGTAATCATTGGTTATGAGATGTGGGGTGGGAGGGGAAGAGACGATGTACATCCGGTAGGAGATGGGGGGGAGAGACATGTTACATCCCGGTAGGAGATGGGGGGGGAGAGGACATGTACCATCCCGCTAGGAGTGTGTTGGGGGAGAGACATGGACATCAGGTAGGAAGATGGGGGGGATGAGAATGACATCACGGCTAGGAGAGGGGGGGGGGGAGAGAAGGAGAGGGGGGGAGAGAGACATGTACATCATGCTAGGCGATGGGGGGGCGAGGACACTGTACATCCCGGTAGGGATGGGGGGGAGCACCCCCCCCGCCACCGCACGCCCCAACCCACAGGTAACTCAACGGGGCACCGCAGGCGAACGAGGAAGGGCCGGGAAACAGGGCACGAGACAACAGACATCCCGGCTAGAGATGGGGGAGAGACAGGGTCCATTCCCGGCTCGGAGCTGGGGGGGCAGAGACTGTTCCATCCCGGCTAGGAGAGGGGGGAGCAGACATGAGACATCCCGCTAGGAGATGGGGGGGGAGAGACGGTACATGCACGCGAGGAGATGGGGGGGGAGGGCGAGACGTGTAATCACGGAATATGGATGAATGGGGGGGACATGTACATCACGGATATAAGGAAGAGGGATGAGGAAAGAGATCGTAGAACCGAGGGAAGAGAGCAAGAACGGGGACGGGAAACTAGACAATCGGTACCAACATAGAACGGAAGAGAAGATAGTAATAGCTGACGTCATTTATGGCATGGAGATGGGGAGAGACATGTACATCGATAGGGAGGATGGGGAGAGACATGTAACACGGATTTGGGAGGATGGGGAGAGACATGTACATCACGGATAGGGATGATGGGGGGGATGTACATGCAGGATATGGAGATGGGGAGAGGACATGTACATCACGGATACTGGGATGAATGGGGGGACATGTACATCACGGATATAGGGATGATGGCGGCGGGGAAAGGGGACAGGTACATCACGGATATGGATGATGGGGGGGGGACATTGTACATCACGGAATATGGGAGCATGAGGGGGGGAGAGACATGTACATCACGGCTAGGAGATGGGGGGGAGAGACATGTACATCACGGCTAGGAGATGGGGGGGAGAGACATGTACATCCCGGCTAGGAGATGGGGGGGAGAGACATGTACATCCCGGCTAGGAGATGGGGGGGAGAGACGTGTACATCCCGGCTAGGAGATGGGGGGGAGAGACGTGTACATCACGGATATGGGATGATGGGGGGGGACATGTACATCACGGATATAAGATGGGGGAGGGAGACATGTACATCACGGATATGGCATGATGGGGAGAGACATGTACATCACGGATATGGGAGGATGGGGAGAGACATGTACATCACGGATTTGGGAGGATGGGGAGAGACATGTACATCACGGATATGGGATGATGGGGGGGACATGTACATCACGGATATGAGATGGGGAGAGACATGTACATCACGGATATGGGATGATGGGGGGACATGTACATCACGGATATGGGATGATGGGGGGGTACATGTACATCACGGATGGGGGACACGGTTACCTTTGAAGAACTTGAGTGCGAGCATATAAAGCTCCTCCAGGCTGAACCCCCAGCGCTGCTCCATGCTCAGGGCCTGCTCTCCCCCGGCCTGCCCGCTCCCCTCATCCTCCGGGCCCAAGTCCCCCGCACCGCCCCGCGCCTGCTCCTCCGAGTCCGGGCTGAGGGTCATCCCGTCTATGGACACCTCCAGCCGCTCTGCGCTGCTCACCGCCACCGCCGCCATCCTCCTGTCACTGTGACTGCTGCGCGCCGGCCACGTCCCGACTTCCGGCTCCCTTGCGTCACTGACTCGGGGGGCGCGCACGTCACCACCGGGAGGGAGCGAGCACGGGGCGGGAGAGCGCGTGCGAGCGTGAGCGTGCGCGTGCAAGCGTGCGCAGACAGTCAGACAGTCAGACAGTCAGTCAGACAGTCAGACAGTCAGACAGTCAGACAGTCAGACAGTCAGACAGTCAGACACACATACACACATACAGTGACAGTCACACAGACAGTCAGACACACATACAGTGACAGTCACACAGACAGTCAGACACACATACACACATACACACATACAGTGACAGTCACACAGGCAGTCATACACACAGACAGTGACAGTCATGCCTGATAGAGCTACAGACCACACAGAGCAAACACACGCCGCCGCCGTCATGAAAACCAGTCATGGTCGAGAGTCTGCCAGAAATTGGGTCACTTTCTTTAAATAAAGTCTTCAACATGAAGGGCACCCAGGGAACTTGTACCGTCACGCAGAGTGCCACGGTAACGGATAGAACAGAACAATTTCTCCGCTCGGCGTGAAAGGCCTTTCAAGGGTTTCTTGGCTTTGACCTAAAGGCTTACCACAAAAATAGCTTAGTTCCAACAAGATGAATGAGCTATTGATTTCGTGTCTGACAAAAATTTAGGTTCCATTATCCAAACCATACAAACATTTGAAGATTACACCCTTGACAAAGCAAATGTCCACTTCTGAATAGGCTAAGCAGGGATAAATAGCACTGTCTCGCACCATTAGATAATGTTACAGTGCAAGTATTCTTAGGCAAGTTGTTTTTCTTTATAGTGCAGTCGGTGGCGTTTGGAGGGATTTTTTAGTGGCTGAGTTAGTCAGCCTTTCTTAGATATGCACGCGCGGCGCACGGCCCAGGGGAGGGAGCCGACAGAACAGCGGCAACACCAAAAAGATGAAGAAGAGATGAGAAATTAATATATTTAGAGAAAGATTAAATGACTGAACTGATAAACATGTATGTATTGGTTGTGATGTGAGTGTTGTGTGTGTGTGTGTTGCTTGTGTGTGGTGGTGTGTTGTGGTGGGTGTGTGTGTGTGTGTGTGTGGTGTGTGTGGAGGGTGCTGTGTGGGGGATGTGTGTGGTGTGGGTGTGATGTAGGAGGGGTGGTTCCAGGTACTTTTACTTTCAAAAAAATAGTGCAAAAAAAATAAACAGAACATAAACAAAAGCAAAACACAAGCACAAAGAAAAAAATACAAGCACTACACAGAAATACACAGCACATACACAGCAAAAATACACAGCACATTCACAAAAAAAAAGGGCAATACCACAGCACATACACAAGCACCATACACAGCACATGGTTATATACACAGGAAAGCACTGCGGACACGTACCAGGCCGTTCGAATAGGAACGCTGCGGCCGATCCTGTATTATAACTAACCATTAATAAAGGCACAGGCTGAGTGACATTGTCTGTACACATCAGATTGCAACCTTTTAAACTGACAGAAAAGCACGCATATCCCACGTGTATTTTTCTCATAAATCATTCTTGTACTATGAGGAAAATACTGTGGGCAATTATGTTTTAACAACTCTGACATGCAATGTATTATAATTGTAACAAGCCTTTTCTCGTTCTACAGTAACCATTTACAAACGTCAAAACCCCTTCTGAAAAAGAATATGCCTTGCAGTGATTTAGTGAACCCCCGAGCCAAATCTTCAATGATAGACTGGCCCCCTAGCCTAATACTTGTGTGTGGATTGTATGATATTGATGCCTCTATTAAAGGGGGGGAAGGGAGGAGAAGGAGGGAAATGGCCAACTTGGACTGCCTGCTTTAATTTTGTTCTTTGTACAGGAGGCGGTGAGGTGATTGTGTGAATTGAATGAACGGGCTGTGTGGGTGAAAAGTGTTGAATGAAGGTGAACTGGAAAGGGTGTTTTAAGCAGTGTGACACACAAGGAATCGATGACACCTATATACAGTACTGACCCCGTCACTGTAGAAGTCTTAGTTGCAAGCAGCCATCTTGATTATATTGAGAGACTCCATATATTATTATATAATATATATATATATTATATATATATATATATATATATATATATATATATATATAATAAAATACAACATTAGTGCTCTAATAAAATGTATTTAATTTTGTCCATATTGCGCATTCAAATCAATAGAAGAAAGCAAAAACCCAGGACATTAGCTTGTTGTGAAGATAAACCGAGCCAGTTTCATACCATCATCTGAAAACATGACCAGAAGAGGTATAAAACTGCGAATGAAAGCTGCGTCCAGACTCGAAGCGCGGTGCCTCGCGAGGCAAGCCATAGAGCAGCGCGCACGGGGGGGAAGCGCCACTCGCCCCATTCTCCAGCAGACCAATTCCGGGTTGTCAGCACAACGGGCAGGGTAACGGGAACAGGTCCTTCGAACAATGAGGGTGCCAAACGCTCACAGTGACGTCCACTGCCACGCCTCCCCGTCGCTGTCGGCCTCACAGAACGCTTGCGCCAAAAGGCGGCGCTCAGTTGTTTAGTGCGTGCCTTAAGATATAGTGGACCCTTACCGCGCTGTAGTAGCTGCCGGCAACGCAACGTTGCCCGAAAAAACAAATGCATTGCGCGCTGACGCTGCCGTTCTAAAGCTGCCGAGACTCTGGCCGACATGGAGACGACCACAGAAGCTGACGGAGGCGAAAACTGGTTTAGCTGGATGTATGTGTACGGCCCTTGAACCAATGAAATGGACCGGAACCAGCGGACGACACGCCCGGCGAAATATTTATATTTTATCGTTTTTCGCCTTTGTGGTTTGTTTGGAGTATTCGTGTTTGTTGTGATCGTGTAAACAGAGGGTAAAATAAACCCAACGCGGAAGAGGAAGAGAACGCGGCAGGGAAAGGAAGACGGGAGGACCGCGCAGACGGAACTATGCCCCCCTCCCGTAGCACCCCCCGCTTCGAGTCCTTCTGCGGCCTAAGGAACAGGGACAAAACTGCGATCAACTCCAGTCCTCCAAAGCCCCCCCGGCAGGGTCAGGTTTTCAGGATCTCAGCTTCAGCATAGCGGATCAGTCAGCGACGGGGGAAACCTTCACGACACCAGGGGCGGAAGGAGAGTGAGAAAGAAGAAGAGAGAATTGGAGAGAGGGGGGGAGCGGGGGGCGAAGAAGAGGGTGGGGGGGGGGAGGGAAGAGGAGGGGGGAGGGCGAGGAAGAGGAGGGGGGGGGGAAGGAAGAAGGACGGGGGAAGAGGGGAAGCGAAAACGGGAGGGGGGGCGAAGAGAAGAGGAGAAAAGAGAGGACGGAGGAGGGGAGAGTGGAGTACGAAGGATGCAAGAAAGGAAGAAGGCGAAAAGAGGGCAGAAGGGGAGGGGGGAGGGACGTAGGAAAGAGGAAAGGGGGGGGGAAGGAAGGGGGGGAAGGAAGAGGAGGGGGGGGGAAGGAAGAGGAGGGGGGGAAAGGAACAGAGAGGAGGAGGGAGAAAAGCAGGGAGAGAAGGAAAGGAGGAGGGGGGGGAGAAGGCAACCGAGGAGGGGAGGGAAGGAAAAGAGGAGGGGGGGAGAAAAAAGGGAAGAGGAAGGAGAGGGGGGGGGAAGGAAGAGGAGGGGACGGGAGGAGAAGGAAGAGGAAGCGGGGGAGAAGAGCGGAAGGAAGAAGGAGAGCGAAGGTAGAAGAGGAGAAAGAAGGAAAAGAGGAGGGGGGGGAAGCGACCGAAAAAGACTGGCAAGAAAGACACCGCGGAAGGGGCAGGGGGAAAGAAAGAAAAGCAAGAAGAAGAGGCGGAGGGGAAGGGGAGGCAGGACAGGAGAAGAGATGGGGGGGGGGAACAGAAGGATTGGGGTAGGGAAGGAAGAGAGGGGGGGAAGGGAAGAGCATGGGGAGGAAGAAGAGATGGGCCGGGGAAAGGAAAGAGGAGGAGGGGGGGAAGGAAGAGGAGGGGGAAGGAAGAGAGGGGGGGGGGGAAAGAGGGGGGTGATGGCGGGAGTTGAGCTACCTTTCGGTAAACTATAAAACCAAAACAATTGTAAAAAATACTCAACACAAATCTGCTTTCTGAATTAGCACGGTTTATGGCCCTTAAATATTCACTGAAAAGCTGCATCTCCAGGAAAGCCACTACAGCCATTTGCCACCTTCCTCTAAACCTGTATGGTACATTTATTTATTTTAATTAAATTAGAAACGTGCATGCCGGAATGTCCTGGGTACTAAGGATCAACTACATGCTCCATTCCAGGAGACGAGCATTGAAACGAAAAAGAGGAGGCGGGAGGGGCGACCTTCTGATAGCACATATAAGTATGCATTTGATATGGGTGGGGTATTAATGAGGATTTTATCCGTGGTATTGATTGCGAGGTCTATGGGTCGTATTCATTAAGCTCCGGTACTGCGGGAAGCAACAGATTGCAGAAACTGACCACCAGTCTAGTAAAATGACCACCGTGCGGAGCGCATGCGACTGGAGTATGGCAGCTTAATTATTAGGGCAGGTGGGTAGGTTTAGGGTAGGGGTGCGCCCAAAACTGGGGGCATGGCAGGGACAGACGGCATTTAAATTAAAATGCCGGGGGATCGCGTGAGGGCCTTTGCAAACGTACCTACATGGTCTTCGGCAACGGTCAATAACCACGCGGCAGTCCGTTGATATGGTTGCCAATGGCAACGAGACGCTCATGTGACCCCCTACCGCGATCATTTGACTGCAAAGGGCTATGGCCCAGTGCCTGCCGCTCGCACGCGGGCCTGCCTCGCAGCCGAGTCCCCCCGGTCTGCAGTGAGCTGGCACCGCGGAGAAAGACGGGGGTGGGGGGGTGGGGAGCGGCCGTGGTGCACACTGCAGGTTCGCCCTCATTGGTTGAAAACACCAGGGGGCGTGGCCTTGCGCTCCCTTCGCGACTCCTGGTCTCAATTTTCTTGAGCGCAAAGTGTTTGTCGGCGCGGTGCAGCGCGGCGCCCCCCCCCCCCTCGCAGCGGGGCCCGGCCCCATTGTGGGACAGCTCTTGTCCCTGCGCGTCCGCAACAGCGAGGGACGGCCCAAAGGACAAGGTAAGAAGCAAGCAGGGGGACGCGAACACAGACTGGTTAGATGAGTGTTGAAGGACATTAAATCTGTATGCAGACTAGTACGCACCACTGATGCCAGCATTCAACATACATGACATGGGAGGAATGGAAATAGGAGGTAAACAGCACCCCTCCCTTCCCCCCGCCATATTGATAGATGAGCAGAGGGAATATGATATCTAGGCCACTGTTTCCTGTTCTGCAAACTCCATCATTCCAAAGAATGAATAATATGCTGTAATACTGATTCTGAGAGAAGAAGCAGCTAGTGAAGGTAAAGACGATGGACTGGCACGGATTGTTTGAAACAGGGGAACGGACTCCTTGAGACCTTGGGCAAGTCACTATATTCCAGTGATGCTTGGGCCCAAAAGCATAGATTAGATGCGGTAAACTAACATTGAAGGGGGTTAGACCGAGCCGGGTGTCTGCAAAATGTACTCTGCTAAGCGCACATAAAAACTAGCAAGCGCTTATGACAAGACATGACTATATTATTATCATCATCTGACAATTAACTGCCTATGTTGAATCTTCAGAGATCAGCGCCTTCAACTGCAGGGAGGAGAAACAAAAAAAGGATTTAAAAGAGGACGATTAAATCTCTACATTCGTACCACTTCCTAAACAGGCCAAAATATCCAACAAGAGTAAGCAGATGTAAAAATGAACCAAATAATGATGCATCAATATTCTGATTCTAAAAAAGCTGCTGTTCTGTAGAAGAGATACAAGGGCAGGTTTGCAGCATGGGATAAACTGGATATGGGGTGCATTACACGTATTTGGTTTCTTTCTATACCCCAACTTCTGTGAAGAAAGACGGCTTTTAAGAAGGTACGTCTTAAGGTCAATAAAAACGATCCAGGGGTTTAAGTTAAATTTTGTCACCACTTTTTAAACACACTATAGCTACATAAAACTTAAATTTATATATTTATGAACTGTCATGTATTTAAAAATCAACGAAGAATAAAATGTCAGAGCGAGTCATTGTTATTGTTTCACATTAATAATTGCCTCTAATCACCTCCTTTAGTGCCCAGCCAGAGCGATTCCGGGCAAAAGTTACAAGACATTTCCTTAAAGGGGCCAATCCTCCCATGACCACAAGTCCAACTCACGTGGGGAAATTGATGTTATCTTAACTCAAAGTCTGGACACAAAAGTATTGTTGTTATTTATATTTTAACGTGGAACTTGGGAGGGTTGTGGAGTCGTCGAGCTATCGCCGCTCCTTTGTGTGTGAATCAGCAAGTGCATCGCACAGCCAGAGTCCCCCCCTCTCACTTCACTTAACGTTTATGGTCTCCGCATAAGGAGATGGGTCTGAAGAGGGGAAAGAAACCACTTGATTGACTCAGCACTCCCCAGTTCAGGGGCCCCAAAGAAATCAAGCTGCCGGCTATGTGGCATTGCACCGATTTATGCTAATTTCACACCCGGAACCCCAAAATATGCTCTCCCTGCCCCACCCCACTGCTCCATCAGTACCTGCTTATATGGACTAGGGGGTTCTTGGGTACTCAAACTCCAGTCAGATCTAACCGCTCAACACATGGTGGCCTCAGAGGCTGAGTCTTTGGTGAAGCTGGGATATCAGAGAAAACCTGCCTGAGGGGGGGCTATTGAGGATTGGAGTTGAGGACCCTGGACTATGGAGGCAATTCTAATAATTCGAAGAGGCCACGACGTGCAAGTTGTTCTGAAAATCCCCATAGACTCTCGATGGGGTATTTTGTCCTTAAAACGATTAACACATGCCTCTCACACAACAGCAGCAGTATATTGGTATCTCATTATCCATGATAAAAAGTAACTGGGCCTCTGGAAAAGAAGAAGAAGCCAGTGTAGAGCTGAAATCAGGAGGACATATAAAGGGCCCCGTTTCCCACCGTGCCACTACTCACAGAGACATTCCCGTCGCCTGAACTCATGCCCCATTATGTGCATTGGACCAAATGCTTTTCAGAGCTATACAAAGCTATTGGAATAACAAGGCTTGTTAATACATGGCAATTAACCCAGGACCTGAATTACAAGCTCTGCTTGAAACAAAAGGGGTGTTTATAATAGGTCACGGAGGAAAAAATAGAGGAAAAACAGTGTCCTTCCAAGTACCCCCCATTGTGTTTGTGATCACGGTTGCTGCTAGGAACTTGCACAGTGTGGCAATGCAGACAACTCATAGTCATCACAAGGTCGGATAATGGCTCACAAGTATTATATTGCCTCCCACTGTTGTCCTTCTTCCTTACTGGAGCCCACATCTCCCGACACTTGCCTTGATGCGGGCTTTCTGTGTAGTGTACATCCAGCCGTAATCTCAATTCTAAAGCTTGCGACCAAGCACATACAAAATTGTGGGTCCAAATCGTTTCCGATGGTTACTGTTTGTCCATCATGGGTTACACCATCATTTCTGTACTATGAGAGAAAATACTTGTGAAGAATTTTTATTTTTAAAATCACACTTTGAAGACATTTTTAATGTATTAAATGCAAGAAGCATTTTTGTTTACTATAGCAACCATTACAAAGTCCATCCCCTTCTCTTCTGAAACAGGCTATGGCACACCCCTTTTTGAGCATGCCCTACTCTCTAGCATGCCTGTACGGATCTGCCATATCTTCAGCTTTCATCTGGTTCCTTCTGCTATAGCCTTGAGTACCCCAGGGAATCACTGGCATGATCGTCGGCACTACCCGACTTTATGGATGAATACTTAAAAGGGAAAATGGCAAATCGAAGGTGCTTACCGGGGGAGTCATGTATGCCGCGGTACACGACAGCGGTCAAGTAGATGTGAACACCGGACTGATAACAGCTCTTACATCTGAGTCCCAGATCCTGGCAACTAACCAACTTACTAAAGTATTGTTGGAAATTAGAAAACTGTTCGGATGCACATATTAAAAGTCGGGTGGGATAACTGGCAGCTCGAGTGACTGCTTTACTTAGATGCACTAGAGGGGGAGCGTTGTTGTGAAAGGGTTAACGTAGGTCGCTGAATGCCAAAGACTGAATAGGTGTATCAATGGGGCCGGGCCGGATAACCCGGACGGAAGTCTCGTGAATATCCCATAGGTCCAGATAAATGTATATACAGTTGTCAACAGCACAGATTCCCGCCCCACAAAGTTCTATGCCACATGCTTGCTCACAGCATTTACCTCTATCCCATTACACCAACTCTACTATCAGATTTCAATCCAATGCATAAAAGAACGTATGTACCAGACAATCATAGACAATTAGTTATCACAGTACTGGAGAGGAGAGGTTTACTATGAGAAGGAGACGAACAAACGTGGAACCGTTCTTACCCCCGTCCGAATCATGGCTTTCAAGATAGGGAACATCCAGAATGCTGGTCGAGCTGATTGTAATACCGATGCAAATGTCCTGACCTGAAGCTCTGAAGATCATAGGCTATTCCGTTGGCAAGATAAGAGATTGGTTTATCCAGCGGTGTCAACTATGCACAGATGATTCCACGCACAGATTGCAAACGTCCCAATGCACGAGGTTCTCGAGCTCGGCGATACCTGCAGCTCAAATTAATATAGCGACCTAGTCACGTGAACATTGATGGCTGTACAGCTTAGTATCAATGAAAGGAACGCTGCCTGTACTCCAGCCGACATAGGACATCCGGACTGACGTTCACAGGCGCAAGGCGTCTTTCTGAATCACTCCAAGCGTGTTCGCGTGGGTGAGCGAGAGGGAGATCATAAGTTTCCTTAAGTTTCGACACGCGCCAATTGCTAGCTAGCAAGGCACTGACAGATGAGTCACGCAAAGGAAAGGACTAGAGCCCTATAAGTTACGGGTCTACTTGTCACGGTGCTGCTTTTGCACTGAAACAAGACAAACATGTATTTTTCTTGTTTATGTCAATCCCCAAATACGCAGGCTTATTTCTTCGGGTTTCCTCGCTCATGTTCCGGCGTCTTTGCGTCTCTGTATGCCTGCGGAATGTAGGTGTGTAGGAATGAGGATAATAAATATAGAAGCATAAGTGGAGTTCTTTTAATAATTTTTTGGGGTTTTACTTTTGCATTTTCTGGGTTTTGTCCAAAATCTTTGTGTGGAGGAAAGAACGGGAATCTTATTTATAAAAATATAAAAAAACGGCAGACGGCGTCGGACCCGTTTCTAGGGGCAGAAAAAACAGCTTGGTTATTAAGACAAAACTGGTAGGATTGGGAGCTCTGGGTCGGCAGGGACTCCTTTTCCTCATATTACTTACATGCTGAAGTGTTATTCACCCATTATGTGTTTATTGTGACTTGTCAGTGTACTTAATGATAGGCGTAAGGTAGCGCGGGGAAGCAGTAGGATTATTATAAAAAAAATAATTTTTACAAGGACGCAAGTGTAATGACATATGAGGAGAGTAATGCGTGTTTTAGTAAGTATGTCGCTGCACAGACGAGTAGTTCACGACAAATAAATACATGGTTTACACATACAGTTACAGTAATGAGAGGGTCCATACATTATATCTACAAGACATTGTGGTGCCACAGTTAAAGAAAAATTATATTGTATGGCGTGGATGACTGGAACACTGTTTTAACGCAGCAACGAGCACAAGGAAGAAAATGGTGGGGTGGACAGCAAACAGCGCAGGGGTAGATACGAACGGGTAGGCTCTAGACAATGGGGACAGAAGTGCGTGTGTGTAAAACAAAAAGCAAAGCCGATTGGGTCGTGGTTTGCGAGTGCGATATGAGGGGGGAAAAAATTGTTCTAGTACTCATATTTTTTGCTCGGGGGGGTCACTGAATGGAGGGATTCCCGAAGTGTGAGGTAATCAAGTGTTTACCTCAAACATCTAGCCCACCCAGCTCCCTGTGGAGCACAATCAAGGTCGAGGGCAGAGATGGGGAGTTTGCTGTGCAATCTTGTTAAATCGCAGTAAAAACACACTGTAACCAGCACCAGGAAATCAAACCAGGTTTACAGACAAACACTTGAAAATACGATTTAAAAGCACTTGTTAGGCGTTGTAATAAAAGGTGACAATTACCTTAATTTAAGAGATGTAAGATATTTTGACCATTAGATATTATAATTTGCGTTAAAATCAGCTGTTTTATCCTAGAAGTGAGGAAGCGTGAGACAGGCTGTACTCTGTTTCTAATTCATTGTCTATGCGGAATTGTTCTATATTCGGCGGCGTTTGTATATTGGTTATGTTTCCTACTAAGGCATTCAATAACAGTCGAATGGCAAATACTAAATACTTGGATAACGTGTGCGCGCGTACACAAGGCTATATGTCTTTCCAAGTCATGGGAACAAGGGGAGATGTTGGTGTCACAGCACCAAATCCAGCCCCTGACACCTTCGCAGACAGTGGCCTCTCTGTTCTTATAAGGATGCGTATTGAGTAATCTAGCACAAAGGGTCGAGGTGAAAAAAAAACTGCAGGCACAACTTCTGCATTAGGTCTCTTATTTCGATCTTTACTTCAGTCAAGTAAAAGCATACAATTGAAAAGTACAAAACGGCAGGGACGGGGAAATGTTAATTTTGAAGATAATAAAAAAGCAGAGCTAGGGGATCGGTCAAAACGACACACGACACACACACAACACCCCACACACCACCACACACACACCACACACCACACACACACCACACCACGTGGAATTACTTAAAGACATTACAAAACTAATACTTAAAACTCTTCATCCAATTGTGTGCCAGCAGCAGCAAAGCATTGTGAAGCAGAGGTAATTTGAAGAGCTTCTCTCAAAGAAAAAATAAAGGGGTTATCAGTACTAGCAGTCAAGGTCGTTGACAGTACTAGGGAGCCTTCTCCATGCTTCCTCCAAGCTATCTAGATGATAAAGTCTGTTTCTTCTACTCGAGTTTAGCTTTCCCTAATGCTGGTGGATATTCCACACGAGACAGAGCCTGGCCCCTCAGAGACAAACATCAAGATTTGCAGAGCAAACGCATGACTTATGCAAAACGGCTCCTCTCTGCTCCATAACTAGGCTAATCACAGTAATCAGACTCGAAAACATCTATACCAAATGAGACTTAAAGTGGGTTCATTTTGACTGGAGATGAGATAGTAATGTAACAGTGGATGACATGAGGTGTGGGCCGGCACGACTAGTTCCTGTGCAAATATACAGTGGGTGACAATTACCCAGCGGTTTTCAAAAGCTACCGTATATACACACACACATACTGTGCACGCTTGTGTGTTAATTGTTTGTGAGCAATCTATCTGGGACAACGTGATTAATGGCGAAATGGCAGGGTAAAGGCTGAATGTAAATTACTGAGAGCCTTTACAAAATGAGACAGTATTTTTTAAATTGCCATTGTAACCCGATAATGCTTCTAAAGTTCATCAGTCCATCCCTCTGTTTCATTGATGATAGACTAGATTAAGCTCTGTGTGTTCCCTTTGTGCTTTAGTTTTTAATGATGCTGCAATTGTTAAGCAGGTAAACATTAAGGGATACAATGATATGTGACCAGCCACTGTGTTGGGAAGCCTTGTAGATAAGAAAACATCATTTTTCATTGCCACATAAAGAACAATTTTTTTTACCTTTGAACGGTTTATTGAATCATGCATAAAAGCCAAATTATAAGTAGTCGTGTTTTTCAGCACACAGACGTGTCCTTTTTAAGTTCCAACTCTCCAAAATCATCTGCAGCTAAAACATTATGAAAACGCATTGATAGTACATAGGGGGCGGAAGACTTAATGCTCAACAAATAAGACACTTATATTACAAGATTGCCACTTGCAATTAAGCTCTTTTTTTTATTAACTGCTACCGCCTCTTGCAGTTTGCTCAAGGAGTCTTTGTATCTTAAAAGTTCCCTCCCATCTTAAAACTGCGTAGATGTTATTAGAAATGTAACACCAGTTTTAAGGAAAGCATTTGTAGGCGAGGAGCCATTTGATCTAAAAGTATGTCTATGGTACAATGTACAAGTGACTCATCGTTTAAGTGGAGAATATATAGTTAGACTAGTAGTTTGACGGGACTGCATCTTCTTGCAAACTCTTACTTGACCCCACTCTGAAATTCCTAGTTGGCCAAAATATGCGTCCCCTTTTCTAAGCCCGTCTTAATTGAAGGCAAATTACGCAACCCCACGTTTAAGACACCCGTCAGTATTATGAATATCACCAGATTAAGTGGCTCAATTTCCTCTCTGAACGAGAAGAGTGAGCGGTGCTAGTTCTTGGGGGAATTTCAAACTACAATGGCCTTGACCCTAACAACACAGAAATCCACGAACAATTCAAGCCAACTTAACCTAACGCAACTCATTTCCCAACCCACACGGACAAAACCTGAAATCTCAAACCATCCTGACCTAGGAACTGGGATTCTCTCCTCAACCCAGCAGAATCCCCAATCCCTCTGGCCATCCTGTCACTGTATTTTTTCAGTGATAATGCAATCAGTGTGACACTGTAAGGAAAATTAAACCGCCCCAATCTCGCCCTAAAGATCTCCACGTAGAAAATTTAGAAACTTAAACACAGCAAATGTGTTGGTGATCATTACCAACTGCCCGTTGGTTACACAGAAACGCGACAATTCCCGACCCTGATTTTGCGCTTGACTATTTCTCCAATCCGAGTCTTAAAAATCTTGTGATACCCATGCTCCTCAACCTGGTACGAAATGCTAAGGGGTATCGGGGCGGGCCCCACACTCCTCGCTTAAGTGGGTGTTACAATCGACATTCTAAAGCGCTTACCATTCCAGGATACACTTGTGGAAAAGTACAAAGTAAACTGGCAACTTATCAAGGATCTTAACTACAGATTCCATCTGGAAATATGTGCACCAAGGCAAACAAAGACACGCGAAAAGTCCCAATATTACTGCGATCTTACACAGAATACATCAAACCCAGCTAACTTCTGGAGGTTATCCAACAATTATATTCCAACATTCTAGCATCAACAACCAAGTAATCATCACATAAGGAGGATACTGACTCTGTCACAACCACACTGACATTGCAAAGTGCATTCAATGAGTAATTTGGTTTTAAGCACAACCCACAAGTAATTAGCGAAACGCCAACCAACCACAACATGAATCTTCATCCATGGGATACCCTCTCAATGACCCCCACCCAATCCCAACCTGCTCACAATTTTCGATTTGTCCCGTTAGTACTGAAGGAGGACATTACACAACCGCACTCCTCAAAATTGACAAAAACTAAGCAGCCCATGGGACTGAACTTACTGCCAATCAGTTCCTAATGACTTGGTGCCAAAATTGACCAAACCATTGCTGCATAGTCAAACCCTATTCTGTATGCAGGCCAGTATCCCTCTAAAAACCTGGAAAACTACCGAGTTATCCCAATCTCTAAAACTCAGGGGAAAAACAAACACTGTCCAGACTACAGGCCAATCTCTTTCGCCCAAATACTAGTCATGGAAAAAGGTATGTGTTAACGCGCCAACAACTAAGCCGATTAACTGTCACCAAGAAAAA
Source organism: Ascaphus truei (assembly GCA_036426205.1). Lineage (NCBI taxonomy): Eukaryota > Metazoa > Chordata > Amphibia > Anura > Ascaphidae > Ascaphus > Ascaphus truei. The sequence continues at coordinate 16,539,280 of CM071570.1, forward strand.
TTCCCTAGCCATTCCAACGTGGCTTCAACCTCACACACGTGAAACCCAGTGATTTGAGTGGCCGCTTAACACGTTGCAAGGTGATCTAATAAAATTATAAAAAGTGGTGAGACTGAAACGAAAAACTCTCAACTATTCCGGGAATGATACATGATTCCTCGCCGGGGCCAAAAAACTAGGATCCAGGGGGGGAGGAGCAGGATCGTCAGGAAACTACACAGAAAATAAAACCTATATACATACAGATCATGTGTGGTATGAATAAAATGAGTAACGACTCTGGAAAACTGGCTTTTGAATAACCTACTTACAAGATAGGTAGGATTTAAACCAGAGTTGTATAGGTAAAGATGAGTATATGGCTCTGTGCTACTTGGAGGCATCGCAGACTGCGCAGACTAAGTAGTTCAACAATCGTATGCCTGATGGGACTTTCACTTTCCACAGTACAGCAGTCGAGCATTCGTTCAAGTAGAAGAGAGGGGAACACATTAGTGCTGACCAGGTAACACACCCCACCCCCCCCCCCCCCATCACTTTTTATCGTAGAGCATAAAAGTATGTACTCACATATATCTGTGAACACAGTCACATAAAGGTATCTTGGGCAACGGCGGCACGGCAGATGCGATAAACGAAAAGGGTTCCACTCATCCACGCAGACTTACCCTCGCGAGGGGCCCCCTGTCCGTGCCGATGGATGGCGTCTGTCGTCACTTACTGGCCTGGTGGTGACGACTTCCGGTAGGGCGGGAGGAAGATCGGAAGGTGGAGGGCTACGCCTGGACCGCAGCTGCCGCTCTGGGGTGGAGCAGGTTAAAGACTGCTTCCTTCCATTGACTCGGCTCAACGCGTTTCACTGCATCCGCAGTTCCTCAGGAGCAATGATATTGCTCTGAGGAAGCTGCGGATTGCAGTGAAACGCGTTGAGCCGAGCTCGACAGTAAGGATCTCTTCCCGCCGTAACAGAAGTCCGTCACCCCAGGCCAGGAAAGTGACGAAAGACGCCATCCATCGGCACCCGGACGAGGGGCACCCTCGCGGAGGGAAGTCCTGAGTGACGTGGAGGACCCTTCGTTTTCTTCTATCCATCTGCGAGCCCCGTTGCCTAAAGATACCTTATGTGACGTGTTCACATGATAGAGTGTGAGTACATATCTTTATGCACTACGATAAAAATTGCGTGTACCTGGCTAAAACACTGCGTTCCCTATATTCTCTAAACGAGCCGATCTGCTGCTACTGTACTGTGAAGTGAAAGTCCAGCAGGCATACATTTAAACTACTAGTCTGCTGCAGTCGGCGATCTACAAGGAGAGAGCCCAATAACTCATTTTACCGATACAAAACGCTGGTTTAAATCCTACTGTCTGTAACGAGGTTATTCATAAGAGCCAAGTTTTTCCCGAGTTCTGGACTCATATTATTTATACCACACCAGATCTGTATGTATATGTTTTTGTCTGGGTGTTCTGACGATCCTGCTCCCTTCCTCCCCCTGGATCCATACGTTTCACCCCAAACACTCCAAGAGGTAACTTACCTCCTAAAAAAAACCGTTTGCAATTGAGATCCAGTGTGGAATGGAACTAGGACAACTAAGGTGCAATATCCTAGATTTTGCAAAGGCTTTTGATACTGGTGATCGTGTTATTTGCATAACAAACTCCAGTGCTTGAATAGGGAAGCATGCTTTAAATGGTTTCAGTTCTACATATCAGGTAGATCCTAACATGGGTCTGAGGCTTAACTGAACCTTGGAGATCATCGTGTCGGTTCCCGCAAGGTCCCATCTTCTCAGTGTTATCATGATCTTCCTACAGCTTCAATACAATGTATGCAGTGACAATCTTAAGGCACAAGCCCTGAGCCGCTCTCGACTGAAACACATACTCAAATGCTGACTTTTTGAGACTTGAAAATTGGATATCCAAAACAAAAAACTGTTTTTAAGACACTGACAGACTAACATGTATTTGGGACCCAGCACTTCAATTTGTAAGTTTTCCTGATGAGCTAGTCAGGAAACCAAGCGCTAATACCACCCCAAACTCTGTTACGAGTTTTTGTAAAATACCTGGCATATGGTTTGACCCACTTACATTCGGAATGCACATTGATACCCTGACATCCAAAACCTATGCAAACTAGGGTACTTTAAAGGAACCCAAATCTCTCCTAAGTATGGGTCATAAAGCGTATGCCAGAGATGCTAATGCCAATATCGACTATGGAGACATAGTATATGGCATGGCACCCTCAAAACCCACCTTAGCAAACTGAACACCTCTACAATTCAATTTGTCTTTGTTCTCAATTGCCATATAGAGGTAGGCGCAAAGTCACCTTTTCCTGCTTGCCTTAAAGTCTTATGGCAAGCGTACCGCTACCTGAACAAAGCATCTCACCTATCACATGCAGCACCTATCACCTGAGATAGAACGCCAAAAGACGTTCATATGGTCCCATGGTCTACAAAGGATCCGGACGTTCTCTTTCATTACACGTGCAAACAACCTACCCAGGAGACTCTCACATTCCACCACAGTTAAGTGTTTCAAATCTAAGGTCTGTCTCACATTTTTAATCTGGTTGCGTAACTGTTTCATTAGCCACCATATATATATTTTACTTTAACGTGATGCCAAGTCTTGTATATAAGTATACACTGTACATGATGTAACTGTACTTGTAACCATCGGATTATTTGTTTAACTGCTGTGCCCAGGACATACTGAAAACGAGAGGAAACTCCAATGTATTACTTCCCTGGTAAAATTATTTATAAATAAATAAATACCCTGTCACTTATGTACTAGTACTTGTAAAACCATGTTAGTATTTGTTATATAACTCTATGCCGCAGAGGACACTTGAAAAAGAGGTCAACTCCAATTCATAAACATCTCTGTAAAACATTGTAAAATAAATAAATAATAGAAACCTCTCTCTCACACCCCTCTGTAATGCCTGCCCGTCAATATACTGGGCTGGGCATCTGCCTCTACCCACTCGAACCCATGCTGCAAGACAGAGGTCATTAACATCTCGACTCATATACTCGACTCTCTGCAGCAGTGATGACACAGTAGAACACACTACTTCTCCTCCACATTCTCGATTATCTTGGTATTCGGAAACAAGCTCTATCTGGATCTCTTCTTACCTCTCAATCGCTACTTCAGTGTCTCTTCGTAAACCTCCTCCTCCTCTATTGATCTCCTCTGTGGGGGTACCAGGGTCTGTCCTGGGCCTCTTCTATTTTACTCTGATAACACTACTCTCTAGGGATACCTAATAAGCATCTTTGGGTTTCATTACACCTCCTATGCGACGACACACAAAATTCACTTGTCAAACCTTACCTTACAACTGCCTGTACAAACCAAAGTTTCTGAATGTCTCTCTGCTATATCACTGGATGGTCCCTCCGATGCCTTAAACTCAACATGGCACTAAAACAGAGCTCCTCATACGTCCTCCAAACATGGGCCCTACATACCTCTTCCACTTCAACATTACTGTTGGACGTAATCATCACCAGTTACGACCAAACGCACGCTGCTCAGGGGGTTCACTCGACTCCTCTCTCACATTAGCCCCCACATCAAACATTTCTAAAATTGTTGCTTTTTCTCCGCAATATACACAAAAGATACGCCCTTTCCTCTTGCTCGAGACTGCTAAAACTCGACCTCAGCCCTCATTCTCTCCCGTATTGATTACTTAAACCTCCTGCTGTCGCCTTCCTGGACTCCTACCTGTATCCTCACTACAATCTATCCTAAATGCTTGCTGCCAGAATCACTCTATTCTTCCTAGATCGCTCTCAGCATCTCCCCTCATTTGAAATCCTATCCTGGCTTCCGATCAAATCACCGCATCTCACACTCCACTTCTTCTCCTCACTTCTAAATGCTTTACAGCTCTTCTGCCCCTCCTTACATTCAGCCTAATTTCTCGTTATGCACCATCCAGACTCTGCGGTTCATTCTTTACTACCACCTTTGTATCTAAAGCCTCTCCCGCCTTAAAACCTTTTTCACTACCTGCCCACACCTCTGGAATGCCCCTCCCCCAGTACCCGACTTGCAACTCTCTATCCACCTTAAGACACACTTGCTAAAGAAGCATATGAAAGCACTGTGATATTTCTGAACAACATGATACAGTAAAGCTGGCCCCCTGAGCAGAAACACTTACCAGAACTCCTCCTAACTGTCTTGTAAGTTTTCATACCAATTAGACTGTAGAGCTCTCGGGCAGGGACTCCATTCCTTAAGTTTAGTTTTATGTCGAAGCACGTTATTCCATGATCTGTATTTATATTATCTGTTATTTATTGATTCCACTGTATTATACATGTGAAGAGCATGTACTAGTAATGGCGCTAATAAATAAAAACATACAATACCTTATCTACACACCTCTAAAACAGCCAAATGGGGTAGCTCCATTGGCTGATACATCACATCTCGGAGGCACTGACTTGGGCCCTGCGACGCACTGACAGTACATTCCTCGATGTCTTTGCGTGGTTTTCCCACACTTACCAGCAGCTTGAAAGCCTCTCGGGTCGGTGAGGGAGACCCCTTTCGTGTTTACTCATGTTCTGATGAAGCAATTATCCCACTAGGGCCTCATGCAGAGAGAGCATCGTTATCGAAAATTCGCCATTTGTTTATTTGTTACAGTAGGAGTCTGTACGGAAAGCGCGGCAGAAACACGAGCGGCGAGATCACAATGAATGAATTCAGAACCGTCGGCGAGTTACGGAAAAACGCGCACAGTTGTATTTTTCTATTGCGATAATGCCTCGCACTACAGCCGGAGCTGGCGAGAACCCCATCTCCGCCAATTTTTTTAAAACTCTCCGAGCAGCGGAGAGCGTGCGAACGGTCATTTGTAGCGGCTAGTGCGACCGCCAAGAAATGGACAGGGGGGGGGACTTCTCGCCATGTTCATTGGCCGCGCCAGGAAAAAGATGGCAACGCAAGATGGCGCTCGCGCCGTATAGGTAAGGGGAAAAACAAAGGGCGATTTTCGGTTTTTACACGTTCTGAAAGCGCGCTACTCGCCATTTTAAACTCGCCAAAGCATCATGTTAAACATAGCAGAATTCGCACTTTTCTGCATATGGAGAATAAAAACTCTCCAAAAAAGCTACTTTTATGAAATTCGTGCCAATTTTTAAAATTTTGCTCTATGCGCATGAGGCCCTATATTCTATATCACGTTGTGTGATTACTGGGCTGGGAAGCGCTATGTACTGAGTGGCTTAAAGAGATAAAAGATTACTGCCTACGGGTTTGTTTTCAGGTGGGCACCCAGGACCCCCTGACTATTGGGGTACTCATGGCCTTGACAGACTTTTTTTCTAGGGGTTCTGTACTTCCAGTGAGAAAAGCGAGTGACATCCCACGTGATGTCCCGGAGGGGACTTTGGGGAACCCATGGTGCCGCGTCCTTATGGCACCTTAAGGTTGAGCCGCTGCTTCCTCTCCGAATCACCTGCGTTCTGCCTAAATTAGGGCAGGGACATCGGTTCATCATCGCCCAATCTGTGCTTGATTTTTTTTTATTGGAAGTTACTTCCCAATGTGGCCTGCGAAACTATCGAGATGAAAAGGTCTCGAGGGTCTGAACAGCCCTCACCTCACGTATGCAAAACGTGTGCATCACAAGCCCAAATAAACATGTATTATGCCATGTGTACATTGAGGGCTCCCCATAGTGGCAGGAAAGTTATATCTGCCAATACAGGCACTGTCAGCCACCAAAGGTCACTATGCAATTTCACCAATGTATGTAACATATGTTCTTTATTGTAATAGACGCCCATATAATGTACATAGCGTTCACCAGTATAATAACGTGAAATCATATAAAAAACAAATAACTAAAATAACACATCATGGGAATAAGTTGCCATCAGATCATAAAAGTACACATTGTGAAGAGAAGTCAGCTTACATCTAACACATTATTATTTATTTTAAGTTGCTGCATTTTATTCACACACAGCGGAGGCTCTAATTCTTTAACGAAATTGCTGTCAAGGGCCTGCAAGGCAACTATTTGCGCCCATCTGGCACGCGGCATTGTTATTTGACTCTATCGGAAATGTGAGAAACTCTTCAGTAAATGTTTTAGCCAAGTCCACTGGGGGACAAATCAAAACGGAAGAATCATGGTAACCTCTCCTAACCACTTTAATGGCGGTTTAGAGTTAGAATGGTAACAACTCTCAAATTAGGGCCCAGAAGAAGGTACTCCCAACATACAGATCAAAAGACACAGAAAACACTCTATATAAACGGACTCAGGAAAGAGTTGTGTTAGAATAAATAAAGCAGTGCTCAAAATATTCACAACGGTGGCCGGTTAAAGTCAAAGTAACCAAGTTGTGTGTGAGATGCAAACGAAATAATGGGAATGAATAATCCTTTTGGGTTCCCCTTACATTTTACTAAAAAGTAAATGTTATAAAAAACTACAAATTTTTTTTTTTTTCGAAGGGAAATGTAGCATGGGGTACAGGAGTTTTCACGGTGATCGCTCTGTGCCATCTCTTCCTGCTTCTCTCTCTCTGATGAGGTGGACATACAGTAGGCGTGAAGCGAGGATGGGAAATGGAGGAAGCAATAGAAAGGTGTGTGTGTGTGTGTGAATGAACTGGACCCATCAGAGTAGATGATATAAATTGCAATGTATAGAAGCGATCTTATGGCACAGCGCACCCACAAATACATTGAAAGGCTATTAAGCATGCAAACAGACTACACCGATATCAATAGAAAGAAGGTTTTTGAGAGAGGCAGCGATGGGGAAAAATACTCCTACCATTGTTTTAGATCTAGAGCCAGGACTTCAGTCCTCAAGGCACCAACAAGGTCAGGTTGCCACGACACGCCTAGGCTTTCAGCACAGGTGCCTCAATCAAGTGGCCTTAGATATCCTGAAAAGCTGAACCTGGTGCTGGCCTTTGAAGGGATGGGAAGAAGGCCACCCTGTTGTAGGACACACAACACCATTAGAGTTATAATGGTCTCCTACTGGATTTTATGTTAAGATTAATGAATCAGATCTCCAATAAACCAAAATCAAGCCAAGCACTAAACCCATACCGTACCTTTCCTATGGACACATCTACAGGAGGGAAACAAGAAGCACCTACATCCTTAGTGCAAGGAGAATATAGATGGCGTTCTGACCACCAGATAGAATAGATCTGTCATTATCACTGGGGTTATTCACCACTGGAGTTATCCTCTGCATGACAGCTATGTGGTCTCTGCATACAACAATGTACTTAAGTTCTTGCTGCTAGGGAGGGCCTTGAATTTTGTCATGTATGTAATGTGAAGTGTTAAGCTGTCAACCCTCGGGGGTTCTATCATCTTCAGTCTCATTATGATTTGTTCAATTAGGGTTTTACATGTATGTCAATTTCATCAAAAATCATACACCATTTAGGACCCCACAATATGGGATGATGAAAGTTGTGCTGATGTTTAAGGGGCCCCATGGTACACCGCATTCCCTGTGGTCTACATCCCCGATATGATATGGGGGCCAGGGACACTACATCGCCCCAATTGGGGGGGATGGCAACGCACGTTCCAGAATAGGGGTGGAGGGGAGCGGCCATACCCGATATATGAAAAGGGAGTGCCCGCATTGTTACATCCCTGATATGACAGGGGCGAGGTACGGATAATGGGGGACCCATACATATCCCGATATGTGGAGGGACATGTACATTTTGGATATGAGGGACGGGAGGGGATGGTAATTGGTATGGGACGGGGGGGGGGATGACATTCCATTGGCCTATGATGGAGGAGGGGGGGAGACTACATAGGTATGGGAGGGAGGAGGGGGCTTGATACTCATGGTGGGAGGGAGGGGGGCGCGTACATACATTGGTGGGATGGGGGGGGGGGCTGTACTAGCATTGGTGGGAGGGAGGGGGGGGGCTGTACATCATTGGATGAGGGAGGGAGGGGGGCCTGACATCTTGGTATGGGGAGGGAGGGCGAGGGGGGCTGTACATCATGTATGAGGAGAGGCGCGTATGCATTGGTGAGGGGGAGGGGGGGGGCTGACATACATTGGTATGGGGGAGGGGGGGGCCGGGGGGGGTCTGTACAGTCAGTGGCTTGAGGGCGGGGAGGGGGGGGTGACATAATTGGTATAGAGGGAGGGGAGGGGGGGGCTGTAATCATTGGTTGTATGAGGGGGGGAGGGGGGGGGCTGGTACATCAGTGGTATGAGGGGGGCGGGAGGGGGGCGTGTACATCATCTGGTATAGGGATGGGGTGTACATCATTGGTTGGTACATACGGCATTGACTGTGACTCGGTGTCCGCGCTTTGGAGTTGGTCGCCCGCGAGGCAAACAGTCAGCGCACAGACGGCCCAGCTTGAGCCCCCCCCGAAGGGGTATTGGTATGAAGGGGGGGAGGGGGGGCGTACATCATTGGTAGAGGAGCGTGGTGACTTTCTGGTTGGGGCCGCTGTACATCATATGTATGACGGTGGTCTCAGGAGTAGGAGGGGGCGTCTGAGGAGGGGGGGGGGGGGCTGTAACATCATTGTATGGGGGAGGGGGGGGCGACCAGTTGAGGGAGGGGGGTGGATCTATTGGATGGAGCTGGGTGAGCAGGTAGAGGGGGGAAAGGCGTGGGTCATCATGGTTAGTGAGATGGTGGGAGGCGGAAGAGACTGCATGTCTTCCGGTAGGAGATGGAGGGGAGCCGAGACGGAGAGACATGTTACATCCCCGGTAGCGACGATGGGGGGGAGAGGACATGATAACATCGGCGCTAGGAGGTGTGGGGGAGAGACAGGACCACAAGGCTAGGAGATGCCAGGGGGGGATGAGAATGTACATCACGGCTAGGAGATGGCGGGGGAGGCAGAACACGGAGGAGAGGGGGGGAGACAGACATGTACATCACGTGCTAGGACGATGGGGGGGGAGGACACTGTACATCCCGGCTGGATGGGGACCCCCCCGCACCGCAGCCCACCCAGTAATCGCACCAGGGAAGGAGGCGGGAAGGACGAGAAGCATCCCGGTAGAGATGGGGGAGAGACAGGTCATCCCGGCATCGGGCTGAGGGGGGCAGAGACTGTCATCCCGGCTAGGAGAGGGGGGAGAGAATGTAGACATCACCGGCTAGGAGATGGGGGGGAGCGAGTAGACTGGTACATGCCGCGAGGAGATGGGGGGGTAGGAGACGTGTACAGCACGGATATGGGATGAGGGGGGGACCATGTACATACATAGGAGGGAGAGAGATAACAGGAAAAGAGCGGACGGGAATAAAGATGGTAACAAGAGGAGAGAGCATGAATACGCTGACGGTCATATGGCATGATGGGGAGAGACTGTACATCGGATATGGGAGGATGGGGGAGAGACATGTCATACACGGATTTGGGAGGATGGGGAGAGACATGTACATCCACGGATATGGGCATGATGGGGGGGACATGTACATCAGGATATGGAGATGGGAGTAGGACAGTACATCACGGATACTGGGATGATGGGGGGACATGTACCGTCACGGAATGGGATGATGGGGCGGCGGGGAAGGGGACAGTACATCACGGATATGGATGATGGGGGGGAGGGACATGTGTACATCACGGAATAGTGGGATGACATGGGGGGGGCGACATGTACCTCACGGATATGGTGGATGATGGGCGGGCGGAGGAAATGTACATCATGGTGATATGGGTATGTGGGGGGGACAGTACATCACGGATATGGCGATGAGGGGGTGGTAATGACATCATGGATATGGATGATGGGGGGCGAACAGTACCATCACGGTTAGGATGATGGGGGGACGGGACATGTACATCCGGATATCGGGATGATGGGGGGGGCTGAAAGTACATCACGGATAGGGAGATGGGGGGGGAGCATGTACATCACGATATGGGATGAGTTGGTGAGGGACATGACATCACGGATATGGGATTGATGGGGGAGGGAACATGACATCACGGATCGTATGAGATGGCGAAGACAGTAATCACGGATAGTGGGATGATTGGGGGGGCATGTAACCTCACGGACTATGAGATGAGGGGGGGGACCGGGAATGTTACATCACGGATATGGGATGATGGGGGGGGGGACATGTACATCACGAGATTATGGGATGATGGCGGGGGTACATGTACATCACGATGGGGGGGACACGGTTACCCTTTGAAAACTGAGTGCGAGCATATAAAGATCCTTCCAGGCTGAAACCCCAGCGCGTTGTGCTGCTCATGCTCAGGGCCTGACTCTCCCACGGAATGCCGCTCCTACCTCATCTCGGGCACACGTCCCCCGCACCGCAACCCGCGCCTGTCCTCGAGTCCGGCTGAGGGTCATCCCGTCTAATGGGACCCTACCAGCACGCTCTGCGCGGACTCACCGCCACCGCCGCCATCCTCGTCACTGTGACTGCTGCGCGCCCGGCCACGTCACGACATTCGGCTCCTTGCCGTCACTGATCGGGGCGTGCGCGCGCACGTCCACCACCGGAGGGAGCGAGCACGGGGCGGGAGACCAGCGCGTGCGAGCGTGAGCGTGCGCGTGCAAGCGTGCGCAGCACAGTAGACAGTCAGACAGTAGTCAGACAGTCAGACAGGAAGCGACATCAGGACAGTCGAGCAGACAGTCAGACAGTCAGACAGTACAGTCCGAGGACACACATACACAACATACAGTGACTAGTCACACAGGACAGTGTCAGAACACATACAGTGACACGGTACACAGACAGTCAGACGCACCATTACCACACATACACACATACAGGGACAGTCAACCAGGCAGTCATACACACAGACAGTGACAGTCCACAGCAGATCACACAGACGTTCAAAATACAGTACCATACCGCAGTCATCACACAGACAGGAGTCAGTACCAGCAGCATACACAGACGTGACAAGTTAAACAGGCAGTCATACACACAGACAAGTGACAGTCAAAGGCAGTCATACACACAGACAGGACAGTCACAAAGCAGTCAGGCACACAGACAGGCGATAACCCCAACTAGCCCAGCTGAAGCCGCTACCGGCACCTCCTTATGAGGTAAGTATCTTGGGAAGCAGGGGGTCTCCAGGGCTGCAATAAACATGGTTCAGCTCCAAAGACCCCCTGCATCAAGCCTATTTTAAAAACAAAAACATATCTCTTGGGTGCATTGACTAGAAGTCCCGGTTTAGCCGGGACAGTCCCGGTTATTAATGAGTTGGTATCCTCCCGGTTTGGGTGGGTAGGAGGAGAGCGGAGGTTGGAGGAGATCAGAGGAGGATGACGGTGGATGAAGGGAAACCTTTTCCCTGCCTAGGCTTCTGTAACTGGATACACACATCTGCACCATGCAGCAGACTCCCCCGGGAAGCTTTTCACGCACTGACACTTATTATCTCTGATTTTGATGATATCACAGGCCCGGAAAACGAAGGAAAAGAAACGTAACAGAAGCCAGATTTCAAATTCCTTTATCTCATTTTATTAAGCATAGGGATATGATTTTTAGACAGGGAAACAGAGGGGTTTGGTTAGAGGCGTAACATAGGTGTAACCTGGGTGTGGCTTGGGCGTAGCTTTGATTAGAGGCGTGATTTAGGGGCAGGACATATTAGTGGGATGATGTTGGGACGTGATTCTCCCAATGCAGGCACTGTCTGAATACATAGCTTATTCATTGTCTGTTATCAAAAAAGACCTTGAATCTCTAGCAACTAAGTTATACGATTCTGCCTCTCTAAAAGAACCAGTCTTATTGTTTACTGACTAAAACAGCAGGAAACTGACAATACAAAAGTATCTTAGCAATATCCTGAACAAGGAAAAAAGGAAATGTAACTTGGCAGAATACTGAGCGCATTAGAAATTATATTTCAGCAAAAGGCTGACTACAGAATCTTAACTTGTTATGAACAGACAAAATGGATGGATTAACACAAGTGCAGAATCTGGCCTGACCTACTGGTCCTAACAATTCCCTCCTTTTTGTTCTCTAAAGAACAAATACCCTTACTTGGTACTCTTCTCTATGACAAGAGCCTTGTAGTGACCAAGAGTGTCAAATATATATATATATAACATTAAACATTTCTACAAATTAGAAAAATGATTTGTGTCTCAATACGTCACATAATTTAAGGGTCAGCTATTTGTGAATTGGTGGGGGCTAATTTCTGCTAAGAGCGACTGCACAAATATCCTTCTTGCGTGCATCTTTCATACTGCATTTACTTAGAATGGCAAAATGGACCAAAATGGCTGCTATGGTCAAAATGGCTGACTTGTGATCCTTTCCTTGTGGTTAACTCACGGCCCTTTGTGACCTCCCACCTTCCTCATATCCAGTCTTCTCAGTCCCCCCATATCCTTAAGAGACAGTCTATTTAAAGAACAGAACAGTTAACCATTTCATAGTCCTGCTGGACCAAGATGTCCAAGTTGTGCATAACTTCATTCTTTTCCTTTCCGGCCATTATATCAGCCCAGTTGATTTCTTCTTTGGTCTCTTCTTCTGGGGGACTGGCGACATCATCACCGCAAAGAGGCATAGCGGTGGGGGTTGCAACGCACTTCTGGATCAGAGTTTTGCTGAACTTAACACATAGAGAGCAATGAGTAGGACAGACACACATACAAAAACATTCGCTAGCTTCGCTCAAAGCAAATCAATCCAACCACCAAGTCCCAATGGTTCCTGAATCCTGGATAAATACACAACATTGCACTTTAACTAGGGCGCATACATACCCCTCCCTTTGAGGCTAAAATATAGTCTAGAGCTATTCCATTCTGTAGAGCCATGAGTCTAAACTAAACCTATTCTTGGTTAAATGAGTAAATGGTTGTGGTTGTATGATTGAGGATATCCCTGTAAACATGTCACACAGTAACCCAACTCCTACATTTGGGAATAAGTTCCCCGAAACTTGTTCTTCCCATAGACTACTTTTTAGCACTTGTGTATTGGGTGTCTCTCTTCTGTTTCCAACCCTACCTGTGAGCAATTAACATAACCGTGTGTTTGACTGATAAAACATTCTCCCACGGGATATCATCCTAAAGGGAGATTCTATTAATCTATAAATCCAAACAAAATAAACAGAGTTAAACAAATAATACCTTATACTATTTTGTCATCCTTATGGGACGCCACTTACACAAACCCAATGGAGCATACATTGTAACTGAAAAAGAATAAAAACCTGTAAAAATAAAAAGTTCAAAGTTCGTGTGTTGAGGCCTGGACTTTTTGCCTATGACCTTTCTCCCTTGATGATTAGTGGTCAGAGAGTATTGTGTCCATCAAAACACTAATTTGCAGGCGCTTTATCTTTATCTTTATTAGCTGTTTGTGCCAAGGCTGGCACTATTTGACGTGCGTGATGTGTATCCATGATAATAAGCAAATTTTTACTGCAATGCTGGTGATGAGTAGTATTTAAATGGCCTTTTCATCTGGGATGAAGAGCGTGCTTGTGTAGAAAATGCTTGACCATTAACCCGTCTCGCGTAGGTGCACTTTCAGCTTTAACCTGTGCCTAGAGAGACTCAAAAAAATATATTAGTTGCATGGAATACTTATTAATTGTTTTATTACCAATAACATGGTCCCTAATTCGTTCCTTTGAACTACTGATGGTCATAACTCATCCCATAAGTGTCTCATAGGGAAATAATTGATACCTAGAAATAAATTCTTGTATTAATATGGTTACTACTGTATTAGCATCCGCATATAAACAGAGGTATCCCCTATTAATGCTCCTCAAATTTTAAACTAAGCAACCAATGTGGACTTGACTTTGCTACAATCCAAGTTCCTAAAACTTGGTACCTTAGCCTGTGCCAAACCAATTGCTTCCATAATCAACTCTATCCTGTCTGCAGGCCATTTCCCTAAGACCTGGAAAACTGCCAGAGTTGTCCCAATCTTCAAAAATGGAGACAAAAACACTGTCTCAAACTACAGATCAATCTCTCTTCTCCCAATACACACTTGCTCTCATTCATACCTAACTGCCATCTGCCATCTCCTCTGATGCAAATGGTGTCAACCTTTTAGTCATTTAATATTAACTAACCTTAAAACTCGCCCCACAAATCAAGCATCCCAACAGCCTGCACTCATGGCTATTGTCCCACACCCACAGTCACTCCTGGCTTTCACCTCAAACACTCCACTGTAACTATTCTGTTAAAAATGTGAAATGCCTTGTATATAATGTATACCCTGTTCACTTATGTAACTACACTTGCAATTATATATCCCCTGTCCTTTAACTCTATGTCCAGGACATACCCAAAAACGAATAAATGGTTACAGAATTATAAAGTTGGCAGATATGATATATCCCTCAACATAGAGACGGGTTGCTACCTGCTTTGTTGTGACATCTGCAAATGTATATTTTTAATGAGAGCCTGTCAACCTGTTAATATGGCAGCAACCTTTATTACTGCAAGAGCCCTTGGAGTTAACATTACTTCAAATAAATTCTGAACCTGCTGTGCATTGTGTATTGTCAGCAAACATATCAAGTTCTGGATCCTCTATAGGGATCTCAAAAAGTCCTTCCCCACCCTATGTATCTCCCCTCTTTTGTTCATATATTATCTATATACTATGTGAACAAAGATATAAAAATAGTTATGAAAACAGGTTGCTTGATATATAGCAAAATTAAACTGGTAAATAGATTTGTATGGGTAGTGACTATAAAAATATTTACTGCTTGTGTTAAAAGAAAAAGCCTGCAGTAGGTCTTTTAACAACTGTGGCATTATCAATAATAAACCTGTAAATATAAGAAAAATCCTGAAATCCTGTGCAAGAGATTTCCTTTTAAAATAGACAAATAATTTTGAACGCTTTGCGAAGTGACGAGCACACGGCCAGCTTTAACTTTTTAAAGACACTCTGACTTAAAAAAATAATAATTTTCAAAGCGCTTTTGTTTTTCTAGGCAAACAGCCAGTTTGTTCCAGGCATTTCGCCAGAAACCTTGAAGAACGGATAGCAGATAACGGGTTTTGCTGTCCTATACATATTCACTACTGGATGAATCCCTCACGCTTGGAACATTAGTTTAATGTTAAATATGAAGCTTTCTACGCTGTCCTAAAACTGCATTTTGTATGGCCTTTCAAAAATTAAATAACGGGAATATTTCAAATTACTTGTAAACACCAAATCTACGCCAACAAGAGCATGCAACATCCTTCCACTCATTCCTCTTAATGCCTTCTGAAAGAAATTTCATATTCTTGCAAACTTCCTTCATTACAAATTTATGCTATCCCGTTTCAACTCTGCCCTCTCTTAAACTAAACAAAATCTCTTCAAACATGCAAAAGTTATACCAGTTATACCATGACTCAAAACAGCAAGCTTGACCCTACCTGTCTTGTATGGCTTCTACACTGCTTATTTAACGGAGACAATTCTCTCTAAAATAACTGATGACCTCCATGCTGCTAAATACAGATGTCATTACACTCTGCTTACACCACTCAACCTCTCTGCAGCATTTGCCACCATGGACACCCTCCTTTGAAGCGCTATGCACATTAATGGCGTTATATACATATATAATACAATATATAATTCAAACAGTGCTTGTAAGCTTTTACCAGCATTTTTAAACAAAAACATTCCCAAACATATCCTAGTCCTGTAGAAGTAAAATTGAAATGTGTTATGTTACTGGTTACACACAATACAGGACACACAACACAAAAACGTCTCTCATACACAGCCAGCCAACTTCACAGAAATAACAAACAGATGAGAAAACAGTTCTACATTACCTTGTTCTCATAAATAAACTGCTTAAGCACATAGCTAGTTAAATTTAATGTGAATGCTTCACATTCTTTAAACTGTAAGGGAGAGGCTGTGCCCCTCCTTTCGTTAAGATAGAAATACCGCAAACGAAAAGAATGTGTCCGGTTTAAAAAGCCTTCACCTGGCCAGGAGGAATAAACCTTTCAAACTATAACCAGGAACAGAGCTGAATATATTCGTTCTTTTCCGCTGTGATGTATTTCTATAAATTGGTATACACCTTTTAAAACCTTTTTACATTTTAGATTTCATCATGAGCAACTAATATTCATATTTTTTGTAATTATCTGCAAATTTATGGATGGCGACCTATACACATATGATAATCAGCATGACCCACAGTATCTTTCACACAAGAAATCATTCAGGAAAAAATTGATCAGGGTTACAAACAAACTCTTTTACATAAGGTAGCGTGTTTTTTTTACAGGAACTTGCACTCTGAGCTCCCCATGGTCGAAGCAGCAGTTCCTTGCTTCTGACTCTGATAGTGGCACTCTCTCTGCCAATGACCAATATTACCACAATTAAAACAGACACCATTATTCTGAGCTATTCTTCCTGATTGATTTCTGGGACCAGCATAAACCATTAGTAGCTTATAGAAAAACAGCTAAATTATGACAAATAATTGCAGATAAATAATAATACAATTCTTATACTTTATACAATATACAATGGTCGTTCACCTAGATCAGAGATAACAGTCCAGTCGTGCAGAAATTTTGTCTGGACTCTAACCAACAAAATTTTGTCAAGGGCCTCTAACCCAATCCACAGTCACAATTTAGGTTACTGAGTTCCCAGAGGGGGGTGAGACAATGTAAAAATCAATTACATTTACTCACCGCCTTTGTGAATTCCCACTTCTTGACGCCAAAACTGAAGGGAAACCTTTTCCCTGCCTAGGCTTCTGTGACTGGATACACACATCTGCACCGTGCAGCAGACTCCCCCGAGAAGCTTTTCACGCACTGACACTTGTTATCTCCGATTTTGATGATATCACGGGCCCGGAAAACGAAGGAAAAGAAAAGTAACAGAAGCCAGATTTCAAATTCCTTTGTCTCAGTTTATTAAGCATAGGGTTATGATTTGTATACAGGGAAACAGAGGCGTTTGGTTAGAGGCGTAACATAGGTGTAACCTGGGTGTGGCTTGGGCGTAGCTTTGATTAGAGGCGTGATTTAGGGGCAGGACATATTAGTGGCATGATTTTGGGACGTCATTCTCCCAATACAGGCACTGTCTGAATACATAGCTTATTCATTGTCTGTTATCAAAAGAGACCTTGAATCTCTAGCAACTAAGTTATTCGATTCTGCCTCTCTAAAAGAACCAGTCTTATTGTTTACTGACTAAAACAGCAGGAAACTGACAATACAAAAAGTATCTTAGCAATATCCTGAACAAGGGAAAAAGGAAATGTAACTTGGCAGAATACTGAGTGCATTAGAAATTATATTTCAGCAAAAGGCTGACTACAGAATCTTAACTGGTTATGAACAGACAAAATGGATGGCTTAACACAAGTGCAGATTCTGGCCTGACCTACTGGTCCTAACAGTGGAGGAGCGAGGAGCAGATCACATTAGAATTCTTCTACCAGGTAGGAGGGAAGAGGAGAGCAGGGCTGTCTGGCTGCTTAACCACTGCAGCTTCTGGGCAGCAGGTGGCGCTGCAAAGCACTCCATAGCTTCTCTCTAGATCTCTCGGTTCAGGTTCCATGTGTCTGTGTTGGTAAGTGTGTGTGTGTGTGTGTCTGTGTTGGTAAGTGTGTGTGTGTCTGTGTTGGTAAATGTGTTTGTGTGTGTGCCTGTGTTGGTAAATGTGTTTGGGTGTTTGTCTGTGTTGGTGTGTGTGTGTCTGTGTTGGATAGTGTGTGTTGGTGTGTGTATTGGTAAGTGTGTGCTGGTAAGTGTGTGGTATTTGTATTGCATATGTGTGTTTCATGCATTATGTGCATGTATATCTATATATATATATATATAAAACTGAAAGTGTTGTTTGTGCGTCCCTGTAGACAATTTGATTGGTCCGTCGGTTTGCCCGCCCTCCCACGGCTCTCATTGGCCAGTGTGTCTAGCCCCCCCCCTCCATGTGTCCCGCCCCCCACGGCTCTCATTGGCTGGAGTGTCTCGCCCCCCTGTGTGACCGTGCACCCATAACGTCTTGACCTGCCTCAGCCAAAGCCACCTCCACCCGCCACCCCCTCAGCCAAACTACACCAAACTCCTCACACGCTGGCTACCGCCTCTCCCCCACCCGCCGCCCGACATCGCTCAAGGCACAACCCCCCCCCCGGCACAAACCCTGCAGCCTCCCGCATCTCTCCCGCCCGCTCACACCCCTCACATTTTTACATCACTTATGTCAGCAAAAATATACATTGTACTGTGGTGTGTTTACAATAAACCATTTTTAAACAACAACATCGTATTACA
This sequence comes from Ascaphus truei, assembly GCA_036426205.1. Taxonomy (NCBI): domain Eukaryota; kingdom Metazoa; phylum Chordata; class Amphibia; order Anura; family Ascaphidae; genus Ascaphus; species Ascaphus truei. Next base: position 16,557,625 of record CM071570.1, read on the forward strand.
TTTTCTTCCATCTTTCTTTTCAACATTGTTATACAACCTTTCCACCAAATAGTCAACCTATTGTTCCCCTATTTATAAATAATACTACCTATTACGGATTTACATCCCGGGCAACGCCGGGTATATCAGCCAGTATTAGATAAGTACAATACATTTATATTCAAGAAATATGTATTACCAACACATTTATATCAAATTATTCATGCGTTTCCAATTTGGTAAATTGTCAACATCTTGAAAAACAACCACACATAACGACGTCACAATATAAAAAAGTAACAAGTATAACATTATAGGAAAATATATACACTCCGACTAAAAAAATGACATAGGTTGCATATTTGTAAAAAGTATATATATATATATATAAATAACATAGAAAAAGAACAAAAAGCACTCCGTAATAATAGTCACTGGTGTGGGTGCAGATCCTATAATGAAGAATAAGCAATACGATACCGTTTGGAAACGAAATCAGCAGGCAGCACTCCAGAATTGAACAAACAAGTGTATTGAAAAAATAAACACAAAACCAACGTTTCGGTCCACGATACAGTATTGTATTGCTTTTATATATATATATATATATATATATTACAGAAAATTTATTTTATATAAAAATATATATACAAATCTATAATCTATTTTATGCCAAAGAATTTAGGCGCGCTAATAGAACCATTAGCTAATTTACTAAAGGAAAAAGGGTTTTATTGGTGTATTCCCTATTTAGCCGTGCTGCAGCAATAAAAATGCACAGCTGTAAATCCTTAGGTACTTTATACAGCTTCCCCTCTTTATTTTTCCCTTTTGTTGTCCGCCGCCTCTGAGATGTCCTCAGGGCTTCACTTTTCTAGTAGCAATAAGTGTAGCTCCATTATATGTCAAGAGCTTAATTTGAGTGCTCTGCTAAGTATTTTACCAGCTTTAATTGATTTAATTAAATAGTATTACATAAAAGTAATGGAAGGTTTTTTGTTGCCTTTTTCACCCACCATAACTTAAAAAATAATAATTATATATATATATATATATATATAAAAAAAGAAATTATAAGACAGCGCCTGTGATAACATACACCTAAATTGCTGCAACCCTGGTCCTAACTAACAAGATGCCCCACCCTGCACAGATGCCTATTAACAATCATAAAAGTATATAAAAATTGTGGTATGAAACAGGATGATGGAGATATAAAAAATATATACGTAATAAAAATAATGAATAACATATAATGTATCATAAAAATAAAAAATCTCAAAAATATGTTCATGAAAAATATATAAAATGTTCAAAAAGAAAAAAGTCTATGAAAAATGAAAAGTAAAAATAAAATGTTCTGTGTCTGTGTGAAAAAACCTTGAGAGGAAAAATGTGGCAGCTTCCTTCTTGGGGTCAACAACCTCCCAAACGATACCTATCAGAAAAAAAGAAAAAGCGCCCGATCCATGTGTAAAATCTAATATAAAAGGTTTAATTTATCACGAACATAGACAATTGCACACTCACACTTTTGCAGTGCATTAAAAGCGTTTTATGGGACAAGCCCATGCACCAAACAGACGTCAGACTGCCACTGCTTCCTTCCGTTCCATGTAGTTGTGTAAACCGCAAGGCTTTGCTGCTGCTGGTGTCACCGTCTCAGCGTCTCTCCGGCAACACGGATGAGCAACTTGCGGTTTCTAGTCAGCACGGCTCTGCACGGCTCTTCTCAGATGAGATGACAGGGAACTTCTGTACTGGCATCTGTGTTCAGGCGTCTGGGCTGCTCCACCACCGTAGCTCCTATACCACGTGACCCTACGCGTTTCTTCCGTCTCAGCGGATTTCATCAGGGGATGGACTATCGTTGTAATGGCTTGCTATTTATAGTACCTCAGTCCAATAGAGCAAATCCAAACCAAAATGGTTTTAATAAATTAATTCAGGTCATTTGTGCTGGATGTTAATAAGGTAACAAATAACTTAAGAGATTACAGTAATTAGAGTTCACACATCACAGATGGCTATAAGGAAGTATAACATGTAGATAACATAACATATTGAACCATAAAATATGATAATTAGTTGATGTAGTTCTAAAAAACAACAAACTATATGACTGATATTGTTAATCTCATATATAACATAAGATGTCAGATGAATCAATTATAATACATTTATAATGCGATGTTATCTAAACAGTCATAAATAAATGAATCTTCCTAATAACCATATTAAAAAATGTCATATCAAATATATGTATAAATAAAATAAATAACTAAAATGATTATTAAACAATAAACCGAAACCCAATCAATTATATTGACAAAATAAATAAAATAAATATCTAAGCTTGATGAATTTAATCACACAACATATAATCTAATTAATAAAACGATGTGTGGTTTAAGGATGAGATGAATATTCATAAACAAACATAATGCATGTACCAAAAGTACATCATATAGGTCGAAAAACCAAAAACCGACCTATAGTGTATAAAGCATATAAATAAAAAATAAATAAATTATGCCTTAAAAAATTGCATACATAATAAATGGAATGGAAATTGATAACACGTTAATACTACATTTGTTATTGGGATTCTATATGTACACCCATATGAGAGAGACCTATGAAACTATATATAAATAGAGAGTATATGACCAAGGGATTTAGATATGCCTGATGTACATTAGTGTATATTGTTTCTTATAAAAGTAGTATATCACAAAAGAACCATGTGAACATATACAGGGAAAATAAGGGGGAACAAATTTATTTTTGAACACAGAAGTTACTATATCCCAAATTTTGGAGTATATTGACATAAATGCATAGTATCCTTAAAGGAAAATGAATAGGGGAAGAAAAGCGAACAAAGATCGAATGTGAAAATATGGAGATCTAATATAAGAAACCAGCAATCCATAGTGATACATAAATAATGATATATACAAGTATGTGAACAAATGAACATTGCATATATCATATGCATATGTCAAACATTATATAAACAATTCTCATTAGTTAAATGAATTTGTGAAAAGAATACTAAATCTAATTGTGTGCTATTTATTAATTGAAACTATATGTGTAATATGTTATAGCCTCGTGAGTAATACATACTAATATATGTGATGATAATATGTGATAAATGATTAGCAGTGAACTAAATATTTTATTTTAAATGTGATAAATATAAAGTGTTAAATATAAAGAGTGCAAATTGTGCTCCCGACCAGGGGCCTCCTCAGACGACACCACATAGGGAAACAGAGGGAACATGCTAAACATGTTCAAACCAGAGCTCTGTGACCCTACTGACGATGAACAGAGGAAAATAGCCACTACACAATTGTACTTGTATCGATGCAATCATTGAAACCCCCTGGACTTAACGTGTCCAATATATAAATCCAGTAGGTCTCCCTGATATTGAGTTTATTATGCCTATCACCGCTTAGTAATGTGGAAGGGATTAGTTCTAACCCCATAACAGAAAGTGAAGAAGGATCTTTATTATGTTTTTCAAGGTAATGTCTAGATAGGCTATGTGTAGTCAGACCATGAATAATGTTACGCCTGTGCTCTAGAAAGCGTGTGCTCAAAGCACGTGCTGTCCTGCCAACATATTGATAACCACACGGGCATATAATAATATAAATAACAAATGTGGATAAACAGTTGATCTGACCTTTTACTGCATGAATGGATTTATTGAAGTGTGAAGAAATATGATTCACTTTTTGTAGATGTCTACATGTTAGACATCTAGTACGTCCACAGGATGAATTACCATTTTGGGGTATAACACGTGTGCAATGATCGATGTTTTGCTTCAAACGACTAGGAGCCAATAAAGTTTTTAGGTTCCTTGCTTTTTTTTAAACTATAGGAATTCTTGGTGGTAATTTTGGACCAATAATAGGATCTCTCAAAATAATACTCCAATGTCTATTTAAAATAGATGTTATACCTTGCGCTGCATTGTTATATGTGGTAACAAAAAGAGGAGATTTAGCAGATGTTCTTAGTTCACCAACACTTTCAGTATTACCTCTCAAATAATTATTTTTAGACTTCTTAAACAGATCAACACGATTTAAAGCACCGACCTGTCTAAAAGTCTCATGAATGATGTGTACATCGTAACCTTTGGCTATAAATTTTTGGACTAACAATTCCCCCTGGGCCAGAAAATCAGAATCAAGAGAACAATTTCTCCTGATTCTGAGAAACTGGCCCCTGGGGATGTTTTCTAACCACTTTCTGTAATGGTTACTTTTGTTATGTAAATAACTGTTTGCTGCAACAGACTTGAAATGAGTTTTGGTAATAATTTCATGATCCTCATTAATATCTATTTCTAGATCTAGAAAGACTATCTTCTTTTTGTTGATGTCAAACGTAAATTTCAAATCCATGTCATTGTTGTTAAAAGAATTTAATTTTAATTCCAAATCTTCCAATTGCCCATCCCAAATCATAATAATATCGTCTATGTAACGGCCATAGAACACCAGGCCGGCCCCCAGATCCGCATCCCCCCAAACATGGAGTTCCTCCCACAAACCCATGTAGAGGTTCGCATAGCTGGGGGCAAACCTGGGTCCCATGGCCGTCCCACATACCTGTAAATAATATAAATCTTCAAACAAAAAATAATTATGCTCCAAAATAAATGAAATGGCTTGCAGTATAAATGTGGACTGTCTATTACCTATATTTTGTTCTTTGTCCAAAAAATGTTTAGTAGCCAGTAGACCCTTATCATGTTTGATACATGTGTATAAAGATGCTATGTCGCATGTGGCCCAGATATATGTGGGCTTCCATCTGATTTCGGAGATGGAGTCAAGGACGTGCAGCGTGTCCCTAAGATAAGATCTTAATTTGCTCACAATGGGTTGTAAATATAGTCCACATATATGTTCACTCTTTGATAAAGCACCCTGCGTGTGAAACGCGTTAGAGTGACTGTATCAGTGCTTTCTTTTTTGTCCATGTTTTTTATTTAATAAATCCTTCTGAGAATTCATCTATTCATCTATGCTGTGCACCGGTTTGTCCCCTGCAGGGGAGTTCTTCATATTTTTTTTACCTACTCTCTTGCAAGCAATCCGTTTTGATCTTCCCTTCATAAAAAAGCACATTCACATAGAGAAGCACTCTCTCACACTCAACAACATCTACAAGTACCCTTTACTTTGCTGTGACTTTCTCAATAAAGTTAAGAATATACTAAAGAACTTGTTGTGCTTTCAAAGAGGGATTAATTCAGCTATCTGGCCATACTCATATCCTGCATATGACCCTGTGGTTGCAGAATAGGCTTCCTCAGGGGCATGATGCCCCCTGTTTTGCTGGCTCCTGTGTTTGTACATCTGAAGCTGCTGTGAGGATTCTCTGTAGCTTCGCCGGAGACTACCCGCCCCATTCTATGCCCCAGGACATCTGAAACACATCTGGATTGGACTCAACGGAGGTCGTCCTTGTGTGGGGCAAGTGGTGGTGAGGTGTTTCATCTATTCTCCTGCTTCACAGCCCAGCAGCTAGTCCCTACCTGTTGGCAGGTTTTCATTATTGCGATTTTACAAAGACAGGTTTGTGAGTGTGCATTTTTAAGGACCTTGGAGCATGCCTTAAAGTTCAGGCTGAAGCACTGTCCCCACAACCACAGGTACACAGGGTCCCCCAGCACCAACTGAAAGGGGCCCATCCCTATGATTTTCCTTTCTCTTATCTTGTAAGCAGCTTGAAGAAGGGTATCCATGCTCCCTGGTATCATGCCCTCAGGGTATGCCCCAACATAGTCCTTTTTTCGGTAAGGGTCCAGGCTAGCCCCCTCCCTGGTGTCGCCTCAGGGAGAGGCTCCCCCCTTCCTTAACTCGAATGGGTACCCAGGGTCCCTGGTGAAACCTCAGAGGCCTGGTCCCTTTCTCTCATGGGTTGCCAGCTGCACTATCCTTAAAATCCTGTCCTGATTATCTCAGCAGTGCCTCCAAATGTAGCCCTGTTTCCCCCCCTTCTCTGGGAGATTCTACAGTCTACAATATTAGTGTGGTGCAATACCTTTATGGAGCAGGAAATCTTGAGCTGTCTGCGATGTTAGTGAGACCAGGACAGGCTTTTGGGTTCAATTATTGTAGTTCTTCTCGGTACTCAGTGCCTCCAGCTAGAGTGGGCTTCAGGGTACTCCGGATATCAGCCCCCACCACAGCATCCTTCTCCCCCCATGTCCAATGACTGACAATCAGACAGGGGAATATAGTAGAACCATGATCCTTTATTAGCAGCATCATTAGACAGCCACTGCAACTCTCCTTACAGTGTTTTATGGTCTTTGAAGGCCCAGACTTCTAGAGGGTGCCTACCCCGATAATAGGGGCAATGAGTCTTGATATTCCCCTGTGCCTGGGGTGGGCCAGCTCATCCTCACAATGGGAGAGGCTGACATCCCATGCTCTCTCCTTTCTCTCCAGAGCAAGACTGAATAAACTTTTAGCTCTACCTGTTCCTCATGAAGCAGGGGCTGGCCCATGGACTGCACCTATCCCTGATAAGCTACACACAGGCCATGAGTCATCACCGCACTCCTGTCCATCAATGGAGGAGCACAAGGGGGGGGGGGGGCAATAGCCCACAGATTAACCCATTAATGCACTGAATTTACTAGGGGCTTACGCCACGCCGGACGCCATGTTGAAACAGTCCACATACCGTCTGAACCTGGGTAGTTACTACAGGTTCCTCGATCTGGAGAGCAGGCACATCATCTGCAGTCCCACACATTGTCGGCTCCCTCTGGTGGAACCAGAAGTCCTAAGCAGCACAAAAGGGGCGCGGCCATGGCTTTCGCGCCACTCCACAATAACTCTGCAACACCCATTTCTGTGTGTTGCAACTGGACCACACGGTCTATGTGATTTTGGCGGGAAGACATTTCTTGCGGTCTCTGCAGTATAGGGTTAGCTGTCTACCGAGAGTAGGTTGTACCCCAGGCAAGCAAAGCTCTTTCCAATACGCTGCACACGTTCACAGTCCATTACAAGCACTCTGTATCCACAGTCTGGATACGGCTAGTAGTACTCTGGGCGTTCTTCCAGCAAAGGGGTCTCGACACCTAGTACGTCAGGCACCCCTCATAAGACACTCCCTATCAGTACCTTATGCCGCCCCGCTCGGCTGCTTGTATCGTAGACCTTCTACAGAGGTCCCTGGGACACGTTAACCAGGGCACCCCCTTTAGGCATCATACAACTATCCGCCTCAGGGTGACTTAGAACACCAATAGCCCTTTTGTCTCTAGACCATTCACCCGATAGGGCAGTCTAGGCCATAGTTCCCTAGCGGGGAAATCTGGTTCCTGATTATGGTATGCTGGGGTCCCCTGGACACTATACCTAGCCTCCCACCTTCTTTCAGCACTTGCTCTGGAAGCGTACCTTGTTACTTCCAGCCTTGCGTCACTGAAAACCTGTCCTGTTGAGCGCAGTATCTCAGCAGCGCCTCCAAATGTAATGGTGTTTCCCCCACCCCTTGGGAGATTTGGCCATTACTTGTCATGTGGTGCACGGTACCCGCGGTAACAGGATCAGATTTCTGGGGTACATTACCCACATGGTTCTCCAGCAGTGCAGCTCCTCCATCTGCCGCAGGCTCCAGATGAATGGAGGCGATCTCCTATGGTAGAAATACTCCCTCTCCTCCCAAATAAATCACACCCAGGCAGGAGGTATATGAAAACAGGAACGGTCTTTATTGAGTCCACGCACAACACAGCAGTGGTCTGCCCAATTACAGTTTCTCTGGATCAGCTATTCAACTGAAGGATGGTTCCCTGGACCTACACTACAGGCCAAGGGCACCTGCAGCAGTCCTAGCCATTCCCTGGCCCTCTAGCAGGACCAGGGGTATAGGGTATCCCTCACTCACCCCCAAGAGGAAGAGGAACAGGGTAGGCCAAGCTCCAGGCAAACTTGTGTGATCCCTGCCTCTCTCAAGTGGGGAGAGGCACTACTAAATTTGGGGCGGTACTGCCCTTAAGTACAGCCAAGAAGAGGGCACCAGGTCTGTCCCATGATTGGACATGCTCAGGCCTGATGTCACCGCCTCCCGCTGTCACTCAAGTGCAGCATCACGTTGTGGGGAAAACCCATATTTACTACTGGCAGGCCTGCTTTTACCAGGGCTTACTGCCAGTACAAGGGCAGACTAGTAGCCACAGGTGGGATGGCTACATGTATATATACACACACATTATTATGATGGTTGTCTGTAATGTAAAGGCTTGCAGGCGCCACTCACCCACAGGATCACAATCATTGAACATACAGATGCCAAATAGTAGCTTGGTGCCTTTGATGGTGTAGGGTCACGTAACCCCAGTTGAGGTATACATAAGGCTTTTGGGCCCCTAATGTATTCCTGCGCGGAGCTCACATTGGGACAGACTCCGCACATCTCCTGAAGGTAGCCAAGGCTGGGGACAGATTAAAAAAAAAATAAGGGCAACTCTGACAGGGATCCAAGAACTGTCTCCCTGTCTTTTACACATTGTTAAGTGCCCCATTACCTGCTAATGGCTATTTTCTTTCACCATCTCAGTTCACCTGCTGAATACACATCCAAGGAACATTGTCTGAGTCTGGTAGGTACATGCAGGGAATCATAAGATTCCAAGACTTAACTAGTTCAGTGCTGGAAGAATCTGAGTTATGTTGGTTTGCACGTGCTGAAAAGATCCTTCAAGATGCATCTGCTTCAGCCACTGCAGCGCCCTTTAAAATAAGGCTAAGTCCAGGAGGCCGTGGCATGCGCGGCACACACAGTACGGCACTCTATGGGGCCAGCCCCCATCACTGCATGCGCGCGCCTGCAGGAAGCGCGATGCGCGACCGCCTTTGCCAAAAGAAATTTGTCTATTGGCGCGGCGGCCGAGCGTTTGCCACGTCACGGCGGTGTGTTCAGCCAATGAGGGCGAACCAGCTACGTGGTGTCATGGCCACGCCTTCACTTCGCGAGTTGCCTGGAGTCCATCAGATCACGCTGATGCAGGGAACGTGCACCGCCAGGCACTCCGCAACGCGTGCACTGGGGCCATAGCCTAAGGCCTTGGATATAGTAGGCGCGCGACAGAGCGCATGGCGTCACACGCGCTTGTAGCTTGAGCGATCCGTGGCTTGTGGTATTTGTATGACGTGCGCGATGGGGAGGCGTGGCTGTGACATCACATGAGCGGTTCACCCTCATTGGCTGAACAGCGCACATGATCTGGCCGTCGCGCGACAAACACAAAATTGTTTGTCTGCTCGCGAATCGCGCACTCTATGGCCAGCCACATAGAGGAACACCCTTTTGTTCGCTCCGTCGCGCGGAGTATGGATGCGACTTAAGGCCAAGTTCATACTGTGTGCATTGGTGCTTGTTTGCGCGCGCGCGCCAACGCACAAAGTGCAGGATCCCTTGAGGCCTTGCATACGCGCACACGACGGAGTGACCGCATTTTGAAAAGACAAGAAATTGTCTTTTCAAGGGGCAACCGCGTCACGTGAGCGGCTCAGCCAATCACCGTGAACCAGCTCCGTGACGACATGGCCACGCCCCCCAATAGCCTCCTACACTATGCGCACAGATCGCGTGCACTACTGCAGCAAGGGCTCGCCCTCTGTGCGATTAAACTCCGCCCCCCAGTACCTCCGGTCCCAGTTGCTACCGTGACGTGCAATTTCCTCCTGCTCTGCACGACAGCTTTTCAGGGAGGCAGGGGAAATTGAGTTTACTCCTAGCGACGGAGGAGTGGCCACGCCCCCACCGGCGGTTCACCCAATGAGGGCGAACCAGCCGCGTGACGTGATGGCCAAGCCCCCGCAATTCAGCCACCCCCCCCCCGCCGTGTGCGCGTGTCACAGTCATGACTGGGACCGCAGCCTTATGTAGCAAAGAGGCATCAATATGTAATGTATAGTGTCTGACAGGAGGACCTAAGACATTGATGACGTCTGCTCTGGGTCTGATGGACAATTACTGAAGCTTTTCAGTTCTCATCAGTGAGTGGGTCTCCGTAGCACTGTTCTGTAATGTGACAGCACGTTAACAGCATGAATGCCCTCCTACTGTTTCTGTACGTTCCTCTTACATACCAATTAGATTGTAAGCTCCTCGGAGCAGGGACTCCTCTTCCTAAATGTTACGTTTGTCTGAAGCACTTATTCCCATCACCTGTTATTTATATTATATTATTTGTTATTTATATGATTACCACGTGTATTACCAGCCATGTATGCAGTGCTGCACAGAGCAGACGGAAAACACTACAAGTAGAGAAGGATGGCACAGGAGGGGCGATACCTGAACTACTGCAGTGCCTTAGAAGACAGAAATGAATCACTCCTCTGTGCATTGCAGCCATTCAGGGGTTATACAGTATGTATGGAGATTGCGCCGTAATGGTTCACTTGTCAACGACTGCGCAAAAACCTGCAAACGATGTCTCAAGGAAAAGCAATTATTTGAAAGCAGCAGGATTATTTTATTTGTATTAATCTGGGTCAGTATTTGCTGCAGTTTTGCACGAAACATTGACACGTAACGTCTTTTGAGATCACCAAGTTAAAGAAAAGTATGTTATTCTACATAGCAATTTCTGCATCAAAACTGTGCAACGTTTATTACATACTGTATGGATATGGTGCAGATGGTGAGTCAGGGAGGTTTACTTTGCATTAGACCTGGCGAAGCTTTTTAAAGCAGCAGTCCAAGCTGCCGTTCTAAAATGTCCCCCCCCCCCTTTTTTTTCTATGTGCATCAATACAATCCACACAATGATAAGTAATTAGTTAAGTTGCCGATCGATCCGTCCTCCTGAGATCGATCGGCGAAGATTCGGCACGGAGGTTCACTAAATGGCTGTCATTGCAGCAGAAGAGGACCAAAGATGCAAAATTCTGTGAGGAAGATCGTGTGACCAGGCGGTCACTAGATACAATTGGTGCACTGCTAGGGAGAGGGCAGGGCTCAAAAAGGGGTGTGCCAGAGCCTGTTTCAGAAGAGGAAGGGGATGTGACTTTGTAAATGGTTGCTATAGAAACAAAAAAGGCTTGTTGCATTATAATACATTCAAAATGTCATTCAGAGTTATTAAACAAATGCTACAAGTATTTTCTCATAGTACAGAACTGATTTATTAAAAAATAAATAAAAAAAAACCATGTAGGATATTGCTTGGTCTGCAGTTTTAAGGGAAAAATGATAAACTGACACAAAAATGGCTGCTTCCTTTTGTAACAATTCTGCCAAGTAACTCCGTTTTTACTACTAATATTGCCACTAACACGGGCTGGAGGCAGGGGTGCAATTCTATAGCTCGCCCTGGTTATTGCTGAAACCCCATCCTACTCCTGCTTTTCCAACTGAGCTCAGGACCGGCTTTAGGCTTTGCGGGGCCCAAAGCAGCACGCAGGCAGTGCCCCCCCCCCCAAAATTGACGAGCAGCCCTCTTCCTCCGGCAGCGTCGCGGCGTAATGACATCACGGCATCGTGGCAATGCATCGTCATGACGTCGCAGCGTCATTTGACGTGGGACACTATGGCAACGTGACGCTATAGGAGGCGGCCCGCTCTGGAAAATGTGAGGAGAAAAAACACCTCTTCCTTATCCTGTCGATGCCAGGATCCAACTTTTACCCGACCGGAGGGGGGGAGCTGGAGGAGGGGGGTGGGGGAGCCAAGGCGCGGGGCCCAAGGCGGCCACCTTGCCCTAAGGCCGGACCAATAAGCTGACATATTCCACCACGGCCATCAAGGCACAGTATAGACTGTGTATGTGAAAAAGGGGGTTAACCAAGTGTGGCGCTCATATATATAATAGTGATGCTAAACATATACATGTGATACACATAATATAATAAATGGTGATACTTATACAAACGTCGGATGCAGCTATAACCCAGTGTAGGATTGCTTTCTCAATCCTTGTGGCAAGTGAAGAGGGGGGTCATCGGGAAGCGCATACCATGTTGAAACAAAAAACAAGTGCTTATAGTGCAATATTGTAAAGTCCAAAACGTGATGATATAACTGCTAGCTAGGATGTATACACAGAATACTCACAAACGTGAGGTGGAACAAAGGCACATAAAGGTATCTTTAGGGAATGGCTGTAATCCGTGCAGACGGGATATCACCAGACCGGTATTCTCCACACAGGACCTTAAGGTAAGACGATACTGGACATAGTGTAGACTGTATAACACATTTAATATGGGTAAAATAAAATCCAATCAACTCACATGGTGTGTAAGGTAAAAAAGCATTTAGATCACACATGGATCTCTGCAAACTCTGCAACCGGATGGGTCTTCTCTCAAGTTTCCCTCTGTGCTGGCGTGCGTGTCACGAATGCGTATCACCGGCAGCCGGAAGTGACGACATCCGCATCCAGAGGTTCCGGTTGGGGCAAACGACGTCACTCTACGCGTTTCACCTTCTCGGTTTCTTCAGGAGTGACGTTGTTTAGATGTGGGGAGCTTATATATTGTAAGCTCATCTCTCATAGGTGGATACTTAACAGGGATCATACGGTGAAGGCTTACTGAGATATCCAAGGCAGTATAGATCCCGCAGTCCGAGGTGCTCTCCACATTGTAAGTTGGTGCATGCCGGGGCAATATAGAAATGTGCATCCACACATTGGGGGCTATTTACTGATGTCTTCCAGCTCCTGGGGTCCCCAACTCCAGTCCTCAAGGACCACTAACAGTGCAGCTTTTACGGATACCCCGGCTAGAGCACAGGGGGTTCGGTCAAAATGATTGGGCCACCTGTGCTAATGAGAGGCTATCCTTAAATCCTGCACTGTTAGCGGTCCATGGGGACTGGAGTTGGGGAACTCTGAGCTACACAACATGCGTATGATCAGGGCAAGAGAATTATACCAGATTTATCAATAGAAAACTCCAATTGCTGTCAGTGGGATTCCTTCTTCCATTGAATACGGTGCTGTTTTCCTACTGGAGTTTTGCAGCCAGGAGACTTCAGTGAATAGATCCCACTGGGCATATCGGGGGGCAGGATGGACATGCCTCTCTGCACCCCGGCACGGCACATGCCTCTCTGCACCTACTTAACTGGACCAAGAGATGTACAGTATTTTGCCTTGATACTGACCCAACTGCACTGTCTTATTATCAAGGTGCAAAATATTCAATTACATTATTCAATTACTTTTAATGGAATATGGAAGCAGTTTGTTTTCTGTAACTCACTTTAGTTTGGGTTCTGGGGATTTTTTTGGGTTTTTTTGGTGAACAAAATTCCCTCTATTCAAACCCTGTGTTCTGCTTCTTCTCACATTATTTAGTTGAAGATTTTCCCCTTACTTCTGGACCCTTAATACATCCTTTTGCTGATAGAGACGGCAGAGCATTTCAGACCACTGCAGACCACTGCATTTTAGGGGTTATGTAACCTTGTAGTAGACTTTTATTGCCCACGACATACTTGAAAACGAGAGGTAACTCTCAATGTATTACTTCCTGGTAAAATATTTTATAAATAAATAATTGTATTATCCATGATTTTTATTTTACATTACTATAGTGTAGCAGAGACGAGCCTACTACTAATCAAGGCTGTTGCACCACAGACAGCGATGCGTTAACAGATAAAAGAAAGAAGAAAACAGTGCGCAACTAGAACTGAATATCACGTGAATGGGAGACAATAATTAATAAACTAAAAACTCCATACAGTATATGTGCAAGTGACCATAGGTGCAAATGAATAAAATAGTATGACTGTAAATTGAGGTGAACTAAATAGCTGTTACGACTGTGCTCGCCACAAAACGGGGCCGGACTGCGGGGCTGAGGTTGGGTTATGAAATCACCGACCTTAGACCGCGCAGACTGGTCCGGAGTGCGAAGTTCATAATCAAACAGGCCGGGTTCAGGACTGGAGAGGTCAGCGTAGTCGTTGGATGAGCCAAAGTCGGGGTAGGAGAAGACAGGACAGTCGATGGCCGAACCAGGGTCGGGATAGAAGACATCCGGGTAGTCGTAGTCGTAGCAAGGAATCGGCAACAGGAAATCAAGCAGGTCCTCCTGCTTCAGCATAGTAGCTGCGGGGCGGGAGCGGGGTCTGCGCGTGTGGCGTCCATGGCCCATGGTACCGGTCTCAGCGAGGAGAAGGCTGACCAGAGTTCAGCAGAGAGAAGGCTGACCGTAGAGGGCACACCGCCAAGCAGCACTGGAAAACCAATGCTTCAGCGCAGGAGTTCAAGCTGGCCTCTGTGAAGGGAGAAAGAGCAGCAGGCCACGGGGTCCAAACAGCAACCTCTGCTAAGGGTAGAAGCAGCAGGTTGCGGCCTCCAGGGAGATAGCACACAGCAGGTCTCCGGGGTGCTTCAGCGCGGAAGTTTAAGCTGGCCTCTACGAAGGGAGAAAGAGCAGCAGGACACGGGGTCAAAACAGCAACCTCTGCAAGAGGAGTATGCAGCAGGTTGCAGGGTCCAGGCTCGCAGGTAGCAGGGTCCAGGCTCTCTGACAAGAGAGGAAACCATGCCTCAGCGAAGTAGCTGCAGGCTACGAGGAAACAGGAACGAGTACAACGAACTGAAACAATAAACAACAGAGATTAGTAATGAGAGATAACAAGCCAGGAGGCTTGTGGCAAAACACAGATAACATCCAAGAAGGATTATGCTCGGCAGAGAAGCATAGTGGGAATGCAGTATTTAAAGGCCAGCGGGCCAATCCCAGGAGGAGGGTGTCAGGGCACTGCTCCAATTACTGAGTACAAGGCTAGGTTGCACTGATAGCCCGCACAGCTGCTGTTGATTGCAAAGAGGGAATTTAGTGAGAACAACAGCACCCTGCAAGGCTACGAGAAAAGCCAGGAGTGGATTCCTCACAATAGCGTCTGCAGCCGTCGTAAGGGGTGGCTCAGCAACCCTGGAACTAGCGATGTGTTAACACCATCCTGGTAAAGACAGGGGATTAACGAGCACAGCTGAAGCCTGTCAGAAAGGCCTTTAAAATGCCAAGACAGCCAAAGCAGACTGTCTGCTGCTGGGAGGAGGGTGCCGGGGTGCCCAGGTGCCCTCGTGCCCTCTCAGGTATGGGTCCCTGACCAGAAAAACAGAAGACCTACTTTGTATATATGTAAATAGACTCATGTGCTGGGCTGCATTTTGAAAAGCTGAATGTCGCTGGTGACCCGTGTGGCTGAATAAAAACCTTTACTTGTTTCACCAACACCCAGTCTCCTGGACTTACCTCTGCTTGCATCGCCTACATATAGCGATACCCGATTGGTTTGTACATTTTTGCCACTTTAAAAAATGGCTGTAATTTCCTGTCCTTATGTAGTATTTTATTAACTCTAAGAAGAATGCGAACAAAATTGAATTTTTTGTTTTCCCAGACTTTTTTTTTTAAACTAGGGGTAGGAATTACTTTCATTTATTTTTGATGCTATTCTGGTAACTAAAGTGGAAGAGTGTATATAATGGCAGATCATCTTTGGTGAACCAGTGACCATTAACATGCTGTAATATCATCCAATAAAACCCAATGTTAATCTTACTGAATTATAAACCACAATCTGTATTCATACGAGGGTACTATTGAAACTCAGGTACCTTGCTCTTGAACACACAATTTTACCTGTGTTTAATTTGAGATGTGGTACATATGCGGATGTGCACTTCACTATTTCCAATGGCAAACATTTTGAACTTGTGTAGTAACAGGCCCCTTTAGCAATACTGGATTTGCAACAAACTGAATGAACTCAGGCAAATTATATCTAACAAAAAGTAATTGTATGTGATTACATTACACTTCTAAGCCTACCGGAGGCTACTTCGCCATTGAGACACTGTCATTGGAACAGCACCTGTAAGATATCCCTTTCATCCTAATATAGTGTCTTCCCAGCACAGCTGGAACCTTGTAGGGGTCTCTCAGATCCTCTCGATCAGAGAGTACGCCTTTTATTTCCACTGTATATATTTTCACTCATCATAAATGTTTATATCCTTTGAACCCCATTTTAGTGTATCCCATTAAAATGTATGTTTTAGCATCTTCCCTGACCATATTATTCATTAGCTTGCATTGGGGGGGCCTCATTAATATATATTAATTGGGATGGGGGGCTCTGCATCTTTCATCCTATTCTATCATTTACCATGGCCACTAAGTCCTTTTGCGTCCTACACATGCGCTCCATTCTTTGAGACAGATACCATTAGGTAACGTGAGTGCATACAATTGGGATCTGTCTTGCCTGTTTCCAACTGTGGAGAATTCTCTCTCAGACTCAGATCTCTTCCCTTATTTGGTATATCCCTGTATACTTTATCTTTCTAAAAAAAAAAAAAAATCAAATTATTATTTTTGTGGTGGAAGATATTCATTGTATCTGCCTTCAGTCCCATTGGGTAATGGAAATAGAAAAAAGCCGTCTGTGTAGCTCAAAGGCAGACAGCCCAGAGGCAAAAAGCCTAGTATAATGTTAAATGGAGACTGATGGAGAAATGAGAGGGGAGAGAGTTGGAGAGATAACTGCTAGCAAGTCTGTAATATATTTAAATTACCAGCTGCATGATGCACAGTATAGTTGGATCGGTGTGGAGTTGCTTGTACTCACAGTGATGCCGTCCTCCGTTGCTCTCGCTCTCTCTCCCGGCGTCACGTATACCAGGAGGGATAGTGACATCACTCCACGGCGCGGGCACAATCCGAAGTACAGTGGAAACAAAGTTAAAGATGGATGCAGCAACCACTCCAAAGGACTGGGACTCACCAGGGGGGAGATTAAAAACTGGAAATGTTTATTAAACTACATAAAAAAAGGACACTGAGGACAAACAAAAATAGGGGAACCTCCTCCCACGCGTTTCGGGCATAGACTGCCCTTTCTCAAGGAGTATATGGACCAGTCCAGTCCTTTGGAGTGGTTGCTGCATCGATCTTCATCTTTGTTTCCATTGGGTAATGGATTTCACATTGTAACTGCCCTTACGGTAAAGAACCCTTTCCTTTGCTGCTGGTGAAATCTCCTTTCCTCCAACCTTAAGGGATGCCCCGTGTCCTTTTTACTGCCCGTGGGATGAATAGTTTGTTTGAAAGCTCCTTGTATTGACCCTGAATATATTTGTATATAGTTATCATATCCCCTCTTAGACGCCTCTTTTCTAATGTAAACAAATATAATATAACTAGCCTCTCCTCATAAATCAGATTTTCCATCCCCTTTATTAATCTGGTGACTCTTCTCTGCACTTTTTCAAGTTCCATCAAGTGTTTTTTTTTTGGGGGGGGGGGGGGTTTGGGAGCGGTGCTCACAACTACAATCCATATTCAACATGAATGCAAAAATATCTCCTCACTGTTCCAATTCACAAATCTAGATGTAACACCCCAACCCCGCCCCAGCATGAGGGATAGGGTGTACAGTGAAAAGGGAGGAGACAGAAACAGTCTCTGTGGCTTTAAACAGCTTGGAATAAAGTCATGTCAGTGCTCAGCAGCTCACCTGATTGTGTCAACAGGACAGGTTTTGGATCCTCTCAGGGCAGCTGGATCCGTGCTGGCTTTGTATGAGGAGTATGAATAATTGCACATGCGCAGGCATTGATGAAGAGGCCCAACTCTTGTGACCAGAACAGATTTAGCATATCAGAAATAGTTCCGCCAGCTCCTCTCACTACGAGCCTTCTAATGGCTCATCTCATTTAAGAGCCTTTTGCCCTGCCTGACAGAGACCGAAATCCTCTAGCCTAGGAATTGTTAGCAGCCCACCCAGGTCTCTTCTTAGTCCTGCAGATGGAGACTACTCCCTCCAGTATATTCGCTGTCAGATTTCTTTTTTGGAAGCCCCTAAACTGGGTTACTATCGCTATGATAAAAACATAAAGATGTCCTTTGCAGGTCAGGTTACCCTGGAGACCTCCCTGGAGTCCCTCTAGGATCTCCTGATGGTAAATGGGCTCTTCCCTGATGATGTTGGAATCCTCCCTGGGGTCTGAATACAAAATGGTGGATCCCCATCCTTTATACCCAGGGGCGTGGCCAACACTCTGCCCCAGTATCTGGGCAGAATAAATGTTGCAACCTGGTCACACCATATACATGTGACCATCTAGCAATTTTCAAACGAAGGCAGGGCCAACTCAAACCTTCCAAAGTACAACATAATAGACACAACAGTCTAGCAACTCATGTGTACTGAGGCCTTGTGAGGATTTAACCCCTACACTGCCTGCGGGTACCAGGGCTGACATGCAGGGACACATGAAATTCTAGCAAGGGTGCTATATAGAGATACCGATAAATATTGACATTTTGACTTAATATGTCCATGACCAAGGGATGAGACGCCATTTACGTCTGAGATAATAACTTGGACAAGAATGTATGTATATCTTTATAGCGCCCACAGCTGTACTTGGCACTTTACAAGAGACAATACAGTAAAGGGAATTTATAATACACTAGCTTTTGTACCCGGCTTTGCCCGGGGAATGTATCTTCCCGCCCCCCCACTGGTACATCTTCCCCCGCTGCCGCCACATCCCCCCCCCTGTTGGTACATCTCCCCCCGCTGCCAGCACATCTCTCCCTTCCCCCCCTCCCCCCCGCTTCCGGCACACTTCCCCGCGCTGCTTTAGGCTGCGGCCACGCTGCCGCTGAGCTTGCTCATCCTTGAGAGCGGTGACGTCCCCAGCTCTCCAAGCATGAGCGATCGGCTGTCCTGCAATTTTTTTAGAGCAGGAGCGGGGGGGAGGGGGTTTGGCTATTAGGGGAGGGGGCTGTCTATGTGCGTGCGTGTGTGTGTCTGTCTATGTGTGTCTGTCTGTGTGTGTCTCTCTCTGTCTCTTTGTGTGTGTGTGTGTGTGTGTGTGTGTCTCTCTGTGTCTCCACCTTCCCTCCCCTCTCTCCCCCCATTGCTCTCTCTCCCCCATTGCTCGCGCTCTCCCCCCATTTCTCTCTGCCGCCCCCCTCTCCCTGCCCCCTCTTCCCTCCCCCTCAACCCCCCTCTCTCTCTCTCCCTTCCCCCTCTACTTTCTCTCCTTTACCCTCTCTCTCTATCCCCCTTCTCTCCTTTCTCCCCCTCCCACTCTGTCCCCCTCCCACTCTGTCCCCCCTCCCACTCTGTGTCCCCCCTCCCACTCTGTGTCCCCCACACTCCATTCCCCCCTCACTACTTTCTCCACTCACTCAGTTCCCCCCCTCACTCCATTTCCCCATCACTCTGTTTTCTCCCCCCTCCACCCCCCTCAGCGCCATGTCTTCCGTCCCCCCTCCCTGCGCCCGCACTACTCCATTTTTCTCTCCCCCTCCCCCCCATCTCCTCTCACTGGTTCCATTTTTCTCTGGCCCCATCCCTCCCTCACTCCCATTTTTCCTACCCCCCGCTTTTTTCCTCCCCCTCCGTGGTCCCTCACTCTCCCTCCCTTTTCTTTCACTTCCCGCCTCTCCTCTCCTCCATTTTCTGTCTACCCCCCTACTCACGCCCTCCAATTTTCTCCCCCTCCCGTCTACCTCCGCCCCCCTCCCACCTCCCGATCCATTGTCTCCTGCGCCTCACTTTCACTCGGTTTCTCTATCTCCCCCCTCACTCCAATCTTTCTCGCCCCTCAGCACTGGGAATCAGATTTTCTCCCTCCCCGCACTCACTCGGTGTTCCCACGCCCCGAACTACACTCCATTTCGTCTCGAACGCCCCCACTCACTCCGTTTTCCCCCCCCTCACTACCATGTTTCTCCCCCCACGCACTCTTTTCTCTATTCGTGTTCTGCCAGACTCGTTTTCTCCCTCCACTCTTGTTTTCCCTCGTCACGTCACGCATCTTCTTTCTCCCCCACTCTCCCCCTCACGTACAATCTCGCCAGTTCCAAAAAAAAATACCCCACCCCTACTCAGTGTCGTTGCTCCCTCCCAACTCTGTTTTCTCCCTCCCTCCCACCACTAATATAAAATTATAAACCCATCGAAACAACCCCCCCACTACCACAGTGCACTCACAAACTGAAAAAACACAAACAGAGGACTGACCCCGTCGCCATTTTCTGCTTCTCCCCAGGCCAATCATCGTACCCTCCCGTTTTTCCTCCCTCACCTCACATAGCCTTTCTCCCCCGCACTCCACATCTGTTTTTCTCCCCCATCCCTCCTGGATCGAGTCCCCCCGTTTTTCTCTTCTCCGTTACTCCCCCCTCACCACGCCATTTTCTTTGTCTCCCGCCCCGTACTCATCCTTTTCTCCCCCCTCACTCCTCAGTTTCTTCCCGTTCACCCCCCCTCCGGCGACTACACACTCACACCTCTTTTTTCTCCCCCCTCCCTGGGCGCCAGCACATCAGTTTCCCCCTCCCTCCTCTGATTTGACTCCCCCCTCACTCAGTTTTTCTGTTTTTTATTCTCCCCCCGGCACTCGTTTTTCTCTCGTCACTCCCCCTCACTCCTTTTCTGCGCCCACTCACTCCATGTTCCTCCTCACTCACTACTGTTGCGTCCCCCCCTCACTCACGTGGCACTCTGTTTTCTCGTGCATCCACGTCTTTCTCGCCCCCTCCACGTCATCGTGTTTGCTTCCCCCCCACGCCTGCCTCCCCCCTCAAGTCACGTCCGCTCCTCTGTTTTCCTCCCGCCCTCTGTTCACTTTATTCGCCGTCTCTTTTTCTCCGGCCCCGCTAACTCACCCGTTTCCTCTCCCCTCTCACTCACTCATTTTCTTCTCCCGGGTTTCTCTCCCCCCCGCGCGCCTCAATCCTCTGTTTCTGCCCGCCTCCTTCTCTCTGTTTTCCTGCCCCACCTCACTCACTCTGGTTTTCATCGTATCCCCCACACGCTCACTCAGCTCTTTTTCTTCCCCCACAGCTCATCCGTTTTCCTCCTCTCCCCACAGCCTGCACCTCCGTTTTCTCTCTTCCCGCCCCTCAACTCGTTCTCTTTCCCCCTCACCACTCCTTTTCTTCCCCGCCCCCACTCACTCCATTTTCTCCCCCTCCCCCCCTTCAGCACATCTCCCCTGCACATCTCACATCAGACACACACAGCACTGAAGCACTGACACTCCCCCTCCCTTAGTAGCCACGCCCCCCGAGATTTGCTATGAAATTATGAATGTCCATAATTTGGGAGGTGAGTCACATTGGAAGCTCAAAATATTTGTGTTGACCTACAAATCCGCAGCAGAATGTACAGTGAAAGTTTTGTTGTGCTACGTGGTGCCGTTTGTGAGATACCGATGCTTCTGACATACAAACAAACGGAAAACTTAGAATTATAGTATAGATCATTATTTATAGCCATTCTTGTCCCACTCTCCTTGATACAAGGAGATGGCTATAACACTATATAGCTTTCTGTAGCATTTTTCTGTCTGGTCTTATTTAATACAGTATGAAATAAATGTACTGTTTTTTATATGCATGCTGTAGCCGTGTAGCGTTTGTTATACGTTTCACAGTATTCCAGTTGGTAGCCACAGAAAATATGGTACCGGGTTGTTGTTTTTTTTAAAGGTGGATCCCCCCTTCTGCTTTTTCCTTAGGCCTCGGGCCGCGCTGAGCCGCGCCTGCTCAAGCTGGTGCTTTTTTTGCGTCCTGGCAGGCGAGGCAGTGAGCGCGCTTTGGGGGCGGGGTGGAGGCGGGGTGAAGGCATGTCAGAAGGCGGGGCTAGTCCCTCGCTCCCATTTGGATGTTTGCGGTCACGTGACCGCTCCTCCGCTCCCCTCAGTGCGGAAATTTAAACCTGTCCGTCTCCTGAAATTTTCGGAGCCTCCGCACGCATGCGGAAGCGGCTCTGATTACAGATGCAGGGGTTAAATGCATCTGCTCAGCGCGGCTCAGCAGCGTCTGCTTTACCATGTCCCAGGCCTAATTCTATAGCTGCCAAAGTGTCCGATCAAGACGTTTTGAGGCCGAAATTCCCCATTTAAATCAATGGGGAGTTGGGGAAGAAAAAGACCAGATTGGCTGCTTTGGGAGATATATAAAAAGTCCCTTAAAGTGCCTTCCAACTAGAGATGTGAGCGCAATGAGTGACACTCGGTACACAATAATAATAGCATGTTCTTGTATAGCACTGCTAGTTTTACAGAGACATTTTTGTAGTCACGGAGTCCCTGCCCCGCAGAGCTTACAATTTGTTTTTGGTGCCTGAGGCACAGGGAGATAAGGTGACTTGCCCAAGGAGCCGACACCGGGAATTGAACCAGGTTCCCCTGCTTCAAACTTAGTGGCAGTCAGTGTCTTTACTCACTGAGCCACTCCTGAATGAGACTGGCATTGCCACCCAGTAAGTAATATTATCAGCGTGAGACTCAGTCCAAAGAAAAGAGAAAACCAATGACCGGGTTTGAAGCCGGGGAACCTGGTTCTATTCCTTGGTCAAGTCACTTTATCTCACTGTGCATCAGGCACCAAAACATATGATTGTAAACTCCACGGGGCAGGAACTCCATGACTACAAAAATGTCTCTGCAATGCTGCACACATGATGCTATACAAGAATGTATTATTATTATTCCAAATGGGGGAGACGTCTTTCAAAAGATGTAACAGTGACCAGAAATGGCTGCAGCCCAGTATCCATGATATGCACAGCTAGCTGGACATGCATGTTTATCTTTGCAAAAGGCACCAGACTCAGACAGAGGGACATTCAACAAGTGCTCAGAGATTATCTGTGTGTCCCAGGAGGTCCTCTCCACATCACACCTTTAAACATTCACCCTGCCATAAAAAGTTACAAAGGGAATAGGATTACAGAAAGGCCACTCAAAATGTAATCCTTTCTGTGCTGGGAATGCTTGCAAGGCACTGCCAGCCGAATGGTTTGTGAGGTCGTCTAGGTTTGAAAGGGTTAATTCTGTAATGGGCTTCTCTGGGCTGACTCTTAACTGAATAGATAGCTGCAGTAAACAGACCAGATTGTCAAACACCCTGACACACCAGGTGAATTTAAAGCTCGTTATCGAGGTGATCTGCTTCATTTTATCCACCCGGAGCTCCAGCAGACATTTCAATAGCTGCGTTTGCTCATAATGTTATATTAAATACTATGCCACGTATGGCATTGAACACGTGGCTCTGATCTTTGCTCTGCCCCTACTGCGGCTGATGGGTACTGATGGTGCTGGATTGTGGGTACAGGCATCAACAGATCATCAAATATAAAAGCAGGCACATATATGCAATGGTATGATTCTCTGGGTAGAATTTCTACCTACCTGTATTATTATTATGACACAGTGACGGCAGCGTCACACACATGGCAAGTCTTTTAACACGGGAACGCTGATAGGCCATCCTGCCGACCAATCAACGACGCGCTGGGGTAAACGACTAACCACTTTTTCCTGCCAGAGACCTGCAGAGGCAGGGTTAACCCCTTCCCTGCCATGATGTAAAAAGGTAATTAGCAAGGGGTCAGTTGGTGAGGTAAAATTGATGAGGGGCAGTTATTTTATCTAAAATAGATAAAAGGGAAAGTTACTGAGGTAAAAGGAGAAGGGAGAGGAGAAGGAGCGGCTCAGTGAGTAAAGACAGTGACTGAGTTTGAAGCAGGGGAACCTGGTTCAATTCCTGGTGCTGGCTCCTTGTGATCTTGGGCAAATCACCTTATTGCCCTGTGCCTCATGCACCAAAAACATAGCTTGTAATCTCGGCAGGGACCTGTGCCTGTAAAGAGCTATGTGAAACTAGCAGCACTATACAAGAACATGCTATTATTATTACTAAAATGGATATTTGGATCAGGTACTGAGATGCAATAGATATGAAGGACAATTACTGCGGTAAAATAGTTAAGAGGGGGCAATAGCTGAAATAGATATGAGTGATTTGCGGTCTCGAGCTACAGGATTCGACTGTATAAAGATTCAGGGGCCTACTCTTGTACCTCCAAAGTGTGACAAACCACTTCTAAAGTGCCGGATCGGATCGGCACGCTTTGCTATTCTGTGAGCCCTTCTCGCACGTCCAATCAGTCTCTAAAAGGCTTTTTTAAGAAGCGGTTTCACTACGACGCCAGCAATCTGATCGCTTTGTCAAAGCCTCACTCACATTTTTGCCCACAGCTGCAATTCTCGTAGCTCCGTTGTGCAAACCGCTTCTAAACTCACATTTTTTTTTATTTTTTTACCACCACCCAAAGGGGGGCGAGATTGTTATTGTGAGTTACAGCTACAGCCCGAAATCTGGGTTTGGCTGAGAGAGCGAAACATCAGTCAGACTGGGGACGGAGTTAGCAGAACCTCAGGTCATTCTACTTCTACAGCACGTACAATCCGTGCTGTTTGGCTGTTATACCGCTGTCACCTTTTCTAGAAGTGGCTTTGAAGAAGTGATTTGCAACAGAGGACAGGGGTTTGGCAATGATAACTTCGGAGCTACTAGAATAGGCACCTCGGATTGAAAAACCTAATATAACAAATGTTGTTTACAAAGAAGTTTTAAATGTGAAATGTAAAAAAAAATGTACAACCATCATAATACTTGAAATTTGGTACATAAATACCAGAATTTTTTTTTTCACTTTTAAACCGGAACGTTTGCTCTCGGTACAACAAAGTAACATCATTATTAGTCTAATGTAGACCTGTAAGACTATGCATTTAGCTGTCCTCGTGTCATTTAAAACAGCAAGGGAAAAGTTAAAACCGGAAATAATTAAAGCAATTAAAGGCGCAGTCCTTCTCAAATATATGTAGCCAGGTCCCCCTTCTGTTTGTGGGCCCCCCTTTGGGTGCTCGCCATGCGACCGAGCGTGGGGAGGTGTAGGGGCATGAGCGAGCCTGACGCGTCCTCTCCATGTTGCGGCCGGTTGCCGGGGACGCGTGCGGCCGGTTACTAGGGCCGCGGTCGGGTTGCGAGGCGCGCCGGCGGTTCCCGGTGCAGGGCGCCGCTGCGACGGGAGGCCCTGATGTAGATCGCGCATGCGCATGCGCGAGACAAGCGCGCGAAGCAGCAGCCAATGAGAAGAGGGCTCTGTAAGGGGACTTCAAGTCCCATGAGCCTTTGGAGCGGCCCCATGATGCCAATAGGGCTGCAGGAGCTCTGCTGGCAACAAATAGATACTTTTCGCGGGCTTGGAGCACGCTAGGCAGTTGATGACCGGAGCAGCTAGGGGAAGGAGGTAGGGTGCAGGAGTCAGTGACTCCCTGCACTAGGCCAGCAGTCCCCTAGGCCCCAGATAGCCCTGAGTCACAGTAGCTGAGTTTTGTAGGGACAGGCCCTAGGTTAGGGACCCTGCCCCATTAGCTATTTGGTAGTTAGGGACACAGTGGACGCTGCGTTCCTGCAGAGAGACGGGACTCAAGTCTGTCCTTACGGGGACTGGACTGCATTCAGGGTGGGATCGCCCCTGACGGATCACAATGCGGGTGGATCCGGGATATCGTGTGGGAGCTCGTCGTGATCCTTTGTGAAGCCCGTTGCAGGTCCGAGCACTGGAGTGCTCGGCAGGTAATTCCAAACATCAAGTGCACCAACAAGGCCTATCATCAGACATAGTGATTGCGCAGTCACACACGCACATGCATATGACTTGGTAGTGTGAGACATTGGGGTTACTGGACACGGGGTGGGATCAGTCCATGGGAGGTGTCGCATCAAGGTTAGCGTCCGCCGTGGCGCATAAAGGTTAGCGTCCGCCGTGGCGCATAAAGGGTTGGCCTCCGCCGTGGCGCAAGATAGCGTTAGCGTCTTGAGAAACGCCGTGATTAGTGTCTCTTCTAAAGAGGGACACCTGTTTGTTCTTGTAACTGATGGGATGTTCTTTTATGGTATGTTAGTAAAAGTATTAGTTATTATACATACGTTGTAATGTAGATTATTGTGATTCCTGCTGCGAGGAACCACTCCCCCTCTTGGTGGGAGCCATCGCAGTGGAGCGCGCTGCACCGATAAGTGGTTACTCATTAGTATATTATAATTGCCCCCAGGTTCCCCGTGGCGGAAGCTCAGCCCTCCTGGTGAGCCAACAGGTAAAGCCACCACCACACCTGGTAACACTGTATGTTCTACTGCTACGCCACCCACACTATCTATATGCGATTGGGTGGGGTGGAATACCCGTTACATGTTGGAGACATATGGAGGGCGCTGCTGAGAGCAGACCTTGGGGTCTATTTGTCTATTTTCTCTGTTATTCCAAATTTGTTCCGATTTAAGCACCTGGCCATATGTCCGTGGCCTTCACAGCGCGATGCTCCATTCCTTGCCTTTTCCATGCACTAAGCTAGTCCTCCCATTACGTCGCTCGAGTCTGCAGTGACGGTGAGTAGCAATTGATACGGACCTTATCCAGCAGTAGCGCACGTATAGTAAGAAATTTGTCCGCGCCTGTTAGCCACCGACCCCGGGTGATAGACTATAACTGGATGCTGACGGCCGGGGGGTCGCCTATCTCCCTGGTTACCATGGAATGATCGTATGCTTATAGAGACCAGTCCCCCAATGTATTAAGACCAGAGACTCTGCAGAGAGCACAGCGACGAATGTCAAAGATAAGGAAAGAACGAGCATCCTCATGAAAGGCGAGCAGTGGCGAATCAGCGCGACGCCATGATCTACCAAAAAAAAAAAAAACTTTAGAGCACCCACCGGCTCCCGCAAGAAGCTGTCCACAGTACTGGACTACCCCCTGAGCCATGAGTACCATACGCCTCACAGGGTAGACCCCCCTAAGTCTCTTTCACTCACCCCAAGCGGTTTAGGAGGGTCCGCCAGCTGGGCACGGAGCCCACCTACCCCCACCTACCCCTGATAGACGGCCTGGTGGGCGCCAACCATGCCTAGCGTAGAAACTGGGCCAGTAGTGTGAGACCCTTAGTGGAAATCTTTCCGTGAACAGATAGTCCTCCCAACTATAGAAAGCTGTAACCCTTTCGACCCAAGCACAGAATACCGGAAACTCAAGGCCTTTTCTGGATTCTGCCGACGCCTGCGGGAGAAGAAGGGATCGAGGCAATTGAGTGACCAATACGCTTGAACAAACAGAGTTGGTGTTCTCTTTCTCCGAAGCCAGACAATACTGAGCTTGTCCGAGTGTCGCTCCGATGCCCAGCCACCCCCGCTGGTCGGAACCGCAGCGTGACATAGAGGATAAGTTACGGCACAGGACCTGGGGAAATGCTCAGCTCATCTCCTATACCCGAGAAGACGACGAGGATGAGTTAATGGCGCATTTAAAAGCTCTCGCCAGAAAGAAGGAGAGATTTATCAGCCTTCTGACTCGCGGAACTACAGCTGTCCTGGGGACACTCGTGACCACAAATATCATTGCCGCCGCCGCCGACGCGGACCGATACCGACTCAAACAGCTACTCAAGGGGTCGCTGGCCTGATCACAACCTAGCTATAATATTTCGGGGCCGCACCGATTGTCTGTGGTACCACCACCCGCCAGCTACAGGGAATTAATGGGTTACATCAGAGGACATGAAGTGCAGTGACATTTCCATGAATCAAAGAACCCAAAGGCTACCCCCAAGATGACGCCGTGGTTCACTCGGCTTTCCAAAGGGTAGAAATCTTCCACACCAAGGAGGAAGCGATCCCAAGTCGCCCTGTCCGGGAATCGTCGGCCCTGACGTCCATCATCCACGTACAAGGGTCGTCCTGTACCGCCCGCGAAGTAGTTTGCTACAACTGCGTGATGAAGGGCCCACATCTCTTACTATTGTCCGGAGAGGAGGACCCCTCCGGAAGAAAAACCTCCCGACCGAAGAAGCACAGAGCAAGCCCGATCCGGATGGTATGCCAGCACAAGCCCGCCAAGTCTGACTTAACCCCCTCCGGGAACCGCTGATTTCCCTGCTATCGCACCCCCGGGTTTTCCTCCAACACGCATATAGCCCCGTAGGCCCCGCTGCCATCGTGCGGGTTTGTTACTGGAAGGGATCTATGCGTCGGCCCTGCTGGACACGATCACAAGTGACCATCATATACCGTCCGTTTCTATGACCATCACACTCCGACACTGCCCCTGGGACGGCCCGATCTTGAAAGTACGGGGGTTAGTAATTGAAGACTACCCAATTGATGGGGTTGTAAGGGTGCAACTGAGACAAATACTCCCAACTGAACACCGGCAAGAGACACACCCCATGCTTGTAGCGGGCCCTGGTCTGTCCGGAGCCCCCAAGACCAGTACAAGTACCCGATCATCTTGGGTACCAACGCTGATATTGTACAAGCAGTGATCCCGCGTATTGAAAGAGACTAACGAGTTGCCACTAGCCACCCTCTCCTCCTAGATCCGGTCTTACGAGAAGAGTGTCAACGGGTATATGCCCTGGAACGCACGGGGATCTCTACAAACCCGTCAACGCGGACTGACGACCATATTACCAGGGTGCAGGGGGTGCCCAATGCTGCATCCAATTGACAAAACATATAAAGTAAAATACTTCAATAATAATAATTGGTTATTTAGTTAACCCTTTGGCCAAAGGCGTCATAAGCCTGCATACCAACGTCAAGGTATAACCAAAATAATGCAGGTCCTACACTACACTGTGAAACCTTTCCTTTTACCTCTGTGAGAGGGGAAAAAACCATAATGGGTCTTGTTCCTGCAGCGAACGCGGACTGACGACCATATTACCAGGGGGAGTGCAAAAGATGGCCGTCTGGTGTTGTTATCCCGAACGAGATGAGAGCGACCAGTTGTTCTCTCTGGAGAGTACGCCTGAAGAAGAAGAGGTTCAGAGAGGGTATAGGGTACTACCTGAAGTGAGGGAGTGGACGGCTAAGATCCCTCTACGAACCCACGTGTATGTGCAGAATCTCTCCCCCTTTCCGATGGAATTTGATGCCGACCAGAAGTTGGGTTGCATATATCCGGTCAGTCCTGTGGACCTGATGCCCCGGGTGAGTGCGGCAGCAGTGAGTGAACGGTTGGTCGACCTGGACTTCAACTTCGGCGAGTCAACGTTGCCCACCGAATGGAAAGAACGACTGATTACCCAGTTGAATAAACGACGGAATGTATTCTCCACGAGTGAGATGGATGTGGGTTGCAGTCGCAGCGCCCAATGCCATTCGATTGAGGGATGCTACTCCGTTCCGGGAACGCTCTCGTCGCATCGCCCCGAGGGATGTGGACGATGTGAGGAACGCCATACAAGACATGGAAACCGCTGGGATTTTGACGGAATCTCGGGGGCCCTACGCTTCACCCATAGTGGTGGTGCGGAAAAAGAACGGATCCGTATGACTGTGTGTAGACTACCGAACTCTGAACAATCGTACGATACCGGACCAGTACAACCTTCCGCGCATTGAAGAGATCCTGAATGCTCTGAATGGAAGCCAATGGTTCAGCGTGCTCGATCTACGATCCGGGTACTATCAGGTACCTATGAATGCAGAGGATCAAGAGAAGACAGCCTTCGTATGCCCCCTTGGGTTCTACCAATTCACACGCATGCCCCAAGGTATATGCGGGGCCCCTGCTACCTTCCAGCGACTGATGGAGAAGACAATCGGGGACATGAGCCCCCGGGAGTGTCTTGTATACCTGGACGACATCATTGTCTTCGGGAGAAGTCTAGAGGAGCATGAAGAAAGATTGCTTAAAGTAATAGACCGTCTTGAGAAGGAGGGATTGAAATTGTCCCTAGACAAGTGCCGGTTTTGTCACACCTCGGTGACCTACGTGGGGCACATCATGTTGGCTCAAGGGATCGCCACCGACCCAGCCAAGGTAGAAGCGGTTGTGAACTGGCCGCGCCCCGAGAATGTCACGGAGCTGCGATCCTTCCTGGGATTCTGTGGGTACTATCGTCGGTTCGTGGAAGGGTACTCTAGTAGGGCGAAACCCCTGAACAATCTGCTGAAGATATACCCCGGGAGGAACCGGGAGGACGGTTGTATCTGCTCACGAACCGTTTGGTGATAAATGGACGTCTGAGTGTGAACAGGCCTTCGCGAAATTGAAGAAATGTCTGACCGAAGCGCCGGTGCTTGCGTATGCTGATCCCGAACAGCCATACGTTCTGCATGTGGATGCCAGTCTCAATGGACTGGGCGCCGTCCTGCACCAGAAGCACCCCGAGGGCCTGCGGCCTGTCGCCTACATCAGTCGCAGTCTGACCCCCAGTGGACAGAGATACCCCGTTCACAAATTGGAGTTTCTGGCCCTCAAGTGGGCGATCACCGAGAAGCTCCACGACTACCTTTATGGGGCAGCGTTTGAGGTAAGGACGGATAACAATCCCCTCACGTACATCAATATGTCGGCCAAATTAGATGCAGCAGGCCACCGATGGCTGGCAGCCCTCAACAATTACAACATCTCCATGAAGTATAAGCCGGGACCCTTGAATGTCGGGGCGGACGCCCTCTCCCGAAGGCCAGGGCTAAGTGCTATTCCAGATGATGAGGAATGGGAAGAACTGCCCGGGCCCGCAGTGCGAGCTATGTGTAGCATGGCCGCCATCATCGATGACCAAGTGGCTTTCTCAGAATTAAGAGTGGCCGATTCATTGGGATGTCGGTCACAGGCTGTCCCAGCCGCCTACTGTGACCCAAAAGGGATGAACATCACGCATGACAAGGTGTTGCGGTGGAAAGATCTAGTGGATTATCAAATACGAGATCCTGTTGTTAGTACCATTAAACAAGCCGTTGCAAGGAAGAACCCAGCCCTTCTGAAGTGTGCCCCAAATGACTTAGTGGCTTTGCTCATGCGGGAATGGGACAAATTCGAAATAGACAACTGCTTACTCTATCGGGTGGTGCCCTACCACAACCACCCGGATAGGCGACAACTGGTCCTCCCTAAGAACTTGCAATACATGGTGTTGAAGTCCCTGCATGACGAGCATGGACATCTCGGTATAGAGAAGACCTTTGGGTTGGTCAGAGTGGTCAGAGACCGCTTTTTCTGGCCCAAAATGCGAGAGGCCGTAGAACGCCACTGTCGCTGCTGTACTAGGTGTATCCAGCGCAAGACCCTGCCCACCAGAGCAGCGCCTATGGGCCATCTAAAAAGTTCTGGCCCCATGAACCTGGTGTGTATGGATTTTCTATGCATTGAGCCTGATAGTCGAGGAATATCCAACGTGCTGGTCATCACAGACCATTACACCCGGTATGCCCAGGCCTTCCCCACTAAAGACCAGAAAGCCATCACGGTGGCAAAAATATTATGGGAGAAGTATTTGTGCACTACGGCCTTCCCAACCGCCTTCATTCCGATCAAGGACGGGACTTTGAGAGCACATTGATCAGAGAACTGCTCAAAATGCTGAACATTGCAAAATCACGAACGACCCCGTATCACCCCGAAGGCGATGCGCTGCCCGAACGATTCAATCGAACCTTACTGGACATGCTCGGAACTCTACAGAGCGCGCAAAAATCTGAATGGAGTCGACACGTGGAGGGCCTAGTGCATGCGTATAATTGCACCAGACACGAGTCAACTGGATTCTCCCCATACTTCCTCATGTTTGGGCGAGAGGCGAGACTGCCAGTGGATGTGCGTCTTAGAGTCTCGACGGATGGGGTACATAATGCTACCCATTTCAAATACGTACAAAGACTTAAAGACAGTTTACAGCAGGCCTATCAACAAGCTGAAAAGTCCACAGCTAAGCTGAACGCAGGAAACAAACGGCGATACGATCATAAGGTCAAATATCGGGAACTTCGGCCTGGGGACGCTGTGTTGCTTCGGAACTTGGGAGTCCCAGGAAAACACAAATTGGCCGACTGCTGGAGGGACGGCGTATATGAGATAGAATCCCAGATGCCTGGCCTCCCGGTCTATCGCATCAAAGACACTGAAGGCCGGGTAAAGGTATGGCACCGAAATCATCTTCTTCCTATTCCACAAGTGGGAGATGAAAACGCAGAGATATTGGCCACACCGCTCAACGGTGAGTCCGAATTATCAGAGTTGGGTCAAGAGACTGTCAATAACGAGACCCACTCCGAAACTCCGGAAGATCCTATGGAAGGACCCTCTCAAAGGGACTGTTCCACAGAAGTGGCATCCCCCGGAGGAGCTACGGGTAAGGAGCCCCGTAGGCCAATGCCTACTAAGGTGGCACCAACAGGCCAGCCTTTGGATGCACAGAGCCCATGCTTCGTGCCTAACAGAGACTGTTCAGAGACATTTCTCCCTCAAGGGAAGAGGCTGAGCCTCAGGACTGTGTTTACTACTCCCCCGAGGGAGTCGCAGAAGAACAGCTCCGTAGGAGCCAAAGAGTCAGGTACCCTACAAATCGGGTAACCTATGATCAAGTTGGGGCACCCCATTATGAGGCTCAGCAGTGGGCTCGCAGCAAAGTACAGTCAGTTATTGTGATGTTCAGTGAAATGTGCAATCTGATCTAGAAATAAGTAAGATTGTATGATGTTGTGCCATTTTTCATTATATAACTTCTGTATATAGTTATAGTGAGTTGTGTCCCAAGCGAGGACGTTGGGGATTTTACCGGGGGGAGGATGTAGCCAGGTCCCCCTTCTGTTTGTGGGCCCCCCTTTGGGTGCTCGCCATGCGACAGAGCGTGGGGAGGTGTACGGGCATGAGCGAGCGTGACGCGTCCTCTCCATGTTGCGGCTGGTTGCCGGGGACGCGTGCGGCCGGTTACTAGGGCCGCGGTCGGGTTGCGAGGTGCGCCGGCGGTTCCCGGTGCAGGGCGCCGCCATGTCAGTCCTTCGCGCAGGCGCAGACTGCCGATGCGACGGGAGGCCCTGATGTAGATCGCACATGCGCGAGACAAGCGCGCGAAGCAGCAGCCAATGAGAAGAGGGCTCTGTAAGGGGACTTCAAGTCCCATGAGCCTTTGGAGCGGCCCCATGACGCCAGGGAGCCAATAGGGCTGCAGGAGCTCTGCTGGCAACAAATAGATACTTTTCGCGGGCTTGGAGCACG
The DNA here is from genome assembly GCA_036426205.1 of Ascaphus truei. Taxonomy (NCBI): domain Eukaryota; kingdom Metazoa; phylum Chordata; class Amphibia; order Anura; family Ascaphidae; genus Ascaphus; species Ascaphus truei. Next base: position 16,590,517 of record CM071570.1, read on the forward strand.
CTAGGCAGTTGATGACCGGAGCAGCTAGGGGAAGGAGGTAGGGTGCAGGAGTCAGTGACTCCCTGCACTAGGCCAGCAGTTCCCTAGGCCCCAGATAGCCCTGAGTCACAGTAGCTGAGTTTTGTAGGGACAGGCCCTAGGTTAGGGACCCTGCCCCATTAGCTATTTGGTAGTTAGGGACACAGTGGACACTGCGTTCCTGCAGAGAGACGGGACTCAAGTCTGTCCTTACGGGGACTGGACTGCATTCAGGGTGGGATCGCCCCTGACGGATCACCACGCGGGTGGATCCGGGATATCGTGTGGGAGCTCGTCGTGATCCTTTGTGAAGCCCGTTGCAGGTCCGAGCACTGGAGTGCTCGGCAGGTAATTCCAAACATCAAGTGCACCAACAAGGCCTATCATCAGACATAGTGACTGCGCAGTCACACACGCTCATGCATATGACTTGGTAGTGTGAGACATTGGGGTTACTGGACACGGGGTGGGATCAGTCCGTGGGAGGTGTCGCATCAAGGTTAGCATCCGCCGTGGCGCATAAAGGTTAGCGTCCGCCGTGGCGCATAAAGGGTTGACGTCCGCCGTGGCGCAAGATAGCGTTAGCGTCTTGAGAGACGCCGTGATTAGTGTCTCTTCTAAAGAGGGACACCTGTTGTTATGGTACTGATGGGATGTGTTTGTATGGTATGTTAGTAAAAGTATTAGTTATTATACATTACGTTGTATGTGATTATTGTGATTGTCCTGCGAGGAACCACTCCCCCTCTGGTGGGAGCCATCGCAGGTGGAGGCGCTGCACCGAGTAAGTGGTTACTCATTAGTATATTATAATTGCCCCAGGTTCCCCGTGGCGGAAGCTCAGCCCTCCTGTGAGCCAACAGGTAAAGCACCACACACCTGGTAACACTGTATGTTCTACGCACCCACACTATCTATATGCGATTGGGTGGGGTGGAATACCCGTTACATTTGGAGACATATGGAGGCGCTGCTGAGAGCAGACCTGGGGTCTATTGTCTATTTTTGTTTTCCAAATTTGTCCGATTTAAGCCGCCATCATGTCCGTGCCGTCACAGCCGGATGTCCATGCCTGGGCCTTAGTGCACCAAGTATCCCCAAGACGCGCGCTTGCAGTGACGGGAGTAGCAATTGATACGGACTTATCCGCAGTGCGCACGTAAGTAAGAAATTGCCCGGGCTTAGCCACCGCCCGGGTGATAGACTATAAACTGGATGCTGACGGCCGGGGGGTCGCCTATCTCCTGGTTACCATGAGTGACATATGCTTAGAGACCGTCCCCCATGTATTAAACCTACCCGAGCCCTCCGCAGAGGACTGCCGCATGATCTACCCTGACACCCAGGCTCCCGAAGAAGCGTCCACCAGTACTGGACTACCCCCGAGCCAATGAGTGACCAGTACGCCTCACAGGGTAGACCCCCCTAAGGTCTCTTTCACCCCAAGCGGGTTAGGAGGTGTCGCCAGCTGGGCAAGGAGCCCACCTACCCCACCTACCCCTGATAGACGGCCTGGTGGGGCGCCAACCATGCCTAGCGTAGAAACTGGGACCAGTAGTGAGACCCTTAGTGGAAATCTTTCCGTGAACAAGATAGCCTCCCAACTAGTAGAAGCTGTAACCATTTCGACCCAAGCACAGAACTACCGGAAACTCAAGGCCTTTTCTGGGATTCTGCCGACGCCTGCGGGAGAAGAAGGGATCGAGGCATGGAGGGACCATACGCTTCAAGCAATAGCAGAGTGGTCGTGTTCCGAAGCCAGCAAAAGACAGAGGCTGGTCGAGTGCCTCCGAGGCCCAGCCACCCGGCTGGTACGGACGCAGCGTGACATAGAAGGAGAAGTTACGGCACAGGAACTGGTGGAAATGCTCACTCAGTCCTATACCCGAGAAGACGACGAGGATGAGTTAATGGCGCAGTTTAAAGCTCTTCGCCAGAAAGAAGGAGAGGATTTATCAGCCTTCGCTCGGGAACTACAGCTGTCCCTGGGGACACTCGTGACCAAAAATATCATTGCCGCCGCCGCCGACGCGGACCGATACCGACTCAAACAGCTACTCAAGGGGTCGCTGCCTGATCACAACATAGCTATAATGATTCGGGCCGCACCGATTGCTGTGGTACCACCCAGCTACAGGGAATTAATGGGTTACATCAGAGGACATGAAGTGCAGTGACATTTCCATGAATCAAAGAAACCCAAAGCTACCCCCAAGAATGACGCCGTGGTTCACTCGGCTCCAAAGGGTAAGAAATCTTCCACACCAGAGGAGGAAGCGATTCCCAAGTCGCCTGTCCGGGAAAGTCGTGGCCCTGAGCGGTCATCATCCACGTACAAGGGTCGTCCTGTACGCCGCGAAGTAGTTTGCTACAACTGCGGGATGAAGGGCCACATCTCTTACTATTGTCCGGAGAAGGAGAACCCTCCGGAAGAAAAACCTCCCGACCGAAGAAGCACAGCCCGATCGATGGTATGCCGAGCACAAGCCGCCAAGTCTGACTTGAACGCCCCTCCGGGAACCGCTGATGTCCCTGCTGATGCCGGCCCCGGGGATGATGCCTCCAACCGGGAGGCATATAGCCCCGTAGGCCCCGCGGCCATCGTGCGGGTGTTACTGGAAGGGATCTATGCGTCGGCCCTGCTGGACATGGGATCACAAGTGACCATCATAAACCGTCTGTTCTATGACCAGCACCTCCGACACTGCCCCTTGAGGACAGCCGATCATATGAAAGTACGGGGGTTAAGTAATGAAGACTACCCCATCGATGGGGTTGTAAGGGTGCAACTGGAAATACTCCAACTGAACACCGGCAAGAGACACCCCATGCTTGTAGCGGCCCTGGTCTGTCCGGAGCCCCAAGACCAGTACAAGTACCCGATCATCTTGGGTACCAACGCTGATATTGTACAAGCAGTGATCCGAGCGTATCTGAAAGAGACTAACGAGTTGCCACTAGCCACCTCTCTCCTAGATCCGGTCTTACGAGAAGAGTGTCAACGGGTATATGCCCTGGAACGCCACGGGGATCTCTACAACCGTCAACGCGGACTGACGACCATATTACCAGGGGGCAGGGGGTGCCCAATGCTGCATCCAATTGACAAAACATATAAAGTAAAATACTTCAATAATAATAATTGGTTATTTAGTTAACCCTTTGGCCAAAGGCGTCATAAGCCTGCATACCAACGTCAAGGTATAACCAAAATAATGCAGGTCCTACACTACACTGTGAAACCTTTCCTTTTACCTCTGTGAGAGGGGAAAAAACCATAATGGGTCTTGTTCCTGCAGCAGTGAGATGACCTTCCACAGTTAAAAGGGTGAAGGAGGAGGAGTGAGCTCTGGGGGGGAGGTGCCACATCCTCCAAAAGACATAGTTAACACACGATACCCAGCAAGCTCAAACTCCCCCCCACCACAAATTGAATATATATTTATTCAACCGAGGAGAGCTACTGAGCGTGGCAAATGTATATAAACAAGACAGGGGTGCCCAATGCTGCATCCATTGACAAAACATATAAATAAAATACTTCAATAATAATATTGGTATATTTAGTTAACCTTTGGCCAAAGGCGTCATAAGCTGCATCAAACGTCAAGGTATAACCAAAAATAATGCAGGTGTCCTACACTACACTGTGAAACCTTTCCTTTACCTCTGTGAGAGGGGAAAAAACCATAATGGTTCTTGTTCCTGCCAGCGAAGCCGGACTGACGACCATATATCCAGGGGAGTGCAAGATGGCCGTCTGGTGTGTTACAACCAACGAGATGGAGCGACATTGTTCCTCTGAGAGTCCCTGAAGAAGAAGAGTGTTCGAGGGGTATAAACGCTTCGTCGCGATGTGATAGCCGAGCTCGATTGAAGAGGGAGTGGACCAGTCCTCTAGGAGGGATACGCCATGGAGATAGATGGGTCGAGGGTATAGGGTACTACACCCTGAAGTGAGGGACGTGGACGGCTAAGATCCCTCTACGAACCCACGTGTATGTGCAGAATCTCTCCCCCTTTCCGATGAATTTGATGCCGACCAGAAGGGTTGGGTTTGCATATATCCGGTCCATGCCTGTGGACCTGATCCACCGGCGGAGTGAGTGCGGCGCAGTGAGTGAACGGTTTGGTCGACCTGGACTTCAAGCTTCGGGCGAGTCATACGTTGCCCACCGAATGGAAAGAAGCGACTTATTACCCAGTGAATAAAACGACGAATGTATTCTCCACGAGTGAGATGGATGTGGGTGGTTGCAGTCGCACAGCGCCCAATGCCATTCGATTGAGGGATCTACTTCGCGTTCCGGGGAACGCTCTCGTCGCATCGCCCCGAGGATGTGGACGATGTGAGGAACGCCATACAAGACATGGAAACCGTGGGATTTTGGATCGGAATCTCGGGGCCCTACGGCTTCACCCTAGTGGTGGTGCGGAAAAAGAACGGATCCGTATGACTGTGTGTAGACTAACGAACTCTGAAACAATCGTACGATTACCGGACCAGTACAACCTTCCGCGCATTGAATAGATCCTGAATGCTCTGAATGGAAGCCAATTGTTCAGCGTGCTCAGATCTACGATCGGGGTACTATCAGGTACCTATGAATGCAGAGGATCAAGAGAAGACAGCCTTCGTATGCCCCTCCTCTTGGGTTCTACAATTCACACTCATGCCCCAAGGTATATGCGGGGCCCCTGCTACCTTCCAGCGATGATGGAGAAGACAATCGGGGACATGAGCCCCCGGGAGGTCTTAGTTAGATCCTGGACGACATCATTGTCTTCGGGAGAAGTCTGAGGAGCATGAAGAAAGATTGCCTTAAAGTAATAGACCGTCTTGAGAAGGAGGGAGTTTGAATTGTCCCTAGACAAGTGTCCTGCGCGGTTTTGTCACACCCTCGGTGACCTACGTGGGGCACATCGTTGGCTCTAGGGATCGCCAACACCAACCTTTACCCACGCCAAGTAGAAGTCGGTTGTGAACTGGCCGCGCCCGCGAGAATGTCACAGCTGCGGAGCTGTCTGTCGTCCTTGACCTGGATTTTTCTGTGGGTACTATCGTCGGTTCGTGAAGGGTACTCTAGTAGGGCGAAACCCTGAACAATCTGCTGAGATACACCCCGGGAGGAACCGGAGGACGCGGTTGTATCTGTCACGAACCGTTGGTGAGTAATGGTACGTCTGAGTTGAACAGGCCTTCGCCCGAAATTGAACGAAAATGTCTGACGAAGCGCGGTGCTTGCGTATGCTGATCCCGAACAGCCATCAGGTTCTGCATGTGGATGCCAGTCTCAATGGACTGGGCGGGCGCCGTCCTGCACCAGAAGCACCCCGAGGGCTGCGGTCCTGTCGCCTACACATCAGTCGCGAGTCTGTACCGGTCCAAGTGACAAGATAACCCCGTTAGCAACATTGGAGTTCTTGATTGTCTTCTGCGCCCTAAGTGGCGACTACCACCTGAGAAAGCTCCACGACTACCTTTATGGGGCAAATCATTGAAAACAAAAAGGCGCGTTTTGAGTAAGGGACGATAACACAAATCCCCTCCACTTACACTGTAGGAACGCGGGACACATCCTTCTGCGACGTCGTTCCGCCTCCCTTACCTGTCAATCACCAACTCACCGGACCCTTCACACTGGCACCCCCGACCACTCGGGCGCGCACCTAGCTCCCCCCCGTGGCCGCAGATAGCGTTAGCGTCTGAGAGACGCCTTGATTAGTGTTCTCTCTAAAGAGGGACACCTGTTGTTATGGTACTGATGATTGGAATTGTTTGTATGGTATGTTAGTAAAAGTATTAGTTATATACATAGTTGTGGTGATTTATTGTGATTGTCCTGCGAGGAACCACTCCCCCTCTGGTGGGAGCCATCGCAGGTGGAGGGGCGTTGGCTGCACCGAGTAGTGGTTACTCATTAGTATATTATAAATTGCCCCAGTTTCCCCTCTGGCGGAAGCTCAGCCCTCCTGTGAGCCAACAGGTAAAGCACCACACACCTGGTAACGCTGTATGTTCTACGCACCCACACTATATATATGCGATTGGGTGGGGTGGAATACCCGTTACATATATATATGTTAAAGATGCAGCAAAACCATTTGTTTCTAAGCAGGAAATGCAATAATTGTATCCACCCCAACTCCCTCCCCTCCACCCCCGTTCCCCTCCCAAAACCCCCCTACAAATCACAAGTACAGGTCACTGAAGTGCGGTGTCCTGAGGCCTTATATATAGTGTGCGTGCGACGGAGCGATCTGTGGACTCGGATCGCTCGCGATGAGGAGGCGTGGCCGTGACGTCATGAGGCTGGTTCGCCCTCATTGGCTGAACGTTCACGTGACCCGGCCCGTGATGCGACAAAAAAAAAAATTGTCGGCTCAAAATTCTTCCGCACGGTTGCTCTTCATTGTGCGCTCGCGCTCACTGTGGCCGGCCCTATAGAGCTGCTACATTTTGTTCGCGCTGAACGTGCCGTCGCTCGCACTTTGGACGCAGCATAAAGCCGCGATTACAGTGGCAGCGACGGCGCCTGTGCACGCGCGGCGCAAACATACCTTCTCTATGAGGCTGCCCATAGAGCATGTTTGTTGCGCGCGAGTCAGCCAATGAGGGTGAACTGCTCATGTGATGCCACGCCTCCGCCACGGACCTCAGTGCAGGTTTCACACGTGATGTCACGCACTTTGTCGCCACTATAAACGCGGCCTAAGGCTAAGGCCCCGCTCCCAGAGTCAGCGCACCCGCACTGCTGACAGGCGGTGCGCTGAGATACACAGACCGCGATATGCGGTCTGTAGGGAGCGGGAGCCGGAGCGGGAGGTGGGCGGGTGGTGGGCGGTTTGACAGGGAGGGGGGGCGTGGCTTGAGCGGAGGGACCCGCTACTCTCCCCCCCCTCCCTCCACGGACTCGGGCTGGAGCTGGAAAGTAAGTTTAAACACACACACGCAGGCACTCATTCATACACACGCGCACACACACACACAGGCAGGCACTCACGCACTCATACACACACACGCGCGCACACACAGGCAGGCACTCACACACACACACACACACAGACAGAGTCAGGCACACACACACACACACATACACACACAGGCAGGCACGCACGCACTCAGACACACACACAGACAGGCACTCACCTGCTTTCACTCCACACTCCTCCCCGCTCCCCGAAGCCTCTCCTCCTCCCGAAGCTTCCCCTCCCCTCCCCATTGGCTCACAGCCACACACGTCACGCGTCAACGCTAGGAAACACCATTCTCTGGTGTCTCCAGCGGCTGACGCGCCACAGCGTGTAGTCAGCTGTGCAGCCAGGGGGGACCGGGACCGGCTCGCGAGGATTCCCCTGCTGGTGGGGAACTCGCTACATTGCCGCCTGCGCCAACGAGCGCAGCGGGACCGAGGCCTAAGGAAGAAAGGCAAGAGTCACTGTATGCTCTGCAAAGTGACAATTGGCATTAACCTCTCTGGCAGCAAACAGGTTAACATAAATATATTTTACAACTGGGGATAGCGCTTTGAAAGCTTCAATGAGGAGAATAGTTCTGCTCCACTATTACAATAGTTGGGAAATAGATAATGGTGGTGTCCCGGCTTGAATCTAGAGATATACACACTATCAAAAGAACAACAAGATCCTTAGAGCTGCCACACTTTAGGTACCCCAAAAGTACATAATAAAGTGTATTAACAAGAATTATAATTCAAAAATAGGCAAAAAAAATTAGGGGGAACACATGCAAAATCGTTGCAAGAAAACAAGTGTGTGTTTGTGTGTGTGTGTGTGTGTGTGTGTGTGTGTTGCAGTTGCTTATAAACGGAATGTAATGCTCTATAATTCACTTGTGGTGGTTTATCCCACTGCGGGGATATATGATCTGGATGCTGTACATTAGGTTGCGTTTATAGCGATATCGCGTGCCGCGAGTACAAATCTGTGGAAGTCACGAGGGTGGCCAGAGTACGCGCGAGCGCGATGCAGAGCAACCATGCGGCAGAAATTTGAAGCTACAAATGAATTTGGGGTTTTTTTTGTGCGGCGGCTGCGTCATGTGAGCGGTTCAGCCAATGAGAACAAACCAGCCTTGTGACGCCTCCCCATCGCCTCAGACGTAAAGTGCAGGGATTGCTCGAGCGGTAGGTGCGCGCGACTAGTATAATTTCAGCCCTAGTGGCTGCTAACTGGGAGAACTCACAAGAGTCACTGGTTAACGGGATCACTCCTAGAGTGGGACATTTGGTCATGGCCGTCTCTGTGACCAAGTCCCTGCCGGCATTTGGCTGCCGGGGGGCCCTCCGCCGCAGCCACTTCTATGAGAAGGTAAGTTTTAGGGTTGGGTGGATAACACTCGGGGTGTTAGGGTTGGGTGGATAACTTTATGGGTGTTAGGGTTGGGTGGATAACTTTATGGGTGTTAGGGTTGGGTGGATAACTTTCGGGGTGTTAGGGTTGGGTGGATACTTTCGTGTGTGTTAGGGGTTGGGTGGATAACTTAATGTGTGGTACGGGATTGGGTGGATAACTAATGGGTGTTAGGGTTGGGTGGATATAACTTTCGGGTGTTAGGGTTGGGTGGATAACTTTCGGGGTGTTAGGGTGGGGTGGATACTTTAGGGTGTTAGGGTTGGGTGGGACTACTGTGTTTAGGGTTGGGTGGATACTTTACGGGTGTAGGGTTGGGTGGATAACTTACGGGTGTTAGGGTTGGGTGGATAACTTTACGGGTGTTAGGGTTGGGTGGATAACTTTACGGGTGTTAGGGTTGGGTGGATAACTTTACGGGTGTTAGGGTTGGGTGGATAACTTTCGGGGTGTTAGGGTTGGGTGGATAACTTTCAGGGTGTTAGGGTGGGGTGGATAACTTTACGGGTGTTAGGTGGATAACTTTTGGGGTGTTAGGGTTGGGTGGCTAACTTTCGGGGTGTTGGGGTAAAAGTTTTTTAGGGTAAGAGGTAGCATTAGTAGTAGGGGTTAAGGTTAGGGGGTTTTAGAGTAAGGGCTATGGTTAGTGACTTACCTTGGTGGTGACGTGACCGGTGGCGGAGGTTCACTGATGGTGAAACGCCGGCCGAGATTTGGTCGCGGCGAGACGGCAGCAACCAAATGTCCGAGAGCAGGAGTGCGCAAACTGGGGGGCATGACATTTTCTGGGGGGTGGGGGGAGAGCAGGCAGGGGGCGCAGATAAAAAAATATGCGCCCCCCTGTCCTAGAGGGATTAAAGTCAGCCTTTATTATATAGTTCAGAGAAAATGGTAGTATAGTAACTACTCTAAAAGACAGAGTCGTTTTGGATGGAGCCAATGTGGTAGAGAATTCACCTAAGGAATTGTCTACATTTTCACCCACAGACTGGTTATAAAATAGATTGTAAAAACAGGAGTAATCTATAAAACGCTTTATTTTGTATTTTTTTTTTAGTATTTCCATGTTTTTTTTTTTTTTTTTAACGTTTTACTTGATTTAATATATAGACAGGCTTTACAAGTCCTGCATGTGTATGTCCCGAGAGTTTGTAGAGAGCCAATCCTTTCTTGTGGTTGTCTTCATTTTTAAAGGGCTGTGTGCTACAGTAAGTCTTTTACATTCTTAGACTTCCTACTGACTATTGTTGAAGATGCTTTTAACACTTCCTTTAGATGACTATCCATTAGAAAGGATGTGCCATTGTTTTTTGTAGATAGTTTGTCACTGAATTGTAAGGTCCTATGAAGCTGAATTGTGTTCTCTCTACTTTCTTTTTTTCTTATGCAGGAGATGATCCCTTAACTTTTTAAAGCAGCAGTCCAAGCCGCCTTTACCCCCCTTTTAATATGTGCATTAATACAATTCACACAATAAGTAATTAGCTAAGTTGCCGATCGATCTGTTCTCCTGTGATCGATCGGCGAAGATTCAGCTCGGGGGTTCACTAAATGGCTGTAAGTACAGCAGAAGAGGACCAAAGATGCAAAGTTCTGTGGGGAAGATCATGTAACCAGGCAGTCACTAGATAATAATAATAATAATAGCATGTTCTTGTATAGCGCTGCTAGTTGTACACAGCGCTTTAGAGACATTTTTTAGGCCTGTGGAGCTTACAATCTATGTTTTTGGTGCCTGAGGCACAGGGAGATAAAGTGACTTGCCCAAGGTCACAAGGCCGACACCGGGAATTGAACCAGGCTCCCCTGCTTCAAGCTCTCAGTGCCAGTCAGTGTCATTACTCACTGAGCCACTCCTTCTCCCTGATACAATTGGTGCACTGCTAGAGAGAGGGCAGGGCTCACAAAGGGGTGTGCCAGAGCTTGTTTCAGAAGAGTGAGGGAATGTGACTTTGTAAATGGTTGCTATAGAAACAAAAAAATGCTTGTTACCTTATAATGCATTAAAATGTAATTCAGAGTTCTTTTAAAAAAATCCTACAAGTATTTTCTCATAGTACAGAACTGATTTATTTAAAAAAAAAAACACATGTCGGATATTGCTTGGTCTGCAGCTTTTAAAGGGCATTCTGGTATGCTTTTTTTGATGTTATGGCTGTATCCATTTCTCATTAGGTCAACCTGTCTTTTTTTCAATTCACATAGGTCAGAGCAGCGCCTTCGAATTCTTTGGAACTGTCCTGTTGCAATGCTCCTGATGAGTACCTGTGGATGATAGCTGTTTGTTCCATTGTGGTGTGTACATAGGTTACCTAAATCATCCTATACAATATTTCCCCGTTTTACTTGAGGTTAATTTCAGGTTGTCGGTATTGGCATTCAATATTTATATGAACTCAGGGAGTAGGAACTCTCTTTTATATACAGTAGGGCCAGAATACATACTACGTAGTCGGCACGGAGAAGGGAGTGGATACAACATCAACAACTCATTCTAAGCACTATAAACTCCTTCCCTATGCTCAGACTCTTAACCCACTCAGTGCCGAGCCATATCTAATAGGCTGCAACTATATTAGCTGTATCTAATCATCAGCTACACTTTGTGAGAGACATATCTAATAGGCTACAACTACATTAGCTGCATTTAATTATAATTAATAAAAATAAACCGGCGCCAAAAGGAATGAAATTCTGACCAAATGTAGTCCAATTCAAAGGGTTGGGATGAGTTCCATAGAAGTGTCCTCAATGCGATCTCAAACAAACAAACATATAAGACCACAACATAAAAGAGAAGAAAAAAAGAGAAAAAAGATCATAGTGCAACTAAATACAAACAACAAATCACTGATATAGTATACAAATATAGACAGTAATTTAATATATAATTAAAAAATACACATAAAAACAACAAACAAATGCTTGTTGGGCAGGGAACACACTAATAAAGTGATGGCGTCCAGTAGGGCTAAAACTGAAACCCTACTTACAGCAATGCTGAATGGTAAAAGCCTGTATAGCAATCACACGACCCTCCGTGGCCTGGGTAGAAGAAGGATTCACTACACCGTCAATGTGCTGCTGCACCGCAGGGAAGCGCCTCTCCCGTAGTAACACACCACCAGCCGCCTCACTAGTCCTCGGACGCGTGTATGCTCATAGATGGAGGAGCACCAGAGCTCAAAACCGCCGAAGGCCTCACTGGGACCGTCACGTGGACCTTGGGTCTCGCGATACCATGTGATGTCACCGCTGTGAGCCGGGACAGGGGAGGAAAGCTCGCGAGTGCCAGGCACTGAGACAGCCAAGGCTGCTGGGGGAGGGAAGGCAAATAAACAGGAGATGGAAGCCAAATGTCCTTGCCAGAAGTAATAGTCCACCCTCGCGTTTCGTGACGTCAGTCCCTTCGTCAGGGGCATGAAGGTGACGAATAGTGACTGACGTCACGAAACGCGTAGGGTGGACTATTACTTCTGGCAAGGACTATTTGGCTTCCATCTCCTCCTTGGCTGTCTCAGTGTCCCCACCTTTGTGTTGTGCCGGCGAGTCCGTTGCTGCCTCCGGCGGCACCCGCGACCGCTTGGCACTTCGTGAGGGGGGTCTCTGGAGCTGAAATAATACCGGGGCTACATATGTATATGTGTGTGTGTATGTATATGTGTGTGTGTTTGTATATGTGTGGTATATATATATGTGTTGTGTATGTGTGGTGTGTGTGTTATTATATATATCTAATATATAATATAATAATTATAATATATACTATATATATATAATATATTATATCTCATATGTGTGTGCGTTTGTGTATATAATATTATATATATATATGTATGTGTGGTGTGTATATATATATATATATGTGTGTGTGTGTGTGTGGTGTGTGTGAGAAAAGCGTAAATAAGAAACACAGTCTGAGGTTATTTTGAAACAGAATAACACGTGAATTTATTCAAGTCAAGTACACAACGGAGACAGCTTTGAAAAAAAGCTCTCTAACAGATAACACGGTATGCCATATATTTATACCCTAAAACCTAAAGCTCCACCCCTTTTTGGGGGGGCTTGCACGTCACTAATATTACCTCATTTTGTAATACATAACAATACCAAAGCTGATGTCATTTTGTAATACATAATAATACTGGATAACTGTCTGTCAGCTAAAAATCATTATGGGGTTAAATGTGATGTCAGTTCTGCCACTTGGCACACTGTGTGAGAAACAGTTTATCTTAGACTAACGAGGCTTTCTCATAACTTCTGGCCTGTTTACACTTTCAATTTGAAGCTGATTGGATGCGGAAAGGTCAATAAAGTCAGCTAAGATCGAAAACATTCCATTCTCTGCTTCACACATTTGTTTATACAGAAATGAAACACAGAAATTAGACTCACAGAGACAAGACAAGATGGCGGATTGAAATATTCACACAAAATGGCTTCATCCTAAATGCTGTTGTGTTGTTATGCCAGACCCCCTAATGTCTCAACTTTGTCATGTGTATATATATATATATATATATATATATATATATATATATTCTCCAACCCCAGACCACGGCTACACGGACTTCCAATATTCTGACCTCTCCGACCCCAGACCACGGCTACACGGACTTTGACCATTCTAATCTCTCCAACCCAAGACCTTGGCAAGTATCAGGACTAACCCACTCCCTCCAACCTAGACCCGGCTTCGTTGACAATCCGCCTGCCAGGCGCGCTTCCGCTGCCGTGGGTGCGTGGTTCTCTACTTCCCCACCTCAGTACCGGGGTCCTGGCTTGCTCGTGGGCAGCGCAAGGGTTGCACTGTCCTTCCTTGCACTCCATCCCCCTCACTCTCTCCCCCTTATACACATCCCCCCTTACACACTACCCTCTCTCTTCCCCCTCACACTCCCTCTCCCCTCCTCCAGACACATAACCCCCACCCCCAATCCCCCCCCCCCCCCCCCCCCACCTCTCCCCATATACAACACACACGTCTCTCTTACCTAGGGTGCAGCATCTCCCTCCTCCTGTCAGCCGGACGTTGGACGCGACTTCTGGTGCCAACAGGAGGACAGAGAGGAAGGATCGCAGTGACCGGGTGGCTGCTGCTGAGCTAGGGTGCCACCACCGGGTCACTACTGCGTGGGGTGTCTCCACGCCACCAGGCCTGGGACAGTTGTCCCAACTCTCTCTCTCCCCCCCCCCCCTGGTGACCACAGAACCCCTGTTGAAAATGACTGCACCATAGCTTTGTGACGTTCAAGGTCATTTGAAAGTCAGAGGGCTCTTGCCATGACATTGTGCACAGGGGAGAGGCTGCTGTTAACATGCAGAACAGTCCTACTGCTTTTAGCTTCCGTAGCCCAGTATGGTTGATGTATGAAAATGATAAGTAATATTCCTCTTGGCCAAATAAAGGCAGCGGTATCTTCATTTGGTAGTTTTTCAACTAATTGATGTCTATTTTAAGGTCCAGTGCCCAGGATGCGGGGTACAGCTCCGCTGATGGCTCTGAATACGGCGCCCATTGTATTCACGTGGCATATTAATCCTTTCGCTGCCGGAAAGGACTGCAACGCAGCAAAGGGTTTACATAACTACGGCTTCATGAGTTGATATAATAATAAGGTTCTCCTAGTGAACTAATCCCAGTCGCATGTTTAAGGTGTCTCATCTGGGTGTATGAGGCCTTTTTTTTGTTACCCAAATCTGACACAGAGAAGTATTTTTTATTAATGTGTTGAAGTTATATGCGGGATGGGGTTTGATTTCCTCTGGCTGCTCCCTTTTGTGTGATGTGACTGTGTGATCAGCAAGTGCTTATGCAGCCAGAGTCCCCACTCCCCTTATCTTCATTGGTTCTCTGATATGGACAGGCTGGGATAAGGCAGGGGGGCGAGGTGCTCAACTAGTCCTCAAGTCCCCACGCAACCGGTCAAGTTTTCAGGATACCCCTGCTTCAGCACAGGTGGCTCAATCAGAGGCTCAGTCAAAGATTGAGCCACCTGTGCTGAAGATGAGATATCCTGAAAACCTGACCTGTTGGGGGGGGGGAAGGGTTGTAGACTGGAGTTGAGCAATAAACAATAATGTGGCCCCCTCCCCCTTCACGTCATTGGGCGCCGCGATCATGTGGTCGTGGTCCTGAAACACAGTGCCGGCGGTCTTCTGGCATAAAAATGGTTAATGGGTTAAGTGAACTTTGACACCGACGGAATGTGGGAAATTATATCGAATATTAGATGTATATCGGCAGCTTTCGGGGGGGGGGGGAGGAGGCGTGGCTGAGCAGTGACTGGAGCTGATTGGTTGAGGAGGCCATGTGACCCTTCAGCGTGCCTGGAAGACAATTTGATCTGTCTCAGCAAGCGCTTAGCGCCCGTGAGTGTACAGGTGCGCACCGCGTGAGCGTGGCGGACATATTTGCATTCTTTGTGCTGACCACGCTAAGCACCAAGCGCGGTCAGCGGCAGCGTGAACGCAGCCTAAAGCATCAATCCATGAGTTTTTTTGGGGGGTGGGGGGGTTTAAGCAGGGGTTCTCTGGTGTTGAACCCTGTCATGATAATATCATGAGATATTATGTATTTAATCAATCTGGGTTAATGTGGATACAGTTTGATTTAAAAAATACAAAGAAATGTTTTATGGCCTGTAAAACCCTCGACCAGGCCTGGTTTTAGGACTGATATAATCTAGAGATATGATCATATGTTTTGCCAGCATCATAGATGTGAAACGCGTTGAGGTATTGAATTGGAGTTCCATGACGGATGACGTAAGATGCTGTGACGACAGACGTCTGGAGTCAACGCCCTCCCTAGCGAGAACGCCGCGGCCGGCTTCTACAGCTGATCTGTGGGGAAATAGGACTCTCCCTGGACCCTGTGTTCCTCCCCCTCTCCTCTCCCCTGGCGTGGATGAGAGTGCCCTTAACATCGGCTGGAACTGAGGTTCAGTTAACAATTGAGTCCTATTAGGACGATTGGAACGTGCATTTTAATGAAAGTGTTGTTAAGTTCATTTTTTATATGAAGTAACACATATTTTTGCTAATAGTGTCCCTCCATGCGCTTCTTTTACTTTTTGTTTTGCCAGAGATGCAAGTAAATTATGCTTCCCCCGACACTAACGTAAATAGGACCCTGTTTAAAGGTACTTTCAATGCATTCCTGGAAGGGTTCTACAGAGTGCCAGGGGGCGTGACTATCCCATCCCATCCAAAAGATATGGAATATGGAATCCTGGACTTGACAGCGATGCTGAAGTATAACAGCATTCGTGGCAGGGAGACAAATGTAATGAGGCCGAACATGTGAGGTCTAGCTGGTAATGGGGGACAGATATCCATTTGTCACTAAAATGTAGGGATGAAATGGACATACGATGTTACGTCCATCATGGGCACCTGAATCTATTAATGTGACTCAGGTGTGTCTAGGTACTAGAGAAGGGATGTTATGAGTGCGTTTATATATTGAGGCAAACCTTAAACGACACGGTTGGATAATTTACGACAGGGGTGGGCTTATGTTATTTTAATGGGGAAAAAATAGTACATAAGAGTTAGCAAGGTATTATGAAAATCAGATTTCTACAGAGGTGTGTATTAGACCAAACACGTGAATTTTCATATTTACTTCTCCAGTTACCTCTCTGGGAGAAAACCCTGACATATGGTAACGTACTGTACAGGGATTTCTATTTTATGTTTTATCCTGTTATTTTAAGAAACTGTCCTGCATTTACTGTAATTATATGTTGTAATCCTTTTTCTGTAATCTAAGCACTGTATTTTTTGTATATATTAAAACATTTAATAAGTAATGCTTTTGGGCTCTGAATGAACTGTTGCACGCTCTGGAGAGAGTATTTATATGTTCGTACACATTTTGCTACAACAAATTTTTTCTATAATATAGTACCTTGGCAACTGTGAGAAATGTACTTTACAAAAGCTGTGATTCTTCTATCCTCCAGTATCTGGGATGTCTCTCCTCCTGCATCTCACTATACCCTCCCTACTGCTTTTTCTGTTTACTGTTACCTCACTCCTTGGTGAACTTCTCTGTTCTCTCCAACTTCCCCACTCCCCACTGCACCATTATTTATACACCTCTCTCCCACCAACTTCTTTACCCCTCAATAAAAAACACCCACACAAATCCTCTATTCACAGACTCTATCTACTCCTTCCTGCTGCTGGGGATCTCCCTTAAGCTTGAAGCCAGACATACACACCTGATTTCAACCACGCCTCCCTGTCATCTCTTCCCCTGTAAATTGTGTTAATCCTCTCATTTTAATACTGACTAACCTTAAAACTAAAACAAATTATGCATCCCAATAGCCTGCACTCATGGTTACTGTCCCACACTCAGTCACTCCTACCAACCATTATGACCAAGCACTGCCATCTACAGCACTTATTCCCTCACCTGCTGTCTCTGTAAGTTCCCCATCAAACCTCTTAGATTGTAAGCTCTTCGGGGCAGGGATTTCCTTTCCTATTGTCTGATCTAGCTGCACTTATTGTATTAGTATAATTCCCTGTACTGTATTCTTTGTGAAGTGCTGAGTACACTTTTGGTGCTATATAAATAAAGACATGCAATACAATAATAAACAGGGACCTGAAACCCAGGCAGATATTAATTTTTCACTCTACGGGCCAATTGAAACCGTGACGTCGTCAGGTTTGGCTCCACATGACGCGGGAGCTTTAAACTTTAAAACCGAGCTAGCTCAGCCGGAGCAGCTACCGCGCCCCTACGGAAGTCTGTGTTTTTTGGAAGCAGGAGGTATCCGGAGATTGAATGAATGAGGCTCAGCTCCAGAGATCCCCTGCTTCAACCCTATGTTTAAAAAAATAAAACATGAATTGCTGCTTTGCAGCGGCAGTCCAGGCTGCCGTATTTTATTTTATTGTTTTCCTTTAATATGAGCATCAACACAATCCGCACAATAAGAAGTCATTAGCCAAGTTGCCGATCGACCCGTTCTCCTGTGATTGATTGGCGAAGATTCGGCTCTGGGGTTCACTAAATGGCTGTCAGTGCAGCAGAAGAGGACCGAAGATGCAAAGTTCTATGGAGATCATGTGGCCAGGCAGTCACTAGATACAATTGGTGCACTGCTAGAGAGAGGGCGGGGCTCAAAAAGGGGTGTGTCAGAGCCTGTTTCAGAAGAGGATGTAGCTTTGTAAATGGTTGCTATAGAAACAAAAAATGCTTGTATTATACATAAAAAATGTAATTCAGAGTTGTTTTTAAAAAAATGCTACACTTTATTTCTCGTAGTGCAGAACTGATTTATTAAAAAGAAACACACGTAGGATATTGCTTGGTCTGCAGCTTTAATATATTAAAGTAGCTAAATTATTATAATTTTTTAAAAAAAAGTTTCTTAGAGAGTGAACACAGCTCTCGTGATCATAAAGTAATAAAATGTATATAATAACATGAGTCTGGAGTAATAAAACCAGACGGAATCCTTCCTGTTGGCTCAAATCGTTAGCAATCACTCTCGTTGTGCTGCTCTTCAAGGATCCATCATAAATCTACAAGGATCATGGCTCGACATCATAAATCTACAAGGATCATGGCTCGACATCATAAATCTACAAGGATACAGACGAAAAGGGAAAGCGGGTTAGGCTTATGGCAAGAGAACTGCAGATCTGCCTTTCCTGGGATCGCTGGCGGAGCATCACGCGCTAGTGACCGGTCGCTTGGTGGTTGTGTTATCTGGGGTGTTCACTGCAGACTCTGGGACTTGGGCTACACACTCCCGGCCGACTCTCTCTGTAAGCAGCCCCGGAGGCTCTAGGTGATTACCTCAGTTCGGATACTTATGAAAGTCCCCAAAGTGTCCCCAGTAATTCTTCATTTCGTATTGGAGGAAGCACATGCAAGAAAAAGAAATAGTGTAACCCTTTGAGTACAGGAAGGGCCGCGGCCTCTCTGGCCCTCGCGATCACATGACCACTCCATCACCGATGAGAGAACAGAAGAGGAGTCCTACTTCCGCTCCACTTCCTCACTGATCGCGTCCTCCCCGTAGAACACCGAGTAGGAAGTGCCAGACCGCAAGACGTATTAGCGATGTCTGTATGGGCACCCAGAGGTTTAAACCCTTAATCCAGTCTCTGCTCACTTTCAAAAGTTAGTTAAAAAAAAAAAAGTATTAATTGGTGTCAGGCTTGGGTAGAAACGGCATTAACCGCCCACGTCAGTGGCATTCATACCCTGCGGTCCCAGCAGGGACTGCCTGTTACAAAAAACCGGTCCCCGCCTCCTCAGCCGGAGATGAACGGCAAAGCTAATTCTTAGCTGCTTCAGTCACAATATACTCCCCTCTGCAGATGTTTAAATAATCACTGCCACCTACGCACCGTAAGAAGTTCTCAGCGCGTGCTTCACCTCCGGTAGTTCTCCAATTACGTTATGTGATTGCATTTCTCGGGGCGAGATGCGAAGGCAAGCAATCATTTATAAGCACCAATCCCTCAAAGGGATGTTTTTAACCTTACCTGAACCCTGGGGTCCCACAGAGCTGATCCGTTCTCCGCCGGCCCCCGGTGGAACGGAATTTACTTTTATTTGTAGTTTCTGTAACGAAACCCCAAAGTTTCTTTTGCCACTTAAGACAGCTACCAGAGATACCCCTAAAAGCTTCGCTCCGTGCTGCATTGCAAGGTTTGTTTTAATTATAGAATTAAAGCAGGGGGTCTCCGGAGCTGAGACCCCGTTAATTTCAGCTCTGGGCACCTCTGCTTTCAGAGATACTGACCTCCGTAAGGGGGTGCCGGTATCCCTGCAGTCAGGGAACTGGGCCTACCGAAATGGCGGCTTTAAATGTCCCACGGCACGCGGGCCAATAGGAAGCCGTGACATCGTTCTTGTGCGGCTTCCTATTGGCCGGTATGACCGGGACCTTTAAACTGCATGGGGATACCGGCGCCAACTACGGAGGTAAATATCTCAGGAAGCAGGGGTCCCCGGAGCCGAAGTTAACCGGGGTCAGATCTGGAGACTCCCTGCTTCAATACTGTAATTAACGGGTTTTTCTACGCAATGCAGCCTGTACTTGTCATTGGAGTTAATTCACTTTGGTCCTAGCAGGGATTGCAACTTTAATAAAGCACTACACCAGTGGTTTTCAACCTTTTTTTTCCCCCATCTCGGAGCCCCCCTAAATAACAGTGCTCAGTTGCTGAGGCACCCCCACAACAGGACAGACATACAGAAAACAGAGCGGACAGTCACAGGCGACAGTGGGCCAGAGCATCACAGAAGACAGAGCGGACAGTCACAGGCGACAGTGGGCAAGAGCCAGAGCGTCACAGAAGACAGAGGGGACAGAGTCACAAGCGACAGTGGGCCAGAGCGTCACAGAAGACAGAGCGGACAGTCACAGGCGACAGTGGGCAAGAGCCAGAGCGTCACAGAAGACAGAGGGGACAGAGTCACAAGCAACAGTGGGCCAGAGCGTCACAGAAGACAGAGGGGACAGTCACAGGCGACAGTGGGCCAGAGCGTCACAGAAGACAGAGCGGACAGTCACAGGCGACAGTGGGCAAGAGCCAGAGCGTCACAGAAGACAGAGGGGACAGAGTCACAAGCGACAGTGGGCCAGAGCGTCACAGAAGACAGAAGACAGGGGGAACAGTCACAGGCCCCCCCGAAACGCCACTGCGGCTGGATTACCAGCAATCAAACAACAAAGAGGAGGACGACCGACCCAGCCTTTACTGCTGCTGTAAGATCTGATGACCACCATTTTATCCTCCCACAGAACCCGGGGTTGGGAAACACTGCACTAAACGGTCATTCAGAATAACATCCGCCCTGCTCTCCAGTGTCAATAGGCTATGCCTCTCAAACAGGAATGAATGTGGTTACATGTCAGCTGTTGTATTAAGGCCGGGAAATGGATTAAGGGCGGGTAGGCAGAGCTCAGCGTCATGATCTTCTGCATCAAGAGATTTTCGTGTCCGCAGAGCGTCATGCGAGCGACGCTTGTGGGCGGCTGGGAGGGCGGTCCTGGGGCGCGAGTGGGCGCCACGTCGCCGACGTCACGGATGCCATTGACTTCGGCAGTCACGTGACCAAGCCTGAACGCTTCAATCAGGGCAAAATTTAAATCGCCTGTAATCTGCATTTCCACACGCCTCCTCACGCCTGGGAAGCGCGTCTAAAGCTGCGCTGTAGGGATAAGTTTCCCTCAGCGCAGGGTTTTTTTGCCAATGTAGAGGCCTTAGAGACAAAAAAAAAACAGCCAGGACACCGAAATCAAAATGAAGTAAGAAATACTTGACAGCTCATGTTACGCGGGGCTATTCTAACGAATTTTTTAAACGTTTTATCAGTTTTTAACTATTGTTCACGGCAGTAAGCACGTTTAACATGGTGGACTCTTGTAAATAGAGGCGTGGATGCAGCAGCGCATTTATTAAACTTCCAGGAAGCAAGGTTTTCAGGCAATTTATTCGCAACTCAAAATACCAACAAACGTTTTTTCTTAATCATGTGAGTTAGCAGACTTCGGCTTTCAAATTGAAAAAACCCTCTGGGGCTTTATTATTTGTGTGGTAGTGGCAGTAGTATAAAGTGTTAATGTTTGAAATGGCAAAAAAATAAAACAAAAAAGACTTCTGTGCATTCTCCCCATACACAAACCCCTTAAGCGTGCTCCAACGCCACAGTGTTGTCACCATGCAAAAGAAACTTTACACCAGCATAGTCTGTGACTTGGTTTTTATTATAAATAGTACGACACGATTTTGGGTCTAATCTTACCCTTACAAGTGGCTTCAGCCGGAACGTGCCTTTCACTTTTGCTCTGTATTAACCACAGATGGAATTAGTTCAATGAAAGTGTATTGCCTATTTAAGTCAAGGGGTGGCCAAATCACATACAACGGCACTAACAGGGAACAAGTTTAAGGCTATCCCTGCCTTCAGCAGATTAAGCAAACCGTGCTGAAGCAGGGATATCCCACCAATAGGCCTTGTGCGCCTAGTCGAGGACTGGGAGTTGCCCGCACCGACTTAAGTGAAATGAAAAGACACCAGAATTGAAGATAGGAGAGCAGACAAAAAAAAACATCGATATGTGTCCTACTTGGAAGAGGCAATAAGACACAAAGCAAAAAAAGGAGCGCGTTTTAATGTATTTTAATAGAAAATTCAGGAAAAGCACAGAAAAGAAAGACGAAGAAAGACAACATTAAGAACATGACTTGTATGAGGAACAATCAAGTTGAGAAAAGTATATGGGAATGGGCTACACATGATATAAAAAATGCCCCCAAAAGCCATTAGTTGCCAGCGATAAGAAATTTTACCGGCTTAAAAAAATCCAAATGCTGCATGTCCGAAAATGTAAACAGATTATTTATATTGTTATAAAGTTGAAGTGTATAATCACCTCCCCTCGCCCCTTCACGGATGACTTTTTGTTTTCTATTGTTTGTTGTACCAGCCAACATCTTAATGCTCTTGATGCCAGTGCATTTTATTAAAAAAGTCACACCACCAAATTCGAAATGAAATGACGAAAATTGCCCACCAAAATGTTCCCCTCACCTAATTCCCATTTCACACTATAACTACGGTACTCTTTAACCCCATGGAGAACAAAATATCTAAACTAGTCTATAATTACAAATAACAGGATAGAAGAACCGCATTTGTTTTTTTTTTTCGCGGGTTTGAAAAGGCACCCATGGTTCTTGCGTAGAGGTGAGATTTATGCGCGCTCTCCGGTATGCGACGCGCAAAACTGGATGTATTTTGGATAATTGTGACGAGTTTGGCGTGGATATGCAACACAGGTTGGTTTGTTCTTCAACGACCAACCAGAACGTCACTAGCTCCTGCAAGTTGAAAATATAAAAGAAAGTGATTATCTGTTTCACAAATCACCTGTGACCAATAATGGGTTTAATACGTCGAGTCAGATTACGCACGGAGACCCCTAGTGGAACATGATATGGGAAGTTTTTTTGTCCACAAGAAAAAAAAAGTTGGGACGTCAGCTTGATCTTGCCGGAGAAACTTTGTGCATGTTGGGGGATTAATAAGATTTCCTACAGCAGTATATTAGGAACAGGCATTGTCAAATAGTAAATCTGAAATACTTTTAGTAAAAACGTAACTCTATTAATAACAGTTGTATAAAAATGCTCCACTTCTTGTATAATAAGCAGAGTGAGTAACATATGAGTGAGGGAATAAGTAAGGAATGTATTTATTGCCTCTAATTGTATAACATTGAAGAGGGACTTGAAGTAAATTCTTTTAATGTTTGACCCATTTTTCTTTTTAACCAAGTGGCTCCCACTAGGCAAATAGTTTCTCTTTAATCTAGTTGAAAAAACTTGTGTCGGCAAAAAGTTATTGGTAATTGGCGGCAATCAACGTTACATAGTATGCCGTAAACCAATACCACAATGATGTTATTTATTTTTAAACACATCAAAGTAAAGCGGCCCACCAATTACGGAGTGTTTTCTCTTGAGCCCCAATAATAAGCATTACTATAAAACAGAGAGAAAGCAGACCCGTTATTAAGTGCAAAATCTCATGTTCCGTGGGATCATTCTGCTGGAGCCAAACCTCATATTTCTGCAATCCAAATGAATGCTTTAGTTAGCTATACTTGAACAGAATATGCGCACGGTACACACAATTAATACACATCTAAGTTATTTAAGTGCTCCCGATGTTTATTATTGAAGATTATTTTTTTTTGACAGAATGTGTGCTACTGGATAAATAAAATTGCTATGTTAAAGGAATTCAAGTATTTCTTGTGCTAACTGCCTGTGAGAGAGGGATGTGCATGTCCCTCACATGTCAAAGGAATAAACACCGATTCCTGGAAAGATTACCTTGCCAAAGCACCAATAGCAGCGCTCTGAAGCGAGATCGTGTCTTGAAGTCATGAGCGATTTCACGAACCAGACGCTGGGAAGGGCAGCTGCGAATCAGAAGCTCGGTGGCGTGGCACCCTTCTGGTAACGTCTGATTTCAAGAAGAGCTTAGATAGCACCCGTGCCGAAAAAAAAAATTATTGAATAGTGGAAGTGAGAAATCTTATTAATTGCAACATGGGCTAAGCAAATAACGTAATCATAAAAACATATCCAAGTACGCCTCAATTCTACAGGTTTTTCCTATAGCCTTAGAAACGGTGTTTTGTCGAAACAATAAGGCTCAATTGGTATAGGGAAAATAAAACGGGTATATAGGTCCAATAAAAAATCCATGTAGACTTGTTAATACCGCACACACGTGTATTCGTAAATATTTCAATCAACACATCTTATGTAATGTTCTTTGGAAAGGTTTAGCATGGTTTTTCTAGAGGACATGGGCATTCAAAGCAGTGTAGGGGTGGGTGTGTTTTTTTTCTTTGTATATAGAATATATTAGATCGATATATATATTATATATATAACATATCTATATATCATATTATATTATAAACATAAAAAGACCCAAGCTCATCGCATAACAGGCAGGCCTCAG
Source organism: Ascaphus truei (assembly GCA_036426205.1). NCBI lineage: Eukaryota > Metazoa > Chordata > Amphibia > Anura > Ascaphidae > Ascaphus > Ascaphus truei. The sequence goes on from CM071570.1 coordinate 16,614,440, forward strand.
GTCTCATCGTAACACGATTGTTCTGAGGAACATTGACAGTTTTGCAAAGATTTGCAGGTATCTCAGCACAGATTGGGCTTTTAGCCAGCAACAAAATGAGCACACGCCGCCGCCCCCTCTGCAGGACTTCTACACCGCCAATGACTGCCCTCTTGCCTGCCCCTGCTGGTGAAGTGGCCGCAGCCAAGCCATGTCACATGAAAGAAAAGCCCTCTTGCTAAGGCGGTGGGAAACGAGCACAATTCCAGCACACACGAGCAGACCTGTGTTGCAGAAAACGCCCGCATTTCCCGCTGCAACAGCACAAATACAAGATGGGCTCAGTCCCATACAGAAGAGAGATATAGGATCAGACCACCCAGAAGGACTTAAAAAAAAAAAAAAAAAAAAAATTTTTTAAAAATCGGTATTCTAAAATACTTAATCAGTTACAATAATCACTGCCAGATTATAATCGTGTGCGTGCAATCTTTTTACAACATTTTTGCCCCGTCTGCAGCATTTCGCCCTTTAAATTAATTTCTATTTTTACACTGCTGCACATGCGAGAGATGTTAGCAGCCTGAAAATAAATATGAAACCAAAAAGAAATCGTAGAGTAATAATATTTTTTCTTTAAAAAAAAAAAATACAAAAAACATGAACTATTAGGCAAGCTTCCTGCATCCAATCAAATCATACACTTAAAAATATATTATATTAAAGAATAAAAAACACTTCCCCCCGCCATAAAATAAGATAGTGGTTAGATGAGTGGCGCATGGCAGGTCTCTGCTCTTCCCACCTCCGTGTACCTGTAACGGTGAGGTTTTTCACCCTCAGTAGAGGGCGCACTCTTCCTGGCTGCCTGGTCGCCAGCTGTTCCTTGGCGCCTTCCCACCGGTGGACTTAAGGGCTGTCTGCTTGGTACGGGGCCATTTTCCTGCACACTTCACTTCCCTAAAAAACCTATTAAAAAAAAAAAAAAAAGCAACCGCACAATGGAGGAGGAGAACAAATATATTGATTGAAATAAAATAAATACCAATTTCTATCTCAAAAACGATTCGGAAAACAAAAAATAATTAAAACAAAATAGTGGGTTGGATTTTCTTATTTGTTTCCCATTCACCTAAATGACCGGTTTTCAAAGTGGGCGCTAGAGCGCTATAGCTGCAGCACACTGAGTTAGTGTCTCGTTATCAGCATAGGGAAAACACGATCTAATAAAGGGGATTACCCAGCGCTGATTACTCTAATAACCCCAAGTGCAAACAACCCTACAAGAAAAAGGGGAGTCTGCATAAAACAGCCTGGGGGCCCTAATGTGGTCATCTCCCAGATCTCGGGGAAAACCAACCCCCCTCCTTGTTTAAAACCCTCAACATCAGATACATTGCATATTTTATTTTTAAATAAATGTAAACAATATAACAATTTTTAAAAAAAGAGAGCAACTATTGATTTGGGGGATAAATGACCCCACAAGCCAGGCTTTCCTTATCCCCCCTGTGCAGTTGGGAAGAACGAACACACACCAAACTGATTCTCCCCATGGCAAATACAAAACAGCCACCCCCCCCCCCCTGTGCTCCCTGCAGCAGGATCTCACCCTACAAACCCCAGCACCACCAGCCACCCCATAACAATAATACAAGGACTTGGGGGGGAGGGCAGCATAAAGTTAGTAGGGTTTCTGTGTATAGTGGGATCTCTCCTCTCTTTCTCTGGACCTGGTAACATCCTCCCTCCCCTGCAACAGGGATATTATTATTATTATTACAATGTAATAACTATCTTCTCACTGCCCCTGGGGGGAGGGGGCATGGGGGGGGGGTAATATTAGGGGGGGGAGTGAATGCCTTTCAAACCCTCTGGTTTCGATTTTTTTTTTGGGGGGGTGTATCTGTGGGGGGGTATCTGTAGTGGGGGGAGAGGAAGAAGAAACATGGTGACCAAAGAACAAGATGGTGAAGCTTGGAAACAACTAGTGGGGGGGGGGAGGTGAGCAGATAGAGAAATGCAAGAGAGGGGGTCGTGTGGGGAACGGGTTTTGAACACTTTCCCCCCATGGAAAAGCCCCACGAGTTCCCCCTGCGTGTGGCGGGGAGGTGCGGGGAGAGGGGTGGCGGGGTCCTGGGGGAGAGGGCTGCCTGGCATGGCCGGGATGTAGTGGCGGGAGAGGAGGGTATGCAGAGGGAGAGACAGGGAGGAAGGGAAGCGGCGGCGAGGAGGAGGGGAGACTCGGCTCCTCCATCCCCAGCCCGGGAAAGTTAGTGAGGAGAGGTGGGAGACGGGGTGGTGGGCTCCGGCGGGTCGGGGCTGGCAGGGAGGGTGAGTGGGGGGAGGTTTGGGCGCGTTTCGGTGGCCGGGCGAGGGCAGACGCAAACTTACCGTCTCCGCTTCAGCTGAGGGGAGAGAGCACGGGCTGCTGGGGCTGTATAACACAATTGGAAAATGGCGGACATGTGGTGTGTGTCCCACAAGCCCCGCTGCTCAGTCAGCGAGCGGCAGCCAATCAGGCACAATGGAGGGAAGGCCCCAGCTCTCTGTATACAAACACAAAAGACATGCAGCCTGCCACACTACTCACTCACACACTAGCACCCCGGGTCACTGGGGGGAAGGGGGCTGCTGGGGGGTAAAGAGTTGCATTATTATTATTATTTTTTTTTTAATGGGCTGCATTGAAATATTATGTTTCAAAAATAAAAGTTGATGCCAACTTTTCATGACTAGTATATATAGTGTGTGTGTTTGTGTGTGTCTGGGTGTGTGTTTGTGTGTGTCTGGAGGAAACGTGTTTGCGCATATGCTATATGCAGATATGCACGTGTATATATTTGTATATATCATGCCCGCCGCGCTTGACAAGAGAGACAATGCAGGACAGGGAGTTATCATGCAATAAGTGCAACATACACAGTCAGACAATAGGGCAGGAAATCCCGGCCCTGCCCTGGACAGCTTACAATTGCGCACAAGTCATGTCCGTCGCGTGCACTATAAGCGCCGCCGACGGCGACAATGCATTTGTTTTGATAAAACCGTCGCCGGCACAATAAGCGCAGCCGTATTTGGCTCAGGGGTACAATTGGTACCGGTTACTTCACAAGGATATTAGTGAACGACCTCTGTTCTGTTAACAGGTCCAGAAGTTCTCAGGGAACAATTGGCTATCGGATGTTGTGCAGGACGGCAGACCACTCCAACACCACTGGAAAACGAGTACAGGCAGTCCTCGTTTTACAACGCTTCGCTTTACAACGAATGGCTTATCCAACGCTTTGCAATGCATACCTATGTTCATTTTTACAACGCCAAAACGGCTTATCCAACGCTCTTACGATGCTTTGCAAAGTTGTTTATGTGTATATAATATATCAATTATACTATATTATACTATATTTGTATATTATATTATATATTATGTAATATTATATATAATACAGTATATACACTATATAATTTATGTGTGTGCTGCATATCTTATTGTCTGCGTAAAATATTTTGTGTATTTTAGCATTAAAAATGCCTTCAGGAACGGAACCTTTCATTTAAACAGTGTTCCTATGGGAAAACGATGTTTCGCTTTACAATGTTTCGCTATCCAACGCCATTTTGAGAAACGCATTGTGTCGGATAACCGAGGACTGTCTGTATTTCCCTATGATATACCAGATATGTAGCCAACGTAAAGGTTAAGGCTGAGTCCCCAGTCTTCACTATGGCACGCGCGCCCGGCGGGAGGGGCGGCGCGTGCACAGCGCTACACCGCGATAAGCGGTCTAGAGGGAGAGGGAAGGTTTGCGACGGGAGGGGGCGTGGCTGTGGGTTTGCGGGGCGTGGCCATGACGTCCCGCGGCTGGTTCGCCCTTATTGGCTCCGTCGCAGATGTTAATTTCAAATTCCCCTACCTGCCTGAAAACCTGTCGCGCACCGCTGCGGAAAGGTGCGCGACAAGGTAGGGACTGGGACCGGCCTGACTGGGGGGGCGGGGCTTGACAGCGTGCGCTGTAGAAGTGACTGGGGCCACCCCCTAATGGGTTACAAGACACTTGTCTATTAGACATCTGGCACATCGTCTCTTGGATTCCCTATTAACCTGTGATAACTCTAATCTGCTACATTTTTGTCTTACTGGCCAAGGCACCTCAGAAGGGTCAAATTCTGGTCTTCCACTCCCAGTTACAAATTATAGCTTTGCTTGTCTCAGCAGCTACCTTCTAGGCCTGGGCTGAGCAATCTTTTCCACCTGCACTCCCCCATTTGACGCCGGGTTGCCCTGACGCGTTGCTGGAAGCACGGTAAGTTAGTTACAGAGGCCACGCGAGGTCCCCCGACATTTAATTTAAATCCTTGGGTGAGAGCATGAGACCTCTGTAACCCCCCCTTCCCCCCCCCCCGAAAATCTTATGCCCCCCAGTTTGCACACCCCTGTTCCAGGCTACTCTCTAACAAGTAACATACATACGTATTTATAAAATTTCTATAAAGCCACCTGCACTCAACCAAGCTGAGTAGAGAAGGAAAGGTTTCAACTTAATAAAGCAACAGAGAGACTTTTGGAGCTATATAGCTTGAAAAATACATATGCAATGTTTAGGGTCCTGGTTCTGAAAATGTACATACATACACATAATTAGCATTAAAAGGAGGGTTCACAATGCCGGCACCTCTAACAACAAAGCAGTTGGACAAAAGCCTTGAATTCATCAGGAAAGGCTAATGGACTTTAAAGTGGCATTGGCTCTTGATGTTTTTTTTGTTTTGTTTAACAGATGCAGCAGTTGCTCAGCTTTAAGGAAACGTAATTATCTAAGCCGGGGGCGTGGGCGGTTCCAGAGGGCCCCGCGCTCTTCCCCCAAGGCATTTAAACGAAATGCCGGGGGGTCGCGTGAGGCCTGTGCAACTCTCAACTTACCATGATTCAAACGGCTGTGTGACGCGTCGCCATGGCAGCGCGACGTCAAATTACGCCGCGGGGTCACGTGACGACACATGACCCCCGCAGCATCATTTGATGCAGCTCAAAGGGGCGGGGGGAGGGCACGAGCACCGGGGGCAGGCAAGACAGGGAGGGGGGGGGCGCAGCAGCAAAAGTTTGCGATCCCCTGATCTCAGCTGCTGATCGATTCCTTCCCATTCGTGATCGATCGGTAAAGATCCTGCTTCCCCGGGCACACAATATGGCCGCCTATGTCAAAAGAGGAAGTGCTGCAGCTTCCTAAATGGTTGCTATAGAATCCCGATGTAGCTGAATACATTAAAACTCATTAAAAAGGGCATAAGGCAGTACTAAGTATGTATGTATGTATGTGTGTATGTATACCTTTATTTATATAGCGCTTAACAGCAGTAATACACGTGACATAATCATAAATACAAAATAATTAAACACACAAAGGGAAGAAGCGCTTCGGACATAAGTGACATTTAGGATAAGGGGTCCCTGCCCGAAGAGCTTACAATCTATACTATTGCCAGCCCTCCGCCCCCCCTCATCACTTTTCTGTTACCCCCACCCCCCTCCTGAAAATAATGCAGTAAGTATTATCTAATACTACACACCTGATTTATTAAAGAAGGCGCATATATGATTTTGAAGGTAAAGCAGCAGGTGGGGTGGGAGTTAGCACAGAAAGCAATGTAAAGCTGCTTGAGATAGACACAAGTGTATTCTAAATATAAGAGGAAGCCCGAGAACAATTTGGGTCTGAGGCCCCACAGCCGGTAGGCACATTGGCAACCTAGATTGCTCAAGTAGCCCCTATGCGCCATGAACTTTCTGCAGCTGCTTTGAAATGATGTAAGTCATCATGCGCTGTTTCAAAAGCAGCTGCAGAAATTTATATAGATATATAGAAAGATATATATGCATATATACAGGATACACTCTATCTCCACCTAAAACTGCAGCACTACCCATATGACGAGCTGATGAACATGGTAAAAATCTCTTTTAAAGCTCAAATTTTACAGCAAAAGCTGTATATGTGCCTCTAAATATCCCCCCCCCCCCCCCCTATTGAATATGGTTAGAAGCTGTTATTAACACACTTGAGTATATGTTGATGACTTTGCACCATATAAATGGTCATAGGAGAACCTACGGATAAAAAGTTGTGAGACATTTTAATGCTTAAGATTCTTCACCCAAAAATCCTATTTACTAGTAAAGGAGCTGGTCATTCTTCTATTTCATATCGAACTCCACACGTCTTTCGTGATTGATCGGAGCCTCTCAAAGTCCCTGCTCTCCGAGAGCATTCAAGTTCACTTTCTGACTGTAAACATGCCTGTAACGGACTCTTCTGTTTTATTGCAATGCTTTGGGTCTCGGGACCACCATACGAGAAAGCAAGTAGCTCAAGGTAGCGTATCTCTCGAGTAATATATCAAATAAATGAAAGCGTATCCTTAGTGATATCCACTGTTGCATTTATATTCTGAAGTGGAAATGGCTGAACTCTTTTTTTTTTTTTTTTAACCTTATTAGCTTTTCAAATTAACATAGGTCCGTTATGAACAATACACAAGTTAATGCCTTTTCTGCTGAAGGAATCAAGAATGTACAGTATTATTTTGTGGAGGCCCAGCAAAGCATTATTCAGTGGAGGCCTCAGTTAGGGAGGTGATCCATTTACTGTGACGATATAGCTTCATTAATATACTACTAACACATTGATTTTTAATTCTCACAGGCCCTTATTCAATATGCTGTAAGTTTGTCTTCCACATTCAAATAAATGGAGCTGACATTTTTCCTGAGCATTAGGGGGAGATGGCTTCATAGGATATGGTGAAGGGGCTACAGAAACTTAGCCTGGACAATATGAAATAATAAACCTGTAGGCCGACCCGTCACTAGGTTATGTGCCGCCCTTCGGCAAGAACCAAGAGGCCGCCCTTTTTTTTTTTTTATCCCGTCAAAATAAAAATTCCCCTAGGTGGGAAGCAAGGGGGTCTCCGGAGCGGAACCGCGTTCATTTCAGCTGTCGAATCGCTTCCTTCTCAAGATACTTACCTCCGTGTGCCGGTAGCAGTTATTCAGGTTTAAAGGGCCCGGTCACGTGGACCAATAGGAAGCCGTGATGTCATCCCTTGCGACTTCCTATTTGCCTGCGTGACCTGAGGTGAGTATCTAGGGAAGTCAGGGGTCCCCACGCTGAAATGGAGTTCAGCTCCGGAGACCCCAGCTTCCTACCTAGAGGAAACTTTTTGGGGTTTTGGGGGGGTGGGGGGGGAGGGTGGGGAGGGTGGAGCATTTGCTCTCTTAATTACCCCTTTTCCTCTTCATTTTTTGTGCCCCCTGAGACAGGCCACCCCTAGGCAGTGCCTTACCTGCTTACCGCCTAGCACGGTGTCATTGTTATGACAAAAGGACCCCTGATATACACATTATCACACGGTTTTGTGTTGATGTGTAAACCCTAAACATCCAGCACCATCTGGTAATAAAAGATAACCTCCAGTGAACATTCATTTACCTTTTGAGTAAAATTACGGTCACACACTGCAGGAAAAAAAATGATAATTTCGAGATTAAACCAGCTACCAAATTCAAAACAACAAAAATGTGTGACTGGTGACTGTCTCTTAAATATTTGACAAGGAAAGAACATTGCGAATTGCCTATTGATTTCGAAAATGTGTCCCCAGGACTATGAGGAGAGAATAGAAAATCATGTTTGTTCTCAGATAGTAAAAAGTACAATGTAATTATCCACAATAACAGCATCTCATATTGTTAACTATTGCCACAGGACAAATTAGGTCAACATACTGTCATTAAAAGCGTAAGGCGAGCGGTTGAAGATGACCGTGGTGACAGCTCCTATGGATCCATTGTAGGGGCCTAGTAATGGGTAGTAGTTGTTACTGCGTTAAACTGGACATTTGGTCAGCTGACCCGTATTGTGCTGTAATAGCCAACAATGTTTAGCGATATACACCCCCTTATCTACTATGAGGGCACTAATATATTTAATATGGGTAATCCGAATAGCAGACCTAATTAATGAACCACTATAACAGCAACTATGGATTCAATATATTGATCTGTTTGGGTTTAACGGCATTGCTGATGTCCAATAGCCACTATATCCACTGCCCTGCGAATACCAGTGTAACAAATAACCACTAAAATAACACCAATAGATTCTGTGTAAATGATTGTGATAGTACAGGGGAAGCCAACTCCAGTCCTCAAGGGCCACCAACAGGCCAGGTATTGGGGATATCCCTGCTTCAGCGCAGGCGGCTCAATCAGTGTGGCTCAGTCTTTTTTATTTATATTTATAAAAATGTGTTACCAGGAAGTAATACATTGAGAGTGACCTCTCGTTTTCAAGTATGTCCTGGGCACAGAGCTATAACAATACATGGTTACATTAAAAGCACAGCGGTTACACAGGCAATTCACAGACATTTCATGGACAGATAGAGTTGGAAAATTGGGTACAGGGGATAAAAGGGCTGGTGAGTTTCAGACTGAAATAGAGAGGTTATAACATCACCAAACATCACCAAACATCAGCAAACGGACCAGCTTTCTAACTGAGCCACTGATTGAGCCATCTGCGCTGAAGCAGGGGTATCCTTAAAACCTGACCTGCTGGTGGCCCTTGAGGACTGGATTTGGCAGCCCCTGTGGAAGTAGCATCCATTTCTCCATTGTAAATGAGCGTATACCATTTTACTTTGATCTGTTAAAACTGACCAGTATTGTAGTATCTCCTGCATTTATCCACAGCAAGTGACTAATGTAACATCCCCGTGGCTGTGACACACGCTTTCATTTGTTTACTCGCTTGGAAGCCGGAGCAGTCTGGGTGGGGCAAGGAGAAATGGAACTACTCCCAGCTACCGGCTGGACGACTTCTGCACCAACAAGATAAGTGCTTAATGAACCACACATGCCGGCAAATGACAGCTGTGTATTAGATACACCATTTTATTCGCCCGAGGTAAATAAATAGAGGCTCGGCATACTGTCTGAGTATGTTTGGTGAAATGGTGATTGGGCTGAGGTTCGGCAACTTCAGAATCGTAGCATAACAAGTGTTTTATCTTATGCAGCCCCTCCAACATTTGGCACGTGTAAATAGATACCGTTTCTTTGCTACAGTAAGTCAGTGTGGCATAAAGAGGCTTCCACGCAAGGGACCCCATCCAAGGAGGCACAAAAACCTGCACAATTTACCATATGCAAAGATCATACATCATATATACAGTATTAATATATAAGCACAATAGAAGGGGTATTATATTCCCCTATACCCCCTAACCAGCTGATCATTAGCAGAGAATTCCTCAATATTCCAGCTTCTTTAATTAGCTGAAGCTTCAGCTACTGTCAGAAATAGGTACAACTGAATTTAACAGGTAAAGGGGGGAAAATCAGGCCCAGTTGCTGCTTGCACAGTTGGAGTGTATGCTTATATAGCTGTGATAATGTAGCAATAGAATATTTGCAAGCACGAGTCTCAGCACTGCAGCAGAGCTTACAATCTAATGTATAGTGTCTGGTGCACAGAGAGGTAAGTGGACTTGGTCAAGGTCACAATAAGCTGACACTGCAGTTTGAACCCGGTTCACCTTCTTGAACGACCATACAACATGATGGACTAAGCTACTCCATCTGCCTACATACACATGAACAACAAATGCATATTTAAGTACAACCTTGAGTTTACTTCCCATTTAATCCCCAATATAAGAAAAGTATTTATAAAAAATGTCTTATCAGGAAGTAATACATTGAGAGTTACCGCTCGTTTTCATGTGAGACCCTAGAGGACGAGGATTGAGATCTTCAACGCAGCGGCCAAAAGTTCCATATGCACGACATTAAGGGAGAAATCATATAAGGTATTAATGAGGTGGTATCTCACTCCAATAAAACTATCTAAATGTGTCCTGGGTTACTCCCCCTTGTGCCCCAAGCAATGTGGAGAGCCAGGGGACTTGTTGCACATGCTGTGGTCCTGTCCTCAAATACCCCCTTTATGGGAACAAATAAGAATTTGGCTACAGAGGATTTTGAACCTTGAAATTCAGCTAGACCCCTGGTTGTTCCTGCTAAATAAACCAGCGCAAGAACTATCCAGAGCGAAGAACAAATTAATTGCTCATTTTGCACCCGCTATGAGGTGCGAGATCGCAGCATTGTGGAACCAAAACACAATCCCATCCATTGAAAAGATTCGGAACAGAATTTGGTTTGTCGGCCAGATGGAGAAGTTGACAAGTTTAGTTATCGACACTGGCCCAAATTTCCAAAAGGTCTGGCTGCCTTGGTTGGCCCAGATGGACATCCAGGGGGGGGGGGGGGGGCTTTGGGGTGGGGAGAGAGGGGCTCCTATCCTATCACAGTTTGGCTCTGATAGGATTAAGTCTGTTCTCCCTTGATCGGATGCAATAATAAGATGGAAGGTCTGGCCTAAGCATCATACAGGGACTGACAAGGGGTTATCACGCAAGGATAGACAGGGTTATTTAACTGGGAGATACGCCAGAGGATCCGCCGGATGGATGAGGACAAAAACGCAGAGTCCGGCAAGGAACTAACAATAAAGAAACGGACAGCTTTCACCTCCTCCCCCCCCCCCCCCCCCCCCCCCCACTCTTCCTTACCCACTGTGATGTTTTATGTGTTTATGTGTCATAAGGCATAGTCATGGCATTTATTTAAGAGAGTTCAGGTGATAACAAGTACGACTGTATGTTATGCCTTGTGGAAAAAGTCAATAAAATTTGAAGTTGACAAAAAAAAAAAAATGTGGTGAAAATGCCTATAAAGTATTATATAGATGGTACCTGACACAGATAAAACTCTCCGGATGTTACCAGGGGTGTCTTCCACCTGTTCCCCGGGGTGCGGTCAAAGAGCCACTATGATACACATGTGGGGTCCTTGCCCTGGAGCAGAGTTTTTCAACCAGGGTTTCCTAGGAACCCTCGGGTTCCCCGGGCATCTCTCAAGGGTCCCGTGCAATTGTATGGTTATTTGAACATTGTATCAAACACAGAAGAATTTACAATGCATCTGATCACAGAGTTGCTATTAGAGAGGGTTGGGGGGTTCCTCAGAATTTCAGTTAGGGTCGCTTAACCAAAAAAAAAAGGTTGGAAATCACTGCCCTAGAGTAAAGACTTTGTGGGAAAAACCTACAAACTCGCACAAAGTCTCCTGGGATTTTCCTTCCCTCTCGATGCATGGTCATGTCTCTTAAATAGACCATTGGGGTGTATAGATAGGCACTCCCACAAATTGATCTCTCGCAGTATGACGGCGGGGCGGTATTCCGTTGTGGCCTCCTGCTGGAGCACGGACATACCGACTCTACCCCCAGGTTAAACAGAGAATTTGGTTCTGCCTCGAAATAGAGAAATTAACTGCCACCCTCCGGGAATATGTGACCTAAATTCCAGAAAGTCTGGCATCCCTGACTGATGTACCACAGTCTGCATTCATTAGCAGGCCTCTCCCCCCCCCCCCCCCCTCCCCTTACACAGGCCTCGATTTTGGTCAAGAACCCCACCTGGGGATCCCCATATTATTTCCTGGACATAAATTCTTGGTCATTTCTAAATAATATCAAGGGGTCCCAGTAGTTGGAGTGCTGCAATTTAGCTAGGAGGATCCCTTACTGCAAATAAGCCAATATCACCGATTGCTGCTTTTAGGAACTAATAGCTTCATCATTTCCTGAATGCCATTGTTTAGAATTATTTAGTTGTAATGTTCTAATAGCAGCAACACATTGCGGTCAAAATGTCCGCGGTGTGTGGCAGGTCTCCTCCTCCTGATCTGCATCAAGCATAGAACAGATTCCCCTTTGCTCTGTGTTTTATGCAGATCATAGAGGAGTCTATATGAGATGTGTAGGGTTTGGACAAAAATTGCATTTTAATAGTAAAGTACGGACTACAAATGAGTGGGAATCCATTGAACTGCTGATGCTGAACATCAGTGAGACTAACAGGGTCATTTATATATGCCAGAGTGGGCGTTCTGGACGTTTGTGGACGAAAATTCCCATTGAGGTCTATGGGGATCTTTTGGTTGAAAACGTCCCAATTGGCCACTTCGGTGTACAGTATATAGAATACGTCCCTAACAGGGTTATTCACTAAGCTCCACAATGGGTTCACTCCTATTCAAGTCAATGGGAGTTAACCCCAGTTCGGGCGCTTTAACCATAACGGAGCTGGATGAAACTGGGGGCAAAGGGCTTATTGAATAAACCCCCGAAGCAGCTAATCCCAAACTCCCATTACACGGCGATAGTGCCATTCTGGGGACAAATGCGCTCAAACTCCTATTGACTTCAATGGGAGTTTTTGCGTGATAGTGCCCCGATCGGCACTATCGCAGTTTCATTAATAACTCCCTAAGAATCAGTGTGAGTTAATAGGCCCGTTGATGCTCTTTTTCCACTTACTTTTTTGTCTTTCCCCTGTGTTTGGGATTTTCTGTAGGGTTAGGCTGTGACATAATACATACGTAGATTGCATTATGAACAACAGAAAATACTAATTTACTTCCGGAATTGCATTAGCAAGGCAACGCACAATGCCACATTGTAGTAAACGGCAGAAGCAACAATGACATAATGCAAGCAGGAGAGCAGCATTAAACCAAACGGCGCAGTATACTCCTCTGCAGCCATTTAGTGAACCCCCGAGCCGAATCTTTGCCGATCGATCGGCGACTTAGCTAATTACATTTATAAAGGTAAAAAAATAAAATAAAAACGGCAGCTTGGATTGCTGCTTCAAGTAACCAAGCTGGAATATTGGGGCATGGAACAGCCCCCCATTTCTACAAATCCAATTGAAACAAACTCGTTTTAAAAATAAATCTTGTATTTTTTTTTTTTTGGTTTGTTTTGCACTAAACATGAGTGCAGAATTGCAACCAGGAAACTGATAAACAATCCCCCAAAGTATCAAAAACAGCTGCAGGCCCCACTGGGATTAATGCACAAACGTACACTGTGGATTGTTAAATGAGATCCTGTGTGAATTCAGTTCAGTTTAGATCCCTGTATAAAACAACAGCAATAACTACATTTTCACCAACAAAAATACATCCTCCTGCTGAGAAAACGCAATTTTTATTTTTGCTATCATGAGAAATAATAAGAATATTTCCTTCTGACCCTTGAACATCCTGGCAAACACATTCAGAATCCAATTTCTGCTCAATAATTCACATGTATAAGGTAATGCCCTGATGAAGCAAAACTTTAAGAACGTAAAATATATTTGAAAAGAATGAACAAAAAAAGACATAGTATATATAGATATATATATATTATATATAATATATATATTATAGAGTATTCTAATGATTATATATATATATATAGATATATATGCTATAGTTATAGATATATGAATAAGTACTGAGTTAAGTTATCGGTGAGAAAAATAAGTGACAAAAAACCCTCCACAGAAAGCAAATAATGCAAATACAACTGTATGCTCATCTGCATGTTAGGCAGGTCTGCAACCCCGCCTTTCCCCATTATCACCCAGCATACGGCACTTCCACTGCAGCAAGGGTTCTGGGAAATGACATGCAAATGAGCACACAGTGTCCACTTTTTGCCCAATAACCATATTTATAACATGTTTCCCTATAGAATCCCTTGCTGCAGTGGAAGTGCTGTATGCTGGGTTAGAGCTAGAAGTTGATGTTTATTAGATGAGTTGTGGAGACTTTCACTGGACACCAACCAACCACTTACCACTACAGTCTGATAGAGAGGGGGAGTGTACGGGCTGTTATATTGTGTATCGGAGAGAGATGGAATGTCTTATTACAATGGATAGGGAAAGTGAGTAGTGAGATATCCGTATGAAACGGTGGAGGCTAGTGTGAAATAAGAGTGACAGAACCACACAGGAGAAAAAACGTGGAATGGGAAGGAGACAAGATGTATGTGTTGAGCACAACACACACATCACACACACACACACACACCACACACAGCAACACACAGCAACACACACACACACACACACACACACACACACAGCAACACACACACACACAACACACACACAGCAACACACACACACACAACACACACACACCACCCACCACACACACACACGACCACACACAACGCAGCGTGACCGGAAACAGAGAGAGATGTACATGTAACGAGAAAGGCGGCATCAGGGGATGCTTATAAACACATGTCAAGTAGTGACATGTATGCTAGTGACTTGATGATCACTTACACTAAAGATATCCTAGAATTTTTCAAGTCAAGTGAGTGCCGGCTGCCTCTAACGCAGTACCGGCAAAACAATAAGTACCGGTATGAATTATAGGAGATCTAAAAAAAACCCTGCCTCTCTCTCCGTCTCTCTGTCTCTCCCTGGGGTCTCCTTGAGATCGCCCCCTGCAGTCTCCCTGTCTCTCTCTCCATTACCCTGCATCACCCTGGAGCTCCGCGTATCTCCCCAACACAGCTGGCTCCGGTCACTGACGTAGATACCCATATATGGATATGCCTATATGTAGGGCTATTCATACGTTAATCTGATCCTTGCTGGATCGGGTAAGAATGGGAGACGGTAACAGAAACGCGGGGAGGAGACGCGAGTAGATGAGGGAGGCTGGGGAGGTGGAGGTGAGACGCAATGAGGGGGCGCGGAGACGCATGGAGGGAGGACGGGGGAGAAGCATGGAGGGAGGGCGAGTGAGATAGAATAGGATGAGGGCGGCGGGGAGACGCACATTGAGGGAGGCGCGGAGAGAATTGAGGGAGGCGCGGAGACGCTGGAGGGTTTTTTTTAGGAGCTGGACTGACGCAATGAGGGAGGCGCGGAGGGCGGCAGGATTTAGTCAGAGGGCTTACGGGGCAATGATCAAGGGGGACTCTGTAGCAGGTTCCTAGAGATTTCTTTTTGTGTTGTGCTGTTTGGGGTGTTGGCATTCTTTCTTGGGGTATTGCGCGGAAGTCGGTGCTTTGGACATTGCGGGTCAGTTCAATAACTCTGTTGTCCTCCTCTGCTAGCTTTCCGGGTTTTTTATTTTCATAATGTCCCCAGCTGCTGCGGGGCCTGCTCTGATCTCGCTTTTGCGTGTTTAGTGCCTCGTGTAGTCTCGTTGTGTCTGAACTGACCTCAAGTGTAAGTTGTTTGTATTTCGTCTGTTTGTATTTTTTTTTGGGGCGGTTGGTTTTGTGGGCTTGGTGTATTGCTGATTTTGTATGGTTTTTTGGGGGTGGTTGGTATATTGTGGGAGGTAAATGTGGGTGTGAGCTGTGTGTGGCAGGGAGGTGTACTCATGTAATTTGTGTGTGTGAGGTATTATAATTGTGTGGGGAGGGGTGTATTTAGTATGTGTGATATTGGGTGGGAAGGCATTATTTTGTGTGTGTGAGGTGGTATTAATTGTGGAGGGAGTAGTAGTATTGTGTGGGGTCTTGGTGATGTATTGTGTACATTGTGTGTGTGTGGAGGTATTTTATTGGTGGTGGCGGGATAGTATTAGTATATTGTCGTTTATATTGTGGGGGAAGTATTATATTGTGGGGGGAGTAAGTTTATACGTGTGTGAGGTTGGTATTGTGAAGTTGTGTGTGGAGGTATTATATTGTGTGTGGAGGGATAGTATATTGTGTATATTGTGGCGGGGAGTATTATATCGTGTGTGTGTGGTATTATATTGTTTCGGGGTGGGAATTATATTGCTGGCGAGTATTATATTGTGTATATTGTTGGGGAGTATTATTGTGGGGGGGATATGGGTATCTGGGGGGGTGGGGTAACTTATTTATTTGTATTTATTTATCAAATGTTTTAAAAGGGAAGCAATACATCTCGTTTTTAACTATGTTCTAGACACAGAGTTATGATGACAGATACATGGTTAGAAATACACGGTTACATTAAGTGAAAGGGTTATACATTATATACAAGACATTGCATGCACAGTTACAGATATTAACTGGGTAACTGGAGGGGGGGGATTTATAATGGTGTGTGTGGAGGGGGGAATGTGTGTGAGGGGAGGATTGAGTGAGCGGGGGGGGGTTATTGAGTGATAGCATAGGGGGAGAGGAGACAGGTGGGGGGAGAGGAAGCGTGAGAGGGCGGAGAATGACGCGCGAGGAAGAGAGGAGGAAAGAGTAAGAGACAGATGGGGCAGAGAAATACATGGAGAGAAGGGGGAGAATAAAAGGGGTGAGAGTGAGGAGCTGTGAAGGGGGGGGGGGGTGAGTATGTGTAATAATAAAAATCTACTTTCACCACTGACATACATTAGATATGTGATATTAGATAAATGAAGTGACAAACTCTGTTTAAACCCCCAGAACAAAGAGGCATATCTCTCCCATTTACCCCTGCACAGCTGAATAGCAACATTAACCAAACCCCGCAAGTAAAATGGAGACGTAGTGGCTCAGTGAGTAATGACACTGACTGACACTGAGATTGTCGGATAAGACAGGGGAGCCTGGTTCAATTCCCGGTGTCGGCTCCTTGTGACCTTGGGCAAGTCACTTTATCTCCCTGTGCCACAGGCACCAAAAACATAGATTGTAAGCTCTACGGGGCAGGGACCTGTGCCTGCAAAATGTCTCTGTAAAGTGCTGCGTACAACTAGCAGCGCTATACAAGAACATGCTATTATTATTATTATTATTATTATAAAAGCAAATAACCAACTAAAAAAAAAGTGACAAAAGTATTTTATGTTGCGCTAGAAAAAGTAACAAATTAATAAATAAATTAAAAACAACAATCCAAACGGTGTTTCAGAAGGTACGGGCGGATTAACTGTGTAATGGAACAGTAATAATAATGTAGAAAATGAACAGATAAATTAAATAAGTGGACATAATGCATAACAAACTGGATCCATATCCAAACAACATCGGGACCCTGAGACAGGGCTCTCTCTCGCTCAAAAACATTCCTGGCTATGGAATTAAATGTGTCTTTTAATGGACAACCCGCTTGCAAACTTCACTGTGCAAATTTGTATTTGATAGGAGAAAAAAAGGCACATTTTGCATGGTACGAAAACGTGGACGAGAAGCTTGCATATCTCTACAATATACCAAGCCCGGTGCTGAGACCATGGGGACTACAATTGAGGGTCAAAATTAGGACAATTGAAAAATTCATTGTTTCCTGGAAAGAAACCACAAAGGTCCTCGGCGTTCCCCTAATACGGCGGTACTGTTTCCTGTATTTATCAAGTTTCCGCGCATGTGCAGAAGGGCCCACCCGAGTGCGCGCATGCGCAGAATTGGGCCACCCGACTCAGCGCATGCGCAGAATGCTGCATTCTGGGACGGAGTAGGAGACACAGGATATCGTCAGTGAACATAGCATTTTTTTGTGCAGAGCGCACAAATGCTAAGATCCGCTTTTTGGCGGGGGCCTGGAACCGAACCCGCCGAATGAGTGGAGCCTGACTGCATAATATGACCGCCTAGCTAAAAGGTTAAAGCGCAGACACTTGTGAATTATAAACATAGACACGTGTTAAAAAGTATTTGTAAAGCACGATGCTCCCCATGCTGCTGAACATTTTACACTTTTGCAATTTTGGTCATAACGTGTGACAAGTCCTGAAAACCGACAGGCCTGCACCTATGTATGAAGTCAGGCCTGTACCTATGTATGAAGTCAGGCCTGCACCTATGTATGAAGTCAGGCCTGCACCTATGTATGAAGTCAAGGCTGGCACTATGTATGAAGTCAGCTCTGCACAACTTGTAAATGACGAAGGGCGAACGATGCTCCAAGGGGAAAACACGGGTTTGTGTTAAGAGTAAACGCTTGTTATTATTCAAATGATAAATTGTCTTCTTACCATGGTAGTGTAAGGGGGTCACCCCGGTTCCCTATCTTCCTGTGCCACCGGCCTTACACCTGTGGCAGGGGGGAAGGGGACTGCGCGGACTTCCGTTGGCGGCACATCTGGGCCAGCGCCGTGGGGATACGAGCTCGCGCATGCACGAAGGGTTCGCAGGCGGCGTAGGCCGCGGCGGCCATGTTTGATGGTTGGTGCGAGGTTCGCAATGCGCAGAGGTTGGGCAAGTGGTAGCGGGGCATTACAAGTTGCAGGAGCTCTGGGAGGTTGTGCAGGCGCAGTTAAGGTTTCAAGCGACGGCCATACAGCTTCCGCACCATGACGAAACAGTAAGAGATCGCGAAGCAGCGGTACCATAGGAAAGAGGTCTGAGTGGCCTACATTCACCGAGCCCCTCTGGGGAATGCCCTATGATCCCTGTACCCGCAGCCAGCCAGCCACTGAGGCACTCGTAGGGTGCGAGGGAGGAGTTGAGGGCGGGAGTGTCGGTGGGCGAGCGGGGCAGTCGTGCTGGGCGATGTGACCATCTCCCCTAGCAGACTTTTTCAAGAGGTGATGAGGCGTGGCTACAGTCAGCAGCTTAGGGATGTTATGGAAGTGCTGTCTTGAAATCATTCTCAAGAATGATTTAATTGGCTGCCGAAGTACCAGTAACACTGCTGCAGCTTCAAAAAACAACTTGGTTGTTTATTTGAAACGTAGCCCAGCGTCAACCTCCGATCGGGACATGGGCAGTGTACCCTGACAACCACAATTAACCTTAATACATTGTTTCGGGCGCCCGCCACGCAGTAAGACACGCCCTCCCTACGAAGCGCACACTGAAACAAGGCCTGAGACTGCAGTTCTCTGAAGCAGGGAATGGATACCTTGTTTGTGTGCAGAGTCAGGAAACAGACTATGAAGAATGAGTCGTCAGGCTATAGGATACAGTGGGGGAAGGAAGGAAGGGGGGCAGAGAGTTGCGAGCTTCTGCCCTAGGACCAGAAAGTCCAGGCTAGAGGTGAGGCCCTGACCACCCCCATAATGAGGGTGGGTGTTCATAAGGGACAGGCCTTAGGGAAGGACCCTATGTCACGCTTCAGTTCCTTCGTGCGGAGAGAGAGACCTGGCGTTCCTTAGTGCAGGAGAGAGCGAGACCCTGTGCAGTTCCTATGCAGGAGAGTGCATGCGAGTTCCTTAGAGAGGAGGAGAGAGGAGAGACGTTGCAGTTCCTTAGATGCAGGGAGAGAGAGGAGGGCAGTTGCAGTTACGTTAGTGCAGGAGGAGCGAGAGACCTAGTGCAGTTCTAGTGCAGGGAGAGAGAGAGACCCTGTGCAGTTCCTTAGTATATGGAGAGGGAGAGACTCTGTGCAGTTCTTTAGTACAGGGACCCAGTATAGTGTATGCTGCATGTTCCTGTATGCTGTGTTGCTGATCCAGAGACTGTCCTTACGGTGGGACGTCCGGCTGGACCCCATCCCACGCGGAGGTACAGATCAGCGCTGGACCAAGCGGCGCCGGTAGACCCTTTGCGAAGGACCCAGGTGTAGAGACACCTGGGCAGGTATTTACAACCTTCCACACGTGCACCAACTTTAACTTGCTCCTCACATGTGACAGGCCTTTTCACACACTTGGGTGGGCTTGGACCCTTTGGACACGGGGTTGGGAAGGGGGTGTAAGGGTATAGCCCAGTTAGGGGCTAAGAAGGTTATAGCCCAGTTAGGGGCAAGGTTATAGCTGCCAGCTAGTGGCAGAGGGTGGTACATATATCTTGTTGTGTATTGCTGATGTATGTGTTAAGTTATATTCTGCATATAGTAAAGACCATTGCTATTTTACATCCAGTGTACGTGTTCATTTGAATGTGTCCTGCGAGGAACAACTCCCGCTCTGCTGGGAGCCATCGCAGGTGGAGGCGCTGCACCATATAGTATTGTTCAAGAGGATACACCCCAGGCTCTCATTGGCGGAGGCTCAGGCCTCCTGTGAGCCTAACAGGTAAAGCACCACACTGGGTAATATATATAGATCCTCTCACATGCACCCTATCTGCGATTGGGTGGGGGAATATGGGTTACATTTACTTGAAACAAAATTACATTTAAAATACATTAATTCAAATGATCTCTTTTGGGACTCTTACCTTATTTCCAAGTGTGACAGGGTAAATAAAAGCCACCAGCTATATGCCTGGCAGACATATGTTTAGTCTGCAGTGCAGCAGTGACTAGGTTAACTTCAGCTGGGAACCTCGGAACAATTAGTTGGATCCCAGCTGCCTAATCAAGGTGTGTTAAAAACCCCAGGCTTTAGACACATGCGGCCTAGCTGTTCAGGAGAGAGGAGATTACTGATAGAAGGTCTGTCTTTTTGTATGCTGTCTAAAGCAGGGAAATCCCCTGAAACTCTGGAGAGAGAACAGCTTGATTCAAGGTCTGTTTGCAAAGTACATTTTGATGAACTGTTGTGTCCTGCACGCTGAAGAAAACCTGTTTTGTTTACATGCTGAAGATAAGCTATTTTTGTTTTGTTTGCTGATGAGAAGCTATTTGTTTTTGGTGTGCTGTATGTTTTAAGGCTAAAATAAATAAGCCTTATCCAAAGGACCCACGTG
Organism: Ascaphus truei; assembly: GCA_036426205.1. Lineage (NCBI taxonomy): Eukaryota > Metazoa > Chordata > Amphibia > Anura > Ascaphidae > Ascaphus > Ascaphus truei. The sequence continues at coordinate 16,634,872 of CM071570.1, forward strand.
TTTAGTTGCATGTACCCTGCAACATCAAGGATAGTTCCTAAAGTGCCCGCTGCGCTGTAGCTTGTCGACGCTGTGACATTTTGCAGAGACATGTGAATTTGTCTTTCAGGCTGCAGCCGCGTGACGTCAGCGTCACGTGAGCTGGTTCAGCCAATGAGGGCGAACCAGCTCCGTCCCCCGCCACTCCCCGGATCGCCTCCCTAATCTCCTGCAGTCCAGTGCACACATCGCTGGGGCTGCAGGAGTGCGCGCAGTAGCTCGCGCACGGTAGCGTGCACCTGCGCTGGCAGCCTGAGCGCGGCGTTAATGAGGGGTACTACACCTGTTTTCAGCAACAAGCTCGTTGTATTTCGAGGCTAGTCCCCCTCATCATCATCATCATATCTCCCCCAGCCCCCCTCATCATCATCACCGGATTGCGCTGCCGCTCAGCGGTATCTGGTATAATCGAGCCCTAAGAGCGTTCTCCTGCCATCCTCGACTGACTCAGGGGAGAGCGGGCTGAGAGCGGGTTCAGGAGGAGGAGGGGTAGAGTGAGCAAAGCCGTCGCAGGCCGCACAGTGAGAGCGGGCAAGCCGTATGTTGTGCAGGTCTGTGTTAAGTGTTGCAAACGGCATACATAAAACTAATTTTAAATTACCCTTGTGTGTCTATATACTTAACAGAAATGTCTCTATCTGTGCCAGCAGCGTATAAAAAAAAAACGTTTTCTGTGCATCATAAAAAAAGAAAAATTGCAGCAAAATCGTCAGCCAAGGCCAACCCCAAAAAAGTCTGTTTACATTGTTAGGCTTTGGTCTCGCTGCGTCCGGCGGTACGCGCGGCCGCGGACCACCAGCCCCTTTCCTCCAGTGTGGAGGTCCCCGCTGGCTCCTTCCGACTTGGCTTACTGCGTGCTGTGACGCGTCAGCCGGCCGATGCTGCAAGCTCCTACTGATTTGCAGCTCTGACGCGTCACGTGGTGCGGCAGTCAGCCAATGAGGGAAGGAGGGGAGGGAAGGAGGTATGGATGGGAGGCGGCTTTGGAGGGGAGCAGGGAAGGAGCTGCGGGGGAAAAGTGTGTGTGTGTATGTATGTCTGTGTTGTGTGTGGGGTGGTGGGGGGGTGGACGGCACCACGGTCTCATCTCAGACCTGGCAAAGTTTTACCATGCCTCCCCCAACCGCTCCCGCCCCCCCTCCCGCCCCCCTCCGGCTCCCTAAAGACCGCATATCGCGGTCAAGTGCCTCTCCACGCGCCGCCTGTCTGCAGTGCGGGCGCGTGGTCTGAGGCAGCGGGACCTTAGCCTTAGAGCAGAATTGAGTTTCTATATATCAACCCAAAAATGTATTTGATGCAGCATGGATGTTTCATTATATAGGTTAACAAAATGTATTATTTTCCCAGGGTGGCTGATATAAATAATATTGCATAATAATAATTTTTATTGACTAACACCGGTTATAAATAAAAAAATACACGCAATTCTGCTTCCGTTCATCAACTCCATTTCAAACAGCGACCTCTGACGTCACATAACGACCTTCACACATACATCTCACGCATTTTTATGAAGGTTTTCACTACAGTCGGTCCTCGCTATACGACGAGCCGTTAACCTTCGAGTGGCTTACCCGACGCCAGATAATGCATTTCGCTGAACGCATTATCCGCTGCTCACCGCCGCGGATTAACATTGGATCCGCAATCCGACGGTCTGCAGTTTGTGGGTCGGATTCCGGCAGATAACCGTGGTGCGCCTGTATTGTTTAGCACTCTCATTTTGACGCTCTATTTAAATATGATCATAGTACAGTACATAGGCACAGATATACGTGATGTAAAAATCGCTGTTCTATTAGTGTCAATAGGGCACAAGTGGTGAATTGTTTTTGAGGGGGAGGGCTGGTGATTTTTCCAAAGTCTGATATCAAACTCCAACACCTCCACATAACGTGAAGCTATCAGAAACACACCAACCGTCTCATCCCCTTGCACCTTGTTTCCACTTACCCTCCCTTACAGACTGTAAGAGACCTCCTTACCTACTGTAGCAATGTATGTTTATGTTTGTTATTTATTGGGGTTTTTTTCCCCCCCGTCTTCCAACCCTATTGTACAGCGCTACGGAATATATTGTGCGTTATAAATAAATGATAATAACAACCCGATAATGTTGCATAATAATAAGAAACAACACTAAGGTGCTTATTAAATATACCCCGAGGTCACTCCGGGGTACATTGCATTACGGCCTATGAAGGCCTCCGAGACTTGGCAAATTCCATCGAACACCTGCAATTTCCCCTGCGCTGACGCCTTTACAAACGGGGGCCATTTTTGTTGAGGGTCTGGTGGCAATTTGATGGGGTCTGAAAGCAAATCCTTTGTTATGTAATAATCAGGAATCAGATTGGAATACCTCTCACATTTGCTGTAATAATGACTGATTTGTTTTTTGACCCCATTTCCTTAGGCTGTGCTTATAGTGCCGGCGACACCACGCAGAGGTCGCTGGAAAAAAGCAAAATGGAAGTGACTTCCAGCGATTTTATTGTTATTTTTTATTTATAAAAATATTTTACCAGGAAGTAATACATTGAGAGTTACCTCTCGTTTTCAAGTATGTCCTGGGCACAGAGTTAAGACAAATAATACATGTTTACAAATACAGTTACATAATGAACAGGGTATACATTATATACAAGACATTGCATGCAAAGTTAAAGATAATATATATTATGGGCGTATGAAACAGTTACAGACCAGATTAAAATGTGTGACAGCCTTAGATTTGAAAGAATTTAGACTGGTGGCGGCTGTGAGAGTCTCTGGTAGGTTGTTCCAGTTTTGGGGTGCACGGTAAGAGCAGGAGGAGCGGCCGGATACTTTGTTGAGCCTTGGGACCATGAACAGTCTTTTGGAGTCTGATCTCAGGTGATAGGTGCTGCATGTGGTAGGGGTGAGGAGCTTGTTCAGATAGCTGGGTAGTTTGCCCATAAAGAATTTGAAGGCAAGACAGGAAAGATGAACTTTGCGCCTAGACTCGAGTGATGACCAATCTAGTTCTTTGAGCATTTCGCAGTGATGTGTGTTATAGTTGCATTGGAGAACAAAACGACAAATTGAGTTGTAGAGGGTGTAAAGTTTGCTAAGGTGGGTTTGAGGTGCTGAGCCATATACTATGTCTCCATAGTCAATAATTGGCATTAGCATCTGCTGTGCGATGCGCTTTCTGACCAGGAGACTTAAGGAGGATTTGTTTCTGTAAAGTACCCCTAGTTTGGCATAGGTCTTGGTTGTCAGGGTATCAATGTGCATTCCGAATGTTAAGTGGGAGTCAAACCATATGCCCAGGTATTTAAAACTAAATATAGCGATCGCGACCAAGCCGTCGCTCCTACTATAAGCACACGCAACGGCGGCAACACATTTGTTTTGCCGCAACGTCCCGTCGCCGGCACTATAAGCACAGCCTTATCTACGGTGAAAAGGAGATAGTGAAGTTGCGCCAAAAGAGATATCCTACTGTTCGATACGCGACTGTAGTCCTTCACACAGTGCAGTTCTGCTGCCCGAGTCTCTCAGAGGTGATTCGCCAACCTCTGTATACTTGTATAGAAGGGAAAAGGGGAGGAATCCTCAGGCGCCTTCTTCTGCTTGTGGCTCCAGGACATATATGGACGTAAAAAATAAAAGAGAGAGGGGGACCACAATGAGGGAAAATTCAACATACCTTGACACACTCACACTAGGTATCTGGCCTTGGTCAGATGACTACTCCTCTGGGTGGAGGGTGGGTTGGGGGTGAGGGGAAACCCCCTGATTTCCAGTTTTGGCCAGCATCTCGCCGGGAGCGCATGCGCGAAGGACCGGGGGCTGTGTAAGGAGTGTGCAGGGAAGAAAGCAGATGGAGGAGGACCCAGCCCGTGCACGGGCGTTTGGAAACCCTCCCTGCCGTTTGCTGAACTGAACGCACTATCCAGAAGACACTACCAACTGGAAACAGTCTACACATGACAACCCATCTTTGAGAGGGACGCTCTGTGGAGTCTGGATCTATCTCCTCCCTATGCCAAAAACTTTTGGCCGCTTGTGAGTTTTTAATCCCTATTTTTTGTATGGTATTAAACGTTATTACACTATTTTTTCCCTATTCCTTATTCTCTGCGGCGTCATCAGGGGGTTTCCCCTCACCCCCAACCCACCCTCCACCCAGAGGAGTAGTCATCTGACCAAGACCAGATACCTAGTGTGAGTGTGTCAAGGTATATATGTATGTTGAATATTCCCTTTGTGGTCCCCCTCTCTCTTTTATTTTTTATGTCCATATATGTCCTGGAGCCACAAGCAGAAGAACGCGCCTGAGGATTCCTCCCCTTTTCCCTTATCTACGGTGAGGCTGGATTCTTTATTAGTTTATTATTCATTTTTTTGGGAGGTCCCAGCACCTTCTTCCCTACACCAGGGCTCTCAAACTCAGTCCTCAAGGGCCACCAACAGGCCAGGTTTTCAGGAGATCCTTGCTTCAGCACAAGTAGATCAATCAGTTGGGCCACCTGTGCTGAAGCAGTCATATCCATAAAACCTGGCCTGTTGGTGGCCCCTTGCGGACTGAGTTTGAGAGCCCTGCACAGAGACCCACCTTTAGCTGCTCCCCAGCAAGGGGGCCCCCTGCACCTATCAAAAGCCGACACGTCAGGGAAACCCCTCCCGCTGGCCCCGCCCCGATGTAGATACTGGCAGAACGGGAGCATGAGGTAAGAAATCGCCATCTTTGAGCCGGGCACAACGAGGCTCAATTAAGATGTTATTGAAGAGGAAATGTGAAGCAGAATCGAGTGATACAAACGGAACCCCCCCCCCCCCACATATCATAGTGCAGCCTACATAGATGGGTTTGTTTGATATCGTATTGTTTATTAGAAAAAAAAATGAAGGTAATAAAGGTTAGCCGGACTAGGTAACAAAGACGGTTTCGCTTTTGTTTATGTTAAGGGACGGTTTCTAGAACCTTCCACCCTGTTACGAAGTAGGTTTCTCCAATCAATGATGGCGACTGGGGCCTCGTAGGGGGGCGGGCGACGTGCGCAACTCGTCACGCGTCACGTTCCTCCCCTGTCCCGTGACGCCCCTCCCCTGTCCCGTGACGCTCCTCTGTCTCGTGACGCCCCCGCCTCGCTGTGGCGCAGTTGTAGCTGTGTGTGTGAGGGAGGGACATGGCGGCGGTGTGGGTGAGGCGCGCGGTTACCGGCAAGGTGTACCCGGCCTTGCTGCCCCCCGGAGCCTCGGTGCGAGATCTGCTCCTTGTGACGGAGGCGGTAAGAGCGGGATATGGGAGGGAACGTTACTTTTATAACGCGCCGCCCCACCCCGGTGCTCCCGCATTCATTCTCTCCCTACCCTTATCTGCCCCTTCTTTTTATTTTGCCATGTTATTTGCCCCCTCGTCAGCTTGTCTGATGCCCCCGCCTCATATAAACCCTTCCTCGTAGTAACCCCCCTCTATGACCCTTCCTCGTAGTAACCCCCCTCTATGACCCTTCCTCGTAGTAACCCCCCCTCTATGACCCTTCCTCGGTAGTAACCCCCCTCTATTCCCTACCCCTCTGTGCTCACTCCCCCTCGTTGCCTCTCTGTATTAACACCCCCCCTCCTGTGTCCCTTCTCTTAAATAGTAAGTATAGCTATACTTACAACTTGGCTATACAGCTGTAATATAACCCTGGCCCCCGTCCCCCTCTGGCCCCTGCCCGTCCCCTCTGGCCCGTCCCCCTCTGGCCCACTGCCCCGTCCCCCTCTGGCCCCTGCCCCGTCCCCCTCTGGCCCCTGCCCCGTCCCCCTCTGGCCCCATGCCCCGTCCCCCTCTGGCCCCTGCATCCTATCCTCAATCGATCATCCGAATACCTCTTATTTCCCAGGATGCCCCCTCCTCCTGATTTCTCTCCAGATATGTTCTACCATGTGCTCTTCTATTTCTCTCCTATCTTATTCCCTTGCTCCAAATGCTGCCCAATGCTGTAGGGTTATTCACCAAGGCCTTTTGCTGGTTAACACGCTGATCCGGTGGTAAATACCGGAACGGTGCTTTAACCCGCAACGCACTATTGTGTGAGGCTGTGGGTGATGCCAGAAGAACACCATGTAGGAAGATGCTCAATGTGAGTGACACTTGGTGATAATGACACAATAAAGTGATGTTATAGGAAGGTGAATACTAGAGATGTACAAAGCTTTTGCCCAATGTCACAAACACGAACCAGACAAAATGTGTCCTTATTCGGTGGGGAAAAGCGACTTGGAGTTAGCAAATAGTTTGCGAAGTGCTAATTTGCTAAGTCCACGTAATTTAGTTTAATATGTTTATTTACGGAAGCTTGCGAAATTGCAAAATGTAAGACTAGCTTTGGATAGTTTTGCACTTCTGTAGTGAATACACCAGGCTGCCATAATTGTAGGCAGCAACATCTAACGCTCCTTGCAAGTTCCGTTCCTCTGGTCGTGTAGCAGTTAGTGTATTAAAACTATTTCATATTTTATCCAATTTCTGGTAACTGTTCTCCTTCAGTTCTTTATATACATGTTAAAGACCCCCCCCCCCCTCCCTTCCATACGTCTTGGCCCTAATTTCTTGTAATGCACTGTCCCGACTCTTGCGTTCTGTTTAAGGATGTCTCCTGTCTATCCCCTTTTGTATCTAAAGCCCTCTCCTGTCTTAAACTTTTCTCACTGACTGCCCCACACCTCTGGAATTTTCTTCCCCCTCAATATCCGACTGGCTCTCTATCCACCTTTATGGCCCATCTTCAAACACACCTCCTTAGCGAGGCATATGGGTAGGGTAGCTCAATGGCTGATATTATACACTTCATATATCGGCCGTGGCGCCTTGCAGATGCAGTTACCAGAACACCTTCATACTGTATCTGTACGTTCTTCCAACTTCCCACTTAGATTGTAAGCTCTTTGGGACAGGGACTCCTTTTACTAATGGTACTTTTATGTCAAGTGCTTATTTCATTGTTATATTATATCACGTTTATTACTGCTGTGAAGCGCTATATAAATACATACACTGCAGTGTACAGTAGTTGGTACCTGAAGTTTTGATGTTTGACAAGCCTTGGTGCTATAAGAGGTGAGGAATCAAATCCAGATCACCTATATAAATCCTAATGTCAAATGTTGCTTTCCCTCCAACCCCATATCCTCTAAAATGTCCACATGATATTAATCTCTCCATCACACATCCCCTCTCTGACCTACACCTCACACTGCATTTTTCTTCAATAGTTCTGCACATCCATAAGGCAGTCTTAGTATTTGATACTATGGCGTATTAAAAAAGGGGAAAGGTAGTTGCACTTGCTGCCTTAGGTCTGTTATATAGTGTGTGTGTGCGTGCTTTCAAATAAATCCTTTAATAATTTTTTTAATAACATTGTACATACACACACACACACTCTCTTACATTTTCAGCGGTGGTAGCGGCGCAAATTCTTTCTTTTCTTCATCCTCTCCCCTGTCGGCCGGTTCCACGCTCACTGCCGTGCGCGCTCGCGGTGCCATTATAGAATGGCTGACTAAAACTGCCGAGCGCGCACACGCGGCCCCTATATAACAAGCCTTATACGCCTTTTAATTAAGGATTTAATGTGGAAATTCATTGTATAAAAAAATTGAAATTAGGTGGTTTGAGATATTTATGCATAGCTGCTGTTTTTATGCAAAACCATAGCTGTCTTTCTCTTATGTGCACATTACTGCAACGGTTTTTCTTCTTGGGGCAAAACTCCTAGATGTCCACAATACTAGTGAGCTTGTTGGATCGTGAATGCTAATGATATTATTCCATTTTAGGGAATACCTCTGTGTGATTTCTATGTGAAGTGCAATGGGCGGCTGGTTGGCTCAGAAGAGGAGCTGCAAGATGGACTCACATACAGTCTGGAGCCTCGGATGTGCGGAGGAAAAGGGGGTTAGTTACTCTATTGAGATGCCATTTGCCATTACTTTAATTCAGTGTTCCATTGACTCGGGTTTCAGTTACATAGTAGATGAGGTTGAAAAAGACATCTCCAAGTTCAACCTATGCAAATGTAGACGACAGATACATATCCTATATTTGTATTTTCAGTATATTGATCCAGAGGAAGGCAAACAAAACCCCCCAGTGACACATTATCCAATGATACCTCCTAAGGGGAATATTAGATTTCTTCTGGACTCCAAATATTGGCAATCAGATTACTCCCTGGATCAACATAATTCATCTGTTTAGTTATTTGGTATATCCCTGTCTACCTTTCCTTTCTAAAAAGATGCCCAACCTCTTTTTGAAGATACAGTATCTATTGTATCTGCCATCACAGCCTCCATGGGTAATGAATCCCACATTGTAACTGCCCTTACTGTAAAGAACCCTTTCCTTTGTTGCTGGTGAAATCTCCTTTCCTCCAACCTTATTGGTTATTGGATGGCCCCGAGTGCTCTGTACTGCCCGTGGGATGAATAGTTCTTTTGAAAGCTCCTCGTACTGTCCCAGAATATATTTGTATGTAGTTATCATATCCACTATGTTGAATGTACTTGATGAACTTGGACACGAGACGCTCTAATTGAAAACTCCTCTTAACCCAGGTGTGGACAACTCCAGTCCTCACGGGCCACTAGCAGGTCGGGTTTTCCGGACATCCCTGCTTCAGGACAGGTGGCTGTCTTCGACTGACTCACCTGTGCTGAAGCAGGGATATCTTGAAAACCTGATATTGCTGGTACCCCTTGAGGACTGGAGTTGCCCACATTAACCCCTCTGCTGCCAGAGGGGCCAGTAACACATTTGCTGCAGTGCGAGATGGGAGTCACATCTCCCAATGACCTGAGCAGACTTGTATACTTATTCTGTGTGTGTTTCAGGCTTTGGATCCATGCTCAGAGCACTTGGCGCTCAGATTGAAAAGACCACAAACAGAGAGGCTTGTCGTGACCTCAGCGGCAGGCGACTTCGGGATGTTAACCATGAAAAAGCGTAAGCAACATGCAGTTTTTTTGTACTACAAATACTTTCATCTCAAGTTCATTCCTTTGATGCTGGAGGGTGAGACTTGAGTGGTTTTCAGCCTGTCAATACAAGACTGGAGTTGTAGTTTATAATATAAATATTCCAGTTTGAGATTTTTGGCCAAAAGTAAGTATTTACTGAAACATACAAAAATGTGATACAGCTGTAAACTGTCAGCCACTTGTACTCTGCATGCAGTATTAATACTATGTGAGAATGCCACCTTACTAGTGGCACCGCTGTGAAAGTAGCTGGACATTTTTTCCATATGAATTATTCTTGGCAGACTTCAATAGGAATAGGTGTGAGGAGAAGAGTCCATGATGTTAACACCCGTTTCACAGCTGGTGGGAAGAAAACAAATAAAAGCCAAACGAAGTAGTATTATTCACAAGCTAATAGTGAGATCTTTTAAAGAACCTTTATTTCATGGTCCACTGCATATAAGGGACTTTAACATAAAGGTGACCAAGAAACAATAACAAAGCAGGAAATGATGAATGGATTTGCTTCCTAAATCATTTACTATCTGAAGGTATCTAGTAGCACAACTGCTATAGTCAAAGAAGACTGCCTAATGCGGGGGTAGCCAACTAGTCATCAAGGGCCACCAACAGGCCAAGTATTGGGGATATCCCTGCTTCAGCACAGGCTGCTCAGTTAATGACTGAGCCACCTGTGCTGAAGCAGGGATATCTAATACCTGATCTGTTGGTGGCCCTTGAGGACTGGAGTTGGCCATAAAACATCTGTGGTTCCCAGTTTAATAAGGATTGTATTTCTTCCTTATACTGCAGGTCTTTGTTGCCGTCTTTGATCCTCCTTTTTATTTTAACCCTTTGAGTGCTTGAGGGTGTTCAGCATGGCAGAAAATGTAGAACTAATGATATTAACTTATATATTTGGTAAAACTAGACTTGGTGCAGTGACGCTGAGCTATCTCTGATGTTTTACAACTATGTGAAGGGCTTTCCCACTGACTGTCTCCCCAGTGGCCTCCGTATTACATGTCCGTGGGTGGAAAACATCCATGGAGATTTTGGTTTCCCATAAGGAAAGTGTGGGCCACCTCATGTCTACTTCAGGTGAGGCCAATTCTCCAAACTATGCAAAATGCTGGCACCCCCTGGGGATGCTGTCATGCATAGAGCTTTACTTACCACAGAATGACAGATAACAGACTTCTGCTATAGCTTGTTATACAGCAGCATAGATCATCTTTTAGGTCTGTATTACACCAGCACTCAGGGGGTTAATATATATTTATATTTATTATTATTTGTAACAGGATGGCAGAATGGACACAGAAACAAGCAGAGCGGGAGGCGGAAAAAGAGCAGAGGCGCCTGGAAAGGCTACAGCGTAAACTGGCAGAGCCAAAACATTACTTCACTAATCCCGAATACCAGCAGCAGTGCCACGAGATGTCTGAGCGCCTGGAGGAATCTGTGATCAAAGGTAAGAACACATCCCGTCACTAAGCTTTGTGCCATGCAGGGCTTTTTCTCATCTCTCGTGTAAGGGCAGCAAAATTGGTATTGGAAACAGTGTGGGAGAACATTCAATCCACAGCCAAATGCCTGGTGCTGTCTGGCTTAAGACCAGAAAAAGGGATCTGGTCTTAGGCTAAGGTCATACAGCCTTCACCCGTTTTCTGTCCATGGGGGGCGTGCCTGGGGGCGTCACAGAGCTGGTTCGCCCTCATTGGGTGAACTGCTCACGTGACCTGGCTGTCGCGCCGGAAAATCAGTTTTAACTGATTTCTCGCGCCCCCTCCTGCTGCTGCGCTGTCTATGGGCGCGATTAACGCCTTTAGGCAATGTGACCGCGCCCCACACGGACGCCTCCGCGTGGTCTATGGCAGTATGGACCTGCCCTTACTGAACCTCTTCACTGCCAGAGGAGGCATTGCAAAATAAAACAAAAACAGCGCACAACGCTCATAGTGCATTAAAAAATATAATCAAAAAACACAATGGTTAAGTAAGTATTCTGCGTAAATAAAGACAAGATAAAAACAGCATTTATGGGACATATGTTACTGAAACGCCAACCACCAGCAGCGGGATCAGAGGATTCAGCAGGGCACCGCCTGTCTAGCAGGGAACACCACCGATCCAGTATTGCTGACCTGAAGAAGAGAGGAAAACTCTCAAGCTTGTCCTATGACATAAATTTAGTCCAAATAAAAAAGCTTCCCTGGGTTCACTAAATGCCTGCCTTTTGAGTTTCAATCAATCCTTCAGTCGGTGCAACACAGCAGCTACAATATATTCTCATTACTAAGGTAACATTATCTATGGTTACAGTTTGCAGCTCAAACTGCTGGGAATATTGGCAACAGATGATTACAAACAGAAAATATTTCACTGCTGGGAGGTGTGCTAAATCTGCTATAGAAATCAAAGCAGGCTCAGTATATTAAGACTCATTAAAAATGGCATTAAGAGCTGAAAAGGCTTTTCGTAAAATTTTAAATGCAGTACTACATAACTGATCTATTAATAAAACACAAACACAAGTAGTATATTGAACCGTCTCTTAATTCCTTTGTGAAAATGTACACGTTGCTATTTTATTTAGGCTGTCATTCGAAATATATTTGGGTAATGATTGTTCTTCCTATTCTTTTTAACTATGCGTACAATCTTATGTTGGACAAAATGCTGAAAGCAAAAAGGGTTTGCAAAAGATCAACAATGTGTGTTTTTATTTGTAAGATGCACATGAGACACATTAAATGTATTAAACATGCCATATCTATTTGTGTTTTCTGGGCAGAGAAATGAGGCTGTAACCTCATTTGGCATCTCTCTGATGTAACATTACAGGAGCGCCCTCTGGTGGCCTTTTGTAGCCTATAGTTCAGGATGTTAAAGGATATTGGTGCACACAATAGATTTTGCTCAGGTTTTGGGAGGCTCTTATGGAGCTCAGTTATCCCCCCCCCCCCCCCCCCAAGACACACCCAGATGTAGCAGTGGCAGCACCCGGCCCCCCCCCCAAGACACACCCAGATGTAGCAGTGGCAGCACCCGAGGGCCTTTAGATGGATCGGTCTTTGTGGGTTCACAAAATCCAAAGGAAATTTTATATTGAGTTAATTACTTATTACAAATGTAAAAGTCTGATATTTGGTGCTAAGGTAAGAGAAAATTTATATCGATCGATCTGTTCAGTATTCAGACAATGATGTAGGATTAACCCTTTTGCTGCCAGAAGACCGGCCACGTGATCGCTCAGGGTAGTGGTTGCGACGGGAACACAAGGGTAGGGGGCTCCAGTTCTGATTGCGTTCGGGACGGTGAGCCCTGCCTGCACCTAGAAAATGAGCAAAAATGTTTCCTGTACGTCATAAGGGCCCCTGGTATGGGAAAAGCAATACGGGGAGTGACAGGGTTAACTAAATGAAAGAAAACCGTTCACAAATTAAGTACATTAAATCTTTGGAGAGTTGTGTGTGTGTGTGTGTTAAAGTAGACAACTGCCCCCTACTAGTGCTGATGTGGGGAAATCTGTTTACAGACCGTGTCCTTATTCAGAAAGGAGTCACAGCTGTGAATAAAGGTATCTGTTCTCAGTGACGAGTAATAGGGCCTGTAATATGTGTTCCGTACAGGCCTTTTAATGATGCTTAGGATCTGAACTGTAATTCCTACTACTGTATATTGGGGTTTCTTCAGTAATGGCCATGTTTTTCACATCTTAGATGTGACCCCTTTATTTGCTATCAATGCAGCAAGTTGTTGAATATTGTTATTTTTTTTCCCACCCTTCCAGTGAGCGTTAAAGCGGTGGGTTTCCATCCTACCAGCACTGAAGGAGTCCGTTTAAATTGCTATTTTGAACAGCGAGTTTTCCTTTCTGTCCAGGCATACAGGCATCTTCCAGCACTATGGTTTCACCAGTAGCACCTGACAGCCGAAAGCGCAAAAAGGAATTGGAAAATAACCAAGCAAAATCGGGCAAAAAGAAATGCTTTTGGTAAGTGTTTCATTGTGTGGTGCGGAGTCAGAAAATGAAAATGTGAAGTATTCGTTTAGGATCTCGGTTTCGGGCTCTGTGACTTTGTGTGTCATGGGATTTCCATTCATCTGTTGATGGATTTATTTTTTCTCTTCCTCAATTTCCCTGTCGGCTTTTAAAGTCTTCAGGTTGCGCAGCCGGTTTGGATGTTGATGAGTCGGGGAGTAGTGTACCTGGAGGACACAACACAGATGTAGTATTTATATCTTTAAAACCAATGATTAGCCACATTCCTTTTCAATACATACTCTAACGAGTATGGCAGCATTTTTGTGTTAATGCGCGTGCACACACTGTCATGCTAATGATATGGTTATGTACTCTTATAGTTGCATAGTAGATGAGGTTGAAAAAAGATATACGTCCAAGTTCAACCTATGATAAATTTAGACGATGAATACTTTATCCTATATCTCTACTTACTGTACAGGCATACCCCGGTTTAAGGACACTCATTTTAAGTAGACTCGCGAGTAAGGACATCGCCCAATAGGCAAACGGCAGCTCGCGCATGCGCCTGTCAACACGTCCTGAACAGCAATACCAGCTCCCTACCTGTACCGGAGCTGTGCGCAAGTGGGGAGACTAATAGAGCCTGTTACAAATGCGTTCTTTACATCAGTTATGCACGCACAGGACGATTGCAGTATAGTACATGCATCAATAAGTGCGGAAAAAGTGAGTGCTTCACTTTAAGTACATTTTCGCTTTACATACATGCTCTGGACCCACTGCGTATGTTAATGCGGGGTATGCCTGTATATTGAGCCAAAGGAAGTCATACAAAAAACCCCAGTGACGACATTGGATAATATCTCATAAGGGGAAAAATACTTTCCTTCCTGACTCCAAATATTGGCAATCGGATTACTCCCCGGATCAACATCCTTCCCATGTTTACTTATTTGATATATCCCTGTATACCTTATCTGCAAAAAAAAAAAAAAAGTTTGGATATCTTTCTTTTTTTAAATTATTTTTAAGGTATCTATTGTATCTGCCATCCCAGTCTTCATGGGTAATGAATGCCATATTGTAACTGCCCTTACTGTAATGGCTAGATGTGTGGAATTGTCCCTTGCTGGATTAGTTTCAAAGAGAAGAGTAAAGATTTCAGTTTGAAATAAAACCATATTCTTCCATACAGGGACTTACCCCGTTTACTACCAATGGGTTGGGTCACAGTGCAGAGTAACAGGGCACAGTTTGTGACAGGAGAGCCTATTTTGTATGAACTGTTTGAAAAATCATAAGGGCCTATACGATGTTTACTTCCGTTATTGACACATAGGATACACTGTGCTGTACAAGTGGGTAGGTTCTCCTGAGGAAATGTTTTGTTTGGTCTGCCAAGCTTCAGGACGGTTGACTCTCAAATGGATCTTCCATGTAGATTTCCTGATAAGCAGCATTGAAGGTGACCTTAGTGGCTGATCTTAGCCCACACTCCCAATGTGGGGATCGATATGGGGCCCTTCTAACTATCTATCATTCTCTGCAGAATTTTACAATCTCGTGCTGTGCATGGTGGGAAAAAAACATTAGTCGGTGTATGAGCTTGTGGTTTGTTTTTTCAACGTGATGTGCTGTTTTTTTGTAACCAGGACGGGAGTGGAAGGATTGGAAGACTCTTCGAGTTCAGACGATGGAAATGACAGCGACACTGAGTCCCCCTGTTCATCAGCACTGAGCGGGGCGTCCTACGAGGGTATAGCTCCGCGACTTCAGAACCCTGAGAGCGCGAGCGATTCGGATGGATCAGAACCCCTCCCAACTCCTTCGGAAACTTCAGAAAACCCTCAGGAACAGAACAGCGCTGGGAAGCTGCCGCAAAGGACTCCCGAAGAGGAGCCGCAGATCTCGGACGCTGTGCAAAAAAGCGATGATGCTGAGGATAAAGTATCTGAAAACGCAGAACTAGAAACACGCGTATTGGAAGCGGAGACTCGGAACACGGTAAGCAAACATTGTACAATGCTAATGTTTACATTCTGACGATTTTATAAATTTTTTCTCTTAAATATTTCTACCTTTGTGGATTAATTACTCTTTCTCTCCATCGAGCTTGAACATCGCTTCTGCGCTAATATTTACAGGGGTACTAGATTGGAGAACAGAATTCTGAAAGACAGAGGAATGTCGCTTGTTGGTTCGAGGTTTTCTTTAACTTTGAGGAGATCTCTGGCTAGTAGACTAGAGACCATCTTACATCTAGACCAAAGTTTCCTCTGAAAGGTTGAGGACTTCCATTTGTTAGTTTTTACAACATGGAGCAGTGTTAAATGAAGGTTTTATTGCAAGGATTCCTGTAAAAGTGAATATTTTCAAATGTAGTCTTAATGGACAAGCCATAGTGAAAGATGCTTACCAGCCAGAGGTTTCATGTTGTTGGCAGTTTGTGTAAGCTTACATGGGTAACACATTGTCTTATATAGTTATAATGCCTTGTGCAGAACTGTCTGGGTTTTGGCATGCACATTAATTCCTATTCAGAGGCGTTTACAACTTTTTGATGCACGGTTTTCTGAAGGTGGTACTGTTCACCCACTACAATCCAGCCTTTAATAGAGCCGTTTCTGGACTCAATATTTTTATTTGTTTCCCTTGGCCCCCCCTATTTATATCCATCCATCTATCCGCCATATCTATCTATCTATCCGCCACTAGATATCTGTATCTAGTGCAGTAAGTACCGGGAAATCTGCAGTCGGTTACTACTTGGTATTAAGATCTCCTGGGTCACGCAGCCCAATGGGAAGCTGCAACGGATGATGTGGCTTCCTATTGGCCCTGGATTGGGTGCTACAGTTGGTACCTTCCCCAGACCGTATCTTCCCCAGTTCGTATCTCTGGAAACGAGGGTTCCCCAGAACTGAAATGAATGCGGTCCTGACAAACAAAATGGGGGGGGGGTTAAAAAAACAAGCAGGCTAACTTGCTCTAACTTTAGTCCGCTCCTTGTTGGTGTCCTGCTTATACACATTGTAAACCTTTTCATACCAACTTGCAAATAAAGTCACAATAGAGTAAACGTTCCATATTGAGCCCAATTGAAAAAATACTTTCCCCCCTGAAATATTTGAGTCATAAACTGTTTAATATTGGGAGCACTTCAAGTCAAACGTTGCTATTTGACAGTGAGGGTATAAGCCTCTCTTACTCTGTTACTTCAGACGTGTAAAGGCAGAGCATGTGCTACAGGTGAATGTGCTTATCCCTGGTGATATAACATTTACTTTGAATTGAAATGTTTGGAAAACCACTATTGTACAAGACACAAACTTGGTATATTCAGCGTCTTTGTAAATGTTGTTTTGGACAGCTAATATACAATGGTTGTAGTTTAAAAAGTTCCCAAAACAGTTTAACGTCTATTTCTTCAAGATATATATATTTCACAATAAGTATGACCTGGTAAAAATAGAGAAGTAAATGAAACTAGAATCATGTGTACTTTAATGTAAAATACACTGATCAGCTTTTTTCTGTGTGTTGCTCTGTAATAAATGTGTGTGCTCTCTCTGCAGGACCCCTCTCCTCCTCCAGACCTCTCTCTTCAGGACCACCCTCCTCCTCCAGACCTCTCTCTGCAGGACCATCACCCTTTTCCAGACCCCTTTCTACAGGACTCTCCTCCTCCAGACCCCTCTCTGCAGGACCCCACTCCTCCTCCAGACCCCTCTCTACAGGACCCCACTCCTCCAGACCCCTCTCTGCAGGACCACCCTCCTCCTCCTCCAGACCCCTCTCTGCAGGACCACCCTCCTCTAGACATCTCTCTGCAGGACCACCCTCCTCCTCCTCTAGACCTCTCTCTGCAAGACTCTTCTCCACCCCTCGATCTCATGGCGTTTGATTCTGCTGCCGCAATGGAAGCCACGGGGCTGGAGAAGCTGAAGGTTGAGTTGATGGCTCTGGGCCTGAAGTGTGGGGGGACACTGCAGGAACGTGCAGCGAGGCTGTTCTCTGTACGAGGACTTTCGAGAGACAAGATAGACCCGGCTTTATTTGCTAAACCAGCAAAGGGGAGAAAGAAGAAATAAAGCCATCATTACTTGCCTGTGACTTTTTAATGTACTCGGCTGGAATAGTTTTATTGATCTGGCCTATACTGTTTTGAGAGTAAAAACAAACGTTTTAGTTGGTGCTAGATGAAAGCAGCAATCGGTCCTTTATTACAAGGATACTCTCTTGGCTTTTATTTGGATAAATCCAGAGCCTAATCTGCAAGTGTATGTCGCCAAATTGGTATTATGGCAGTAATAAGGCAAACATGCCACCACCATTCCCTTGGATTAGCAGTACTACTATACGAGCATGGTGACACTTGCCATGGAAGCCTTTTTATCTCCGCTGTAAGAACACTCTCCTGTTTCCATGAAGCCCAGCAGCTGTACATGAATTGACTAATACAAAATGTTTGTGCTGAGTTTCATCTTCCTTATTTTGTAATAAACGTTGTACATATTGATTTTTTTTCCAGTCATTATGCCAGTGATCTGAGCAAATTAAAATGTTTCCTGGGTGAATTCAGTAAAAATAGGAGCAGAGTTTTTATTTTATTTTTAATGTATTTTGTCTATGAAGCCCTTCAGTGTTTCAGCAATTAGTGGTATAAAGCATGCAATCCGACTGGGACAGATTGCACCCACTACCTCTCAATAACAGGAAAATGTTCCACTCCGCAATTGTTTTTACACATATATATTTTTAATATTGGGGCAAACAAAATGGCCATCAGACATGGTTTGTATATCCCTTTACTGATTGCTCTTCTTGTAGGTACCTGCCAGTGACCATTGTACATAGCTCCCTACCTGGAGGTCCCCAGTGTGCAATAATATACAATAATTTGAAGAGGCGTTCTAGGTCTCTTACACCACTTAGTTCCACTTACACAGTTTAACAGAATATACATATAAGAAATGGCCATTTGGATTGTTGTTTTCATTGGAAGATCTCTAACCTATTGCTGGCCTTTTAACAAAACGACTTGCGCATAAACTACGATGCAAAATCCCAACCCCAGAGAGGCAGTGCAAGGATTGAGGGCGTCGGACAATATTCCTTGCCCTTTATATTGCCTGTGTCGGCTGTAATGTACCTTTTCTGTACTTTAGCATTTATCCATGATCCTAAAAATGCCACAAGTATTTAGTGTGGCCATATAACATTTTTTTCGCACTGATCTTTTCCTGGCAGCTGATAAAGAAATATTTTAGTCCCGATTATAGGTTTCCTAATACAGTGGTTTTCAACCCTTTTTTTGTAAATTACATTTTTTAAATATTTTTTGTTGTGCGGCATCCTCCCAAAAGGGGAGGGTCACAGAAAATACAGGGGGTTGGGGGTTGGGCAGTGAGTCATTGCTCAGTCACAGAAAACACGCACCAACAGGACAAAAACACAGGACACACCCCAAATTTCCCCCCCCCCCCCCCCACACACACACCTACCTCTCCTGCCCATGCTTCTGCATGGCCCCACCTGATCGGCTGCTGGGCAATGCAGCCAATCAGGATGGAGGAAACTGCCTGGGCCCCCTAGCAACTGCCCTGCTCTGGGTGATCAGGGAAATCCAGCGGCTCCCTTTTTGATCCTCTCGCAGAACCCTAGGGTGTTGTGGAGCCCGGTTGGGAAACACTTCCCTAATAGAAGCATTGTTCTTGTTTTCTAAATGTTTATAAACCCCTCTGGTGGTTAGATGAAGACTTTCTTTAACCCCTGTGCTGTATAATGTGTTGACCCTCTGACAGAGAAGTGGTTTATGTGAGGCAAGGGTGGCCAACTCCAGTCCTAAAGGGCCAACAAGAGGTCAGTTTTTCAGGCTATCCCTGCTTCAGCACAGGTGGCTCAATTGACTGGGCCACTGATTGAGCCACCTGTGCTGAAGCAGGGATATTCTGAAAACCTGACCTGTTGGTGGCCCTTGATGTATGGCAATCAAGTGGCGATTTCTGCCAGTTGTATGATCACTCCACACTAAATCGTATAATAAGAAACAATGTGCAACATAAGGAAATGTTCACCTAGTTACCAAAGCATCTCACTTAGACATTGCTGACAGGTATAATAAATGCCGTAGCATTGAGGTAGCAAGCGGTCATATCCCCACAACTTTCACTTCAACGATCTCCCACACTGTTCTGAATTTGAACTAATGACCATAACATTTGTCATAGGTGTAAACTATGTGATGCACAGCTTAAAGTACTACTCATTTTGACATTTATTTTTCACCGACAATGTTTGTACGTACCTGAACCTGTATCTGTTCTCCCTCTTGTCTTTCTAGTTATTTTATTTGCAGAGGGAGTGAATAAATCTGACATTGCGGTGGATGAAACAGTCACCTTTCTTTCAGAGGCCCCGTAATACCATAATAGAATATAACAAAACAAAAAAAAAATAGACAGCACGCAAACGAGTATATGGAATAGTGCAGGCCTGCACAACTCGTAAAGCGAGAAGGGCCGAACTGATCCAAGGAAAAAAAATTTGGGCCGCACAGATAAAATCATCATCATCTCTCCTACAGCACCTCTCATCATCCTCATATATCTCCCCCAGAACCCCTCACTATCAACCTATGCGATACTCCCCATCTATCTCTCGTACCCCCATCTCTCACCCTCACCCACACACATAATACTCCCCCTCCACATAAAACACAATACCCCCCTGCACACCACACACCCCACCCCGCCATGCACCTCACATCCCCCCCCCCTTGCACCTCAAATCCCCCCCCCCTTGCACCTCAAATCCCCCCCCCCTTGCACCTCAAATCACCCCCCCCCTTGCACCTCAAATCACCCCCCCCTTGCACCTCAAATCAAAAGAATGTATAATTCCTAGGTGACACATATACACACATCTACACCTACACACACCCCTAGACACCCACCCACACACACACACACACACACGATGGACAGAGTTGAGACTCAGTGAGCAGCGTGGCACCGCAATGGAGGATAAGACAGCACCAGGTGAAGCAGTGACATGTACCTGGCTGCAGTAGAGACTTGGGCTGCAGGCTGGAGGAAGCCGCTCACAGCCTCGCAGTGCGGGAGGGCCGCTTCCAGCAGCGCGGTGGCGCGTGCCAGGCTGGGGCCGCGTTCCGAGCCGCGCAGCCCCCTGGTGCACAGCCCGCGGTGTCCTGAAGCTGCACTATTTTCTCTGTTTTCCGTGGACGGTCAATCAGATACCAGCCTATCACGTTGCCACAGTTTGGGCAAAGATTTTTGATGTGGGAATTGTTGAGTACTATTCCCATTCACCCCATTCCCAGAGATCCAATAGCTTTTAGTACATCCTGCACTGTTGTCGTTTTTTTTCCCCTTGTTCTTTCTCTGTACCCTTTTGCGCTCTGTTCTGGATAACAAACGATTGGAGAAGAATTGGTGGAACAGTTCTTTTTAGGGGTTTGAGCTGCAGCAATATTACTTATTTTCTACATTGTTGAAAATGACTGATCTAGGAGAACATTGCATCTCTTCCCTTCGAGGCAAGCTTCTACTCTAGTGGAGGGATCAAGAAGGCCATCAGGCAGATGGGATCGTTCCGCTCTCTTGGCAGGGATAGCCTTTGCGAAGCCTCTCTCCTCGTGGGTCCCAGTATGCCCCTTCACTGAGTCCCTTTGTCGTTCCCCTGATTTAGATTTGGATCGAATTAACTTCTTGACCACGTTTTGCAGATTTTCTCTCTTTCTATTTTCCTCCCCCCTTATCTATAGCAGAATTCGGAACAAGGGTCCATTATAGCATGGGGGCCACCTGCGTTCGTCTCCCCCCTCAAGGGCCTTTGCTGCCGATCAGTTTGCGCGTCTTCTCCTGGCACTGCCTCCATCCGCATTGAGGTCATGAGTTCATGCATCCCCTCGAGTGGCTCTCCCTCTTTGTCGGGTCCGGTCCGTACTTCACTCCGTACTTCACTCCCCCTTTCTGGCATCACCACTCGAGGCAGTTCATCTTCCATACCTCTGTGGTGCTGTCTACCAATCCTCAATGGCTACTAGCTGATATGCTCATGTTTGACTTCACACTCGGTGGCCGTAGGGCTATCTTCTCTTCTTAGGGAGTACTCCTTTTTTCTTTCTTTTAATCAAAGATACAAAGTCATCACGTCTCCAGAGGGACTTTTCGTATTTGTGTTCAATCAACCTTTCCGCCGGGCCCCCATTTTTTTCGTATGAGCCTCTTGAGCCACTTCTAGCCTCAGCAGAAATTCCAAATACTTCTCTCCGTCTTGCTGATACATTCCCCCAATCTGGAAGATCACTCGGCGATAATACTCAGCGATCCAGACTTTATCTTGCTCTGGTTTCCACCCCCCCCCCCCTATTCTTGCACCATCAGGGTGGCCTGCTCTATCCAGCTCTCAAAATCATCCTCTCTGCCTGGGGTGGGCCTTAGTCCTGGGAGCCCTTAACCGCCGATTAGTAATTGTCCCTCTTACAGGATTACATAGACATGGGGAAGCTAGTGGAGAAGTCCATCATGAGGGCCCCAGAAGACGTTGGGGCATTATCCATTGAGGGTGTGCGGGCAACGGGGCACATCTCACTTTGAAATTCTTCCATTGTTTTCCCCTCTTTGGCAAGGCATTCTTTAACCCTATCTATGATAGTGACATGAGCGGGTTGCTAAGGCCTTCGGGGGGAAACTATGCCAAGTGATGATATTCCACACTGCATTCTCTCCCGTCCCTGTTATATCTTTGGGTACCCGGGAGGATCAATGATTTCAGAACACACACAGAATACAAATACATCTTTTGTGTCGTAGCGCAACACTTTCCCATTTATTTGTTCCCTTCCCCACACTCCAACTGTGGCAAATACCTCGTTGTTGGCTGTGTCATCTTTTGTGTCAGGGACCCCAGTTACTAAAAAGGCTTTATCACAATCTAGGCCTTCTCTAGTACAGGGGTGAGCAAACTTTTTATGCCGAGCCCCCCTTTTTATCCATGAAATTTCTCGGGCCCCCCCTGCCTAATGTAATCAAAATCACATTAAAAAAAAACCTTTATTAAACGGTATACAATGTAAATACAAATATGTCTAAGGCCGCGCATAGAGTGCCCGCGACGGTGACGCTAGCGAAAGTTGTATTTCGCTTTGCGGCGGCGTGGGCAACCAGGCCATTGATTGGTTCAGGCGACAGCCCCTGAAAAATCAAATATTGCCGGCTTCAAAAAATTGCGTCACCACGTCACGCTTACTATAAGCGCACGAGGCGGCGGCGACAATGCATTTGTTTTCGGGCGACGTGCGTCGTCGGCACTATAAGCGCAGCCTAAATACTTACATACTTCAACAGCTCGTGCTTGCAAAATTATGCAGGGCACCCTGTGCTCATGCTTCGAGAGTTGGTGATGTCACCGCTCTCCGCGGCAGCGTGGACGCAGCCTAATTTTGCAAGAGCGAGCTGTTGAAGTATGTAAGTATTTAGGCTGCGTTATAGTGCCGACGACGCACGTCGCCCGAAAACAAATGCATTGTCGCCCCCCATGTGCTGCAGAAAACGGGCGGGTAACAGACAGGAGGAGGAGGGCTTGTCTGTGTGCAGGGAAAGCCCCGCAGCAAGGCCCCGCCCCCTCTGCAGGCAGACACAGCATAGAATTAGAAGCAGCCTCAGCACGGAGCTTCCGGCCGCTGTGCACAGCTCTGCCCGCCCCCAGGTTTCCCCGCACGCAGCCCGCGCCCCCCCTACATAATCTTGCGCCCCCTGAAGGGGGCGCGCCCCCCAGTTTGCGCACCGCTGCTCTAGTACACCAGTCACTTAAAATAGTCACACTCATTGTGGCTAGATAATTTATATAAGCAGCAGGGGGCGCTGTTGTGTACACGTCTCACTAGGCTGGTCGGGAACTTTCCAAATTAATCTAGTGCTGAGCAGAAAACAATGCATATCTCATTGTTTTGATACTTTACTGCTAATTACGGGAGGGTTTGTGTATTATCTGCACCAATATTTCAGCAGTGCCTCCAATGTAACCCCTCTTTAAATCCATATATTATATAGTATGTGTATACTAGGGCGGTGGCCTGAGTCAACTTCCCCTGCAACTGAGAGAGAATATTCAGCCTACAAAGAACCAGGCTTGAGTCAGACAACGCGGTGGGACACGTATCTTATGAATAACAATACTTTATAAGTGGGGAAAGGAATCGCATGCAGTGGCCCTCAAAAGCAGGAGACAACAGGTAACAATTATGAGAACGGGACAGATAGTACAAGGACAGACCTCGCTGCACTAATGTCCCAAAGAGTCACGTATTCAGTGATGGAGCTCCTGTAGAGTCGTGCATGTTAAACAATTGCAGGCCTGATACTTTACAAAACATGTTGTTAGCTGAGTACTTAAAAATAATACTGATGTGTTGTAGGGGTGATCCTCTAGAAGCGTTCTCGCTTTGTTTACTCACGGCTTCGAACCCCAGCTTACATGGACTCCCTTTCTCTGGTGATGCATCACTCCTGGTTCTTATCCGCTGTCTCCTGCGAGTGCTGTCCTGCCAGGCTTTGAGGCTCTGTAACTGTGCTGTTTTATCACCAGACTCCTCGGGAGTGGTCCTCTCTCCTCATGGGTTTCTCACACGTGCTTCAACCAGCCTAAGTATATCCCCACTCCTCTTTCCGTGATGTCCTATGTTCTTAGGCTGAGGACCCGCTGCGGACGGCCGCGCGCGCGGGCCACCAGCCCCTTACCTCACGCCTGTCTGTCCCCGCTGCCTCCTTCCGACGAGGCTCACTACGCGCTGTGACGCGTCAGCTGCCAGGGGATGCAAGAGGATTGCGATTCCAAGCGGTGACGCGTCACGTGGTGCGCTGGTGAGCCTATCAGCGCCGGGGGCTGGAGTGAGCTTCCCCCACCTCCAAAAGGTAGGGGGGGAGGGGGAAGTGTGTGTTGTGTCTGGGGGGGGGCCGGATGGACATACGGACCGACTGGGGGGGGGGAGCAGCACGGAGAGCGAGCAGCAGAGGGCATGTGTGGGGGCTCGCTGTACCCTCTTGCAGCCCGGGAGACCCCGCTGCAGCCCTCCGCTCAAACCACGCCCCCCCCCTCAAACCACGCCCAGCTCCTGCTCACTACGGACCGCAGGTAGCGGTCAATTGCCTCTCAACACGCCGACCTGCATGCAGTGCGGGCGCGCTGACTGAGGCAGCGGGGCTTCGGCCTTAGTCCTTTCTTCTGCTCACAGCTATTGGTCGGACGGCATGTCCATCAATACACTTGACACGGTGATTGGCAGAGCAGGTTAAATCCTGATATCCCCCGGGCTCATACATATATATATATATTTAGGGTGTTATTTACATTGACTAATGATTGGGATTAACGGTATTGGCACGATACTGGTCCCTGATGTTATAATTGTTTGTTAGTACAGTCACTATCTGCATTGATTTATTTCAATTAATTCGGAGACTCTAAATATAAGTAAATAGGCATCGGGGGCTATTCCGTCATAGTGTCCGGGTTGCCAAGCG
The DNA here is from genome assembly GCA_036426205.1 of Ascaphus truei. NCBI lineage: Eukaryota > Metazoa > Chordata > Amphibia > Anura > Ascaphidae > Ascaphus > Ascaphus truei. Next base: position 16,659,436 of record CM071570.1, read on the forward strand.
GATGCTAAAAACAGTACCCGATGTACATACAAAATACCATTGTTTCGCATATTGTATAAAATGTGGTATTTGTTCATGTACTTTTCGCTGCCAGACTTTCATTTGCAAAACTTTACACATTGTATTATGAAATAATCATTAAACTTGGAATAAGCACATGTCCTAAAAAGGGATTACTCTGCATAGTCCAAAAAGGTGCTTCTGGTCATTGTAAGCGGTATTCTCTGCATGCTAAATGCTGCTCTACGTGTTCTGCAAGATGTGTAGAATATTTTAAAGGGTTTGCGACACATTTATTAAATATTTCTTCCTAAACTGCGGCTTCTCTTAGCGAATTTGCTTCCTGAATCATCATAAGCATAATCCCCTACACATCACTAAGTATTTCATTTCCACGTGCATTTCCTACCCTATGGACTGGATTCACTAAAGTGTAATATAGCTGCTTTAAAATGTTTAATTAAAAAAAGGGGAGGGGAGATTGCATTGACAATATTTATGTAAACCCCCCCCCCCCCACATACACACACTCCTAAAGGGCTATTAGAAGGTTGGAGTGTATCGGGTCCCACCCTTTGTTGCCATGGGATCATGACATCACAGAGAGTATATTAGAGAAGGAGAAGGTTAGGTTCCTAGAGGCCCAGAGGAGAGGAGTCTCGGGGAGAGTAGATAAGTAATGTTTATAAAGTAATAGCTCCAACCCAGCCCCCCTGTTTATTATGTTGTAGATAGGGACAATACCATTTTAAGTTAGGATCCCCAAAAGAAAGAATGGAGTCCTGAACGTTTAAGGGAAAGGAACACAGCACGCCACAGAGGGCCTCAGAAAAGAGGGCTCCTGCGTGTCGGCGGATCAGCTCTAACCACAGATTTGCACTAATATTCCTCATCTGCCTGTATGGAAGTGGCAGATCTCAAACAGACCAAAGGTAGTGGGTCACGTAGGAAAGTCCCACCAGGATTCCGGTAGGGGAACAGAGTAATCGGATTAATACCGATGATCCCGAAGCAACAAGGGATATCCTTAAGACCTGACCTGTTGGGGTTCCCTGAGGACTGGAGTTGGGAAACACTGCATTAATGTGTTACAATATTCATTCTCATTTGCCTACCTTAACAATACCTTAACAATATTTGCCTACCAAGTTAAATAACGCTAGGGTTAGTTCATAGAAATCTGCCTTAACCTTTATTGAAGTGTTAAGGTTGGACACTGATCTCTAGACTTCTGTACTATTTCCAGACATTACCAATACCTGTCCCGCATACAACTATAAAAGAGATTCAAAATCGAATTATGCAATTTATCTGGAATCGTAAACAACCAAGAGTAGCCAGATCAATTATGTTGGAGTCTAAGGATGGAGGCGGTGTGGCAGTACCAAATATTTTAAAATATTATATAGCATCTCATCTGAGACAGATGGTGCACCTGCATTCCCCAGGAGGGACGTATGCTTGGGTAGATTTGGAGAGCTCGTTAAAAAGCCCGGTCAGTCTGCCTTCTTTGCTATGGTCGAGTCCTGGGGTTGGTACTGGGTGTCACTCAGACCCGATGGTAATCGGATTCTCCCTAAAAATCTGGCAGCTGGCAAAAAAGAAATATAAAGTTATGTCAACCCCATCCAGACTTACGCCCCTGTTTGGCAACCCAGCGTTCCTGCCGGGATTTCAGGGTCAGGATTTGGAGACAGAAAGGGATCCTAGAGACGGGAGATCTATTAGAAAAAGACAAGCTGATGTCTTTTGAGGAATTAACTAGAAAATATGGTCTACCCCCAACTGAGATGTTCAAATATATGCAGATCCGACATTTTGCTTGGCAGGGTTTTTATGGGGAGGAATTCCCCGGTTACACACGATTCGAAGATCTGTGTAAAACATAAAAATACCAAAAGGGCCTAATCTCATCTCTCTACCAGGGGTTAACACCTCAAAAGGATACCCTGGCCCATAAATATATGGATCAGTGGGCCCTGGACTTCCAGACTGAAATAACAAGTGAGGACTGGGAAGATATTTGGGACCATGCAGGCAAAACCTCTATATGTACAGTAACGAAGCAGAATATTTAAAAAATTCTGCTGCATTGGTATTACACCCCCAAGAGGTTAAAGCAAATGTTCCCGGAGTCTACTGATAGATGCTGGAGGGGTTGTGGGCAGATAGGGGACCCAGCGCATATTAGGTGGTTCAGTCCAGTTATGCTAACATATTGGAGGACAGTTTTGAAATTGATAGAAGATGTGACGGGGATCAAGATGCTGTTAGACCCAGTGTTAATTATTCTGGCTAAGCCCATGGAGCATGTGAACCACTACACAGTTACATTGATTATGCATATTCTAACGGCAGCTAGATGCGCGGTAGCAGCAGCGTGGGAGAAAACACTTCAGCCCTCCAGGAGAGAGATCATCAGAAGGGTTAATGGTGTCCAACTAATGGAGCGACTCACCTCATTTCTGAATCATACCACAAGGAAGTTTGAGAGAGTTTGGGAACCCTGGGGTGTGGGATAAGGATATGATTGTAATAGAAAGGTGGATTTGGGAGTGAGGAGACTAGGACACGTGGTTTATAAAATGTTGTATGTGATGTAATGTGACTGTTGATTGTTGTTCCCCTCCCTTTTCCTTCTGTACCCCTCCCCATTTATATCTGAAAAATCTCAATAAAAATATAAGTAAAAAAAAAAAAAAGAGTGGGCACTGATGGAAGAACTGTGTTCGTGTGTCTGTTATAAAATACAGTACAACGGTATGAACATGTGTATGAGCGCTCCCTGTCCAAGGGGACATGAATACATGACTGGTGTACTTCCAAAGTGTCCATTATTCTACAAGCTTGCTACCTCGTCTCCCAGCCGCCTGAGTCCAGGAAACCCATGAGGAGTCGCCATACGCACACCCTAGGGGCCCGGCAGGGAGGGTTACCAAGATATTTCTATTACAAACTGTCTATGCCCATTATATTCTGTAATATGTTTTATTATCTTGGTCATTCAGCTTAAAGGCATACATGTACATGAGATACACCTTGAGTACTAGAACTAGTAGTAATAATACTAGGGACGGCAGCGAGTGCACCTTCAGTTTTTGTTTTTCAAACTAGAGCCGCTGTTGAAAACGTGAATCGATTCCGCTAATCTCTAGAACCGGGAGTGGCCAACTCCAGTCCTCAAGGGCCACCGACAGGTGGGGTTTTAAGGATATCCCTGCTTCAGCGCAGGTGACTCAGTCAGCGACTGAGCTACAGATTGAGCCACCGGTCCTGAAGCAGGGATATCCTGAAAGCCTGACCTGCTGGTGGCCCTTGAGGACTAGAGTTTGGCCATCCCTAGAAGCTTTCCCTGGGATTCTTTGTGATGGAAGCTCAGCCCCACCCCTGGTTGCTAAACAGATGTATGCGTCAGGCTCTGCGGCTGATTGTGTTTTTTGATAGACGTGTACGCAATGAGGGGTTAGTCCGGGCTGATTGGAAAAGTTGGTCTGGGCAGTGGCACTATGCTCTGTGGGATTTCTCTTGGGTATAGTATTCATAGAAAAGCAGGTGGTCTGCTTGTGTGTCTGGATGCTCCCCGCAGAGCCAAGGGAAATGGCCTAGGTGCACATTTGAATAGAAGCCGAGCATTGCATTTATGTAACTATTGACACAGGCTGCAGGGTGTTTCATTGACCTCCATGTAGCCTGCAAAGCCTCTTCCAGCAGTGCAGAGGTTAAGGAGATAGGCCTGTTTCTATTATCCCTGACTCTATAACCTTGAGTTAGACCCATTCTCTGACTTGGTCTCTTCTTCCTTCCTTCTACTGCAGAAGGCACATTAGTATGCACATCTCATTCTCTGGTATGACCGGGGCCAAAATACACACAGGAGAACACAAGTATGTGTAATGTGAGACGGTGCAGAGCTGGATTTTCAGGCTGAAAAATGTAGGGGGATTCAGAAGAGCAATTTTCGAGAGAATAAATGGTCAGGGGGGCTATTATACTTGGGGGTGATAAAGCAAAAACAGGACGCGTGGGAGTTTAAGGCAAAGAAACAAGTACAGTCTAAACAGGGTTGGCCAACCCGTGGGCCGCGATGACATGTAATGGCCGTGTGATGCTTGCGGATCATCTGCACCTCAGCTCTCCTCACTACCCCCTCTCCCCCCCCCCCCTCCCCACACACACCTTGCCGGTGAGAGAGGAGGAAGGGGAATCGAGTGTGAGAGGAGGAGGGTATTGAGTGAGAGTGGAGGGGGGTGAGTGGGTGAGAGAGAGCAGGGGGGAGAGTGAGTGAGAGGAGGGGGAGAGGTGAGAGAGGAGGGGTGTGAGGGGGGTGAGAGGGGGAAGGTGAATCAGAGGGGGGTGAAGGGTGGGTGAGTGAGAGAGGCGGGGTTGAGTGAGTCAGAGGGGGTGTGAGTTAGGGGGGTGAGTGAGAGGGGGGACGTGAGTGAGAGGGGAGGCGTGTGAGTGGATGTAAGGGGGCTGTAGGACAGTGGCCCGCCAAAACGTTTGTGCCCATTTTCGGCTCGTCTGGAAAAAAAAAAGTTGCCCGCCCCTGGTCTAAAGACACATGATTAGCATCAACAAACTAGCAACATCATTAGCTTATTAAAATACTTATATTTTAATTAAAATATTATTTTGCAGCATTAGAAGACAACATGGGAAAATGAACCGTTAGGAAACTAACATTGTAGAAATACAATACAGGCATACCCCGGTTTAAGGACACTCACTTTAAGTACACTCGCGAGTAAGTACATATCGCCCAATAGGCAAATGGCAGCTCGCGCATGCGCCTGTCAGCACGTCCTGAACAGCAATACCAGCTCCCTACCTGTACAGAAGCTGTGCGCAAGCGGGGAGACTATAGAGCCTGTTACACATGCGTTATTTACATCAGTTATGCACGTATATGAGGCTTGCAGTACAGTACATGCATCGATAAGAGGGAAAAGGTAGTGCTTCACTTTAAGTACATTTTCACTTTACATACATGCTCCGGTCCCATTGCGTACGTTAATGCGGGGTATGCCTGTGTTACATACATGCTCCGGTCCCATTGATACATGCTCCGGTCCCATTGCGTACGTTAATGCGGGGTATGCCTGTACTCAACTGCTACCAAAAAAGTGAAATAAAATTCACTAAATACTAAAAATACTAATAAGTGCACGAAAAACAAAAATAAAATACAAATAGAATGTGCAAATAACACAACATGACGGTTAAATGAGAAACGCTTTATATAACAATCCAGAAATAATGAGTTTGCTGCTTAATTCCTCTGAAGTGAAAACAATGAAATGGAGGATCCCACGCAGCCCTTTGCTTTACAATAGTTGTATGATAAAAACAGAAAGGGAGAAAGTTACTTCTAAAATAAACCCTGGTTTACAATGAAAGAGGAATTATAGGCTGGTAAATAACATGTCGGAGGTACTCCGAATCTGTAAATAGATAAGTGGAAATCCCCTGTTAGACTTTGACCATTGTATTAAACAATATACGTTATCAGCCCATTAAAATAATAATAATAATAATAATTGTGGAGTTGGTAAAAATCCACTGCTTAATTTGTCCACAAAAAAGAAAATTGTAATATGTTATCCAACTATGTGAAATGTCTTTAATTATTCATATTAAGCAATTAATATTTACCAACACCAAAATGATTTTATTATTTTTTTTTATATGCTGATTACGTATATTGATGTAGTCAAACATTGTGTAAGAGTGCTCAAATACATTCAGGAAAACATCTTTAAAAAAAAGATATACTTGATGTACCATCGGGTGAGAAACGCGTAGGAGTGCCTTTAGTGCTTCCTTTTTACTTATATCTGAAGAATAAAGAGATTTTTTTTGGATACTCAATGTTGGTGATCCGGATCCCAGGGCTGTGCGCTGCTTCTACCGTGCTTGCTGAATCTAGATGATAACGTATGTAACACCTTTCCCCCCCCCCCCCAATCGCAGATGGGGACCATGTGGGGAAATCTACACTTATGTTACCTGGTGTGGTGCGTTACCTGATAGGCTCACAGAAGACCTGAACCTCCGCCACTGGGAGCCTGGGGTTACCTGATTTGTCGTACACAGCGCCTCCACCTGTAAGGGTTCCCACCTGAGTGGGATGGTCCTCTTACAGGAACCACAATAATAAGACACGCACACAGTGTATGCTAATAACTGTTTACTATTGCTAATACTAATAACTTTGGTACCTGTACCACACAGAATAATGCATATGGCCGTACACATAGAAGTGCACCGGGTGCACACATCAACATAAGTATTCCCCAGAGTACCTTATGTCCAAACCCACCCACGTGTGATGGAGATAGCGCTATCCCTGGACGTGTTGGTGCACTATTTATAGATACCTGCCCGGGGCTCCAGCCCGCGGGTACCGCTATACAACCGGTATGGATCCGTCTGATCCGACGTGATGTCCTCCTACGCGTGGGGTGACTTCCAGCGTGGATAATATCACCACAGCTCCACACCGTCTGTACCTTGACGGGGATCCGCCTGTAGCCGGCAGGCCACAGTCACTGCTTGGCTTGGCCTCCACGAAGATAGTCTCTATGTAACTGAGGGGTCTGGGCCCAGACCCAGCAATCAGGCTGCTCGACACTGAGGGTGTCCTAATTTAACCAAATAGCTAAAGGGGCAGATCTCCTTACGTAGGGCCTGTCCCTGAAGCAACCACAAACTGGGGAATGGTAACTTATCTGGGACCTCTGGGGGTAACTAGGCCTAGTGCTAGGGGCTACTGCTCCCTGCACACACACCCTAACTCCCCCAGCTCCCAGCTCCAACTGCTAACTCTTTTTTAAAAGCTGTCTAACTGTCATCTCTCACAGCTTCACTGGTTGCCTAGCAACATGTAACTGCAGCCTTAACTGTCTATTCAGAACTATTCAAAACTGCCAGCGCAGGCTCCCTTGCACTGAAAAGGCCTTAATTGCAAATGCAGCCGCCCTATTGACTAAGCCGCAGCATGTGACAATCCCCTGAGGGATACGGGGGCTATACGTATATTGTTTAATACAGCGGTCAAAGTCTAATAGGGGATTTCCACTCTCTTCTATTTACAGACTTGGAGTACCTCTTAGGCCAGGTCCCCGCTGGCTACTGCTGCACCCCCTGTTGCGGACGCTGCAGGGACAAGAGCCGCCCCACAATGGGGCCGGGCCCGCTGCGAGGGGGGGGGGGCGCCGCGCTGACAAACTCCTGCTCAAGAAAATTGAGATCAGGAGTCGCGACGGAGCGCTAGGCCACGCCCCCGGTGGTTCAGCCAATGTGGGCGAACCTGCCGGGTGATGTCACGGCCGTGCCCCGTCACGCCCCCCCTGTCCTTCTCCCTGCAGCTCTCTGCGGATCAGGGGGACTTGGCTGCACGCGCCGCTTGCAGCGCAGGCAGCGGGGCTACAGCCTTACATGTTATTTACCAACCTATAATTCCTCTTTCATTGTAAACGGGTTTATTTTAGAAATAACTTTCTCCCGTTCTTTATTTATAATACAACTATTGTAAATCTTTCTAAATCCAGGCTGCGCTGAAAAGATGTGTAATACGGCAGGTATAAGCTTATAGGGGGCTATGTTAAAATAGACTTAAGAAGTAAACAGTGATACACTGTGCTCATTTGCCTGTCATTACCCAGAATCCTTGGCTACAATAGAATCTCTGTTTGCTAAGCGATAATAATGGGGAAAGACAGGGTTGCAGACCCGTCTGAGACATGCAAATGCACTACAGGTGGTATTTTTATTTACTGCTCAATGTTCTAGTAACCGTGTTGGCTCCTGGGGGGGAAAAAGGATTCGCAGACAGTGCACATGAAGTAGAAATCTACCCTTTCAAGTATGAAGAACCTACAGCGTACAAAGAATCTACTTTATATTTGAAATACCAACCATTTCCTTTTAGAGCTTCATATACTGGCAGACACAGAGAGATGTGCATTTGTAACTGCGTATTAGTGTAACGGGAGTTAGAGTTTGTATTATTCTTACCCTATGCCCATGTCTGGATCCTGTTCTTATTTTGCTTAATCCTTCCATACAAAGCACATCCTTTATTTTACTGTATTATGGGTAAGGTTAAATGTCTCTCAGTAGAATTTAGTAGATGATTTTGCAGGACACTGAGCCTCAGTGGGGAATTGTATCCCCAAATAATGACCCGATCAGCCGCTTTGTAGAATATAGAATAAATCCCAGAGACTTCAGATCCTCACCGGTATTGTGCGGTCCTTGTGCTTGTCATCATGGAGATATGTTTCTCCATTTTTTGTCGTTAATGTCCTAAATAATAACAAGTATTTTAAAGTCATGATTTTTCCAGCTGGTCGATGCCAGGCATATTGTGATGAACGGGAAGTACAACGCATGGGATCGTGCAGTACTCAGTACATAGCGCTTTATCCTGAGATGATAACCACAGAAAGTCGTCAAAGGTAATTACTGGCTTTAAGTAACACTAAGGACCACTAAACTTCAAGGCCCCTTAAAGCAACAATCCCCACCACATCGAGTATTTTGTTTCTCCTTATGTGAACCAGGGAGTCCTCTGCAGCTGGACCGCGGAGTCACGGTGCTGGGGACACCCTGATTTCTGCCTTGTTTTAAAAACTGTTGCCAGTAGTTGCAAGGAAAAAGAGAGATGGCTGTGGGCTCCCCCAATCAGAAGCTGCGGTGTCCTCTCACGATGATGTCAGAGCTTTCAATGGGCTGCCAGAGTGAGGCTGACGCCAGGGGCCGTGTTGTATCTCCCGGATAAGAATTCCTGCGAGGGAATTACAAAATTAAATATGCAAGGAACGAGGGGGGGGGGGGGGGGGGTTTCCAGTTGCTTGGAGCGCAGCAGTTCCACCTAGTTTCATAATTAATTATAATAATAAACAAGTATGTGTACATTCAAAACACCGGAGCAGCACAAATTGCTGCTTCGTAACGGCCCATTCAGCTTTGGTAGAGTGTCCCGTTTTAGCCGGGACAGTCACGTTTGTTTGGTGTTTGTCCCAGGTCCTGACTTTTCTTTTAAATGTCCTGGTTGATGGCCATTCGCGCACGTGCCAGCCAGCACAATTGGTGTTTACTGGCCGCGCATGCGTGATGGGCCCTTTCCAGCCGCTCGTGCGCATGTGCGGTGGGCGCTCGCCATTTGAGCATGTGTGAAATTTGTCCTGGGAAAAATATGGTCACCCTAAGCTTTAGGGACCCACTAGAGTTGCCACCTTTTAAAAGTGTTTGACCCGAAGATGAGATCGGGGTCCGATGTTACTTTCCCCGGCAGTGGTACCTCCCCAGCAGTAGAACAGGCCCCAGGGATAAGCAAAATACGCAATATTAAGGCTACTTTGAGATATTTTGTTTTAAGAGGACCTCCCAAATGCGTGGTGTTTTTTATTTTATTTTTTACATTTGTTAAAAGTAGAACAATACACAAAGATTAATATTGGAGAGAGTGAGCTAGGTTAAAGAAAAGTACATTTCTTGAAGATCCTGTATTTTTTATTTTCTTCCATAGTGAAAAATAACATAAAAAAGGCTTTGTTGAAACAACGTACAGCTGAATGGTGTGACAGTGGGATGTGTTGCACCTGGTACACAGACATGTTATGGGAGAGGGTGTTATAAAGATGGACGCCATGTACAAATGTAGCACCTGGTTTGCTAAAAGCAAAAATCCCTCATTTGATGTACAGTCAGACACTTCTGTTATTTGTGATGTCTGAGTGCCTGTGATGTGCCTGGAGTTGACTACTCTTGGTCTATGTTCAGTTCAGTGATTCAGACAAACAGTGACTTTACCCCTGGAGCGGTCATGGGAGATATTCACATTCCAATGCCAAATCTTTTGCTGCTAGGTCACTCTTTCTGCCATTTATAGAAGTCAGATTCAGGCTTTCTATGCATTGTTGTAAGGAGATGCTGATAGCAAATCCTTTTAGTGGGGAATAGATATAATTCCCCTTACCGATGGATTTATTACGCAAACTATTATCAAAATGTAAGACGTATCGCATGTCAACATGGGAACGCGACGTCACGTGACGTCAGAAACGCAGGAGACAAGGTAAGGGAGGGGGTGAGAGCAGAAGGGGAGAGTGGGCAGGGGGGCGCAGACAAAAATGTTTGCACACCCCTGTCTTAGAAGATAAAATCCATCTCCTGCAAATTTGAGCCAACCCTACAGTTACCATAGTTAACTAGATTTTAAAGTTGTAAATGTTTAAATCTCTTGCCCCTTATAAGGATTGATAGGTCACACAGCATTTGTGCCGTGAAATTGACACTATGATAGATATTTTGGATTTCTTTTTCATTTCATAACCTAAAATGGGGAGGTGAGGGGGGGAGAGGGGTGAAGGGTGGAGTGGAGAATGGTGCTATTCTTACCCCATTTTTACCCATTCAAGATGGTTGCCACGGTCATCCAATAGAAAGCTGTGACATCATGTGTCAATGATGATGTAGCTTCCTATTGGCCCATAGGAATGAGGCTGGTCTTGCCAACCTACTCTCTAAAAAGGAGAAGTAATCCAGGCGAATTCACAAGTACATTTTCTCCGGAGCTGCGGATAGCTTGGTTCAGCTCCATTATATTTTGTTTTAAGAAATCTGTCGCAGTTCAGAAATATCCACTTCCCATTACATAGAACATGCGCCTCTCTGCGTCAATGTAAAAACTGGTTTTGTTTACCTTGAATTATTTTGAGATCTGGGGTTTATTACACACTAGCTGATATACCGGGCGTTGCCCGGGATGTAATTTTGGGGGGGCGGGCAACAGGGTTGGGCTTCCCCCCCTTGACAGCTAGGTGGGTGACTGAGTTGACTGAGTGTGTGGGTGACTGAGTGGGTGTGTGGGTGGATGGGTGACTGAGTGGGTGGGTGGGTGACTGAGTGGGTGGGTGACACTTGACTGAGTGGGTGGGTCGGTGACTGGTTGGGTGACTTTGGGTCGGTGGGTGGGTCGGTGACTGGGTGACTTTTTTTGGGTCGGTGACTTTTTCTGGGTTGGTAACTGGGTGGGTGGGTCAGTGACTGGGTTGGGTGGGTGAGTGGGTGGGTGAGTGGGTTTTGGTCGGTGGGTGAGTGGGTCGGTCAGTGAGTGGGTGGGTGGGGTCGGTGAGTGGGTGGGTGGGGTCGGTGAGTGACTGAATGGGTGGGTGGTTTTGGGTGACTGACTGGGTGGGTGACTGAATGGGTGGGTGAGTGGGTGACTGAATGAGTGGGTGACTGAATGGGTGGGTGACTGACTGGGTGGGTGACTGAGTGAGTGGGTGACTGAGTGAGTGGGTGACTGAGTGAGTGGGTGACTGAGTGGGTGGGTGGGTGAGTGACTGGGTGGGTGAGTGAGTGACTAGGTGGGTGAGTGACTGGGTGGGTGAGTGAGTGACTGGGTGGGTGAGTGATTGACTGGGTGTGTGAGTGGGTGGGTGAGTGGGTGAGTGGGTGAGTGAGTGACTGGGTGGGTGAGTGAGTGACTGGGTGGGTGAGTGACTGGGTGGGTGAGTGACTGGGTGGGTGAGTGAGTGACTGGGTGGGTGAGTGACTAGGTGGGTGAGTGAGTGATTGGGTGGGTGAGTGACTGGGTGGATGTGTGGGTGACTGGGTGGGTGTGTAGGTGGGTGGTTGACTTTGACTGGGTGACAGTGGGTTGGTGGGAGATGGTGGGTAACTGGGTGACAGTGCGTGGGTGGGAGACGGTGGGTGACTTACCTTGACCGGGTGGTGGTTCCTGGCAGCAGACGGTTCCCCTCCTAGCACTGATATCCCCGTGGCATCTGGCAGGGGCAGGAGGTGGGTTCGGGAAGTTGGTGGGGGGGCAAGAGTGGCAGGCTGGGGCAGGAGACCCACGCCGCGCTTCCCCTCCGTTCCTCGTTGGGAGCGAGGGGGGAGGAGCCTGGAGTTTGCGGCTGAGGCAGTAGGGCTGCGCCGCGCTTCCCCTCTGTCCGGGAGCTAGTGCAGGGCGGCGCACGTGAGTGTGATGGTGCGGCTGGGGATGTTGCGACATGGTGAGGTGGAAAATTTATTGCGGAGCCACCGGGAAGCTTGCAGCAGGGAAGGAGCGGGGCCTGTCCGGCTGAGGGAAGAGAGTGACGGCCACCAGGAGGGGGGAAGGTGAGCTGCTGTCCGGCTGAGGGGGGAGAGTGAGGGGCACCGGGAGAGGGGGGGGGGTGTGTGTGGCAGGTGAGCTGCGGTCCGGCTGAGGGGGGAGAGTGAGGCCACCAGGAGGGGGTGTGTGTGTGGAAGGTGAGCTGCGGTCCGGCTGACGGGGGAGAGTGACGGGCACCGGGAGAGGGAGGGGGGGTGTGTGTGTGTGTGGGTGTGTGTGTATGGTGTTGGTCAGAGGCGCACGTGGTCACGGTGTGAGTAGAGTGTGCGTGTGTGTCTCTTCTCCCTGCCTGGCTCCTCCCTGCCTTGCCCACAGGCCAATGAGCTGTCCAGCAGACATACACACACAAACATTATTTGAGACTTATATATATAGATAGCAATGAAAGGAGATAGGAGATTTAACAGAGGTTCAACTTGATGGACATCAGTCTTTTTTTTCCAGCCTAATCTATGAGATGCACTAGTGTCAAGACTAATTTTTTTTTATTTTTTAAATCCTCAAGATCTGGCCGGGTGTCAACAGATCTCTAACAAATGTAATATGAAGTTGATGGGGACATGTACTGTATTACTTTGGACGCACCTGCAAGCAGATAAGACACCAATTAAAGTCTGCTGTCCTTCAACATGTCCTTCTCAGACCCTCAGTGTCCCCTGCAGTGTGAGTAACTAATCTTTCCTAAAGAACAGAGATCTTACGTGCGGGGGGGGGGGATTTGCATTTCACAGTTTGAGAGACCCGTTCCTCTTTAGTCACCTCTTAAGTAGAAGTAAACAGATTATTACACTGGCTGCTTGCTTCCTCTGTGTAACTGGATTAAGATGAGCCTGGAATACACATCATTTTTTTTTATATTTGAGAGATACAGGAGCATGTTTCTTTTCTCACTGTGCGCTGTGTACACAAAGTAACATTAACCCAAGAGAAGCCTAATACACATGGATTGCAGTCTCCTGCTACTAACGGGCAGAGCTTTATGTTAGATCTCTTGCATTCACTATATCACTTGCAGTAGTTCCAGGTAGAATTCTACCCAACCTAACATAGTATGGCGTCCCTACCAAAACATCCACTTTGATTTGACCTGAAAGTGTTATTTTAATTATCTGTAGATATGGTGTTCACTGGTCCCCAAGTTCTCACCTGCTGTACCAATAGACTTTGTTATTTATAAAGATGTTTTACCAGGAAGTGATACATTGAGTGTTACCTCTCGTTTTCATGTATATCCTGGGCACAGTGTAATGAAGACTATATATAAAACACACTAGATGGCGCCCTAAAACTCACTAAACCTCTACACTATAAAAGTGAATATACAGTGACAGTAAAATCAAATAACGTGCAGTGCAAAAAGGTGAAAAGGTAAAAAAACACTCAAATCCTTGGAGGACTGTTTCAAGGTCCAAACGAAAGCATACAAAGGAAAACCAGGGGAGCAAAAGTACCTAGGAAAAAATATATAAAACTACCATAGTGTAATATCATTAAAACAAAACAGCATGGGTAGTAGGGTACAGATGGGGACCGAGCAGCGATCTCGGGATCCCGCCACACCGCCGCTGCAGCCGCAAATCTCCGTTCTGCGTCTCTGCCAGGAGCCGCTACGTCACTTCCGGTGTCTCCGCCAATAGGAATTGACGTCACGGAACTTCACGTCACGGAACTTCCCAGCAGGCTCTCTCCCTCACGATCAAACACTGAGGGTCACGCTCAACGCGTTTCGCCGTTCTTAGTGACGGCTTCGTCAGGAGTAAAAGTGACCGGTTAGAAGGTTCTTTATATACCCTCTAAAATACCAATGACCTTTCATCCTATAGGTCAATGGATAATAGCCTCTATAGCCAGTTAAAAACGACTAAATGTCCCCTCCCTGGTATAAGACTAACACAAAATAGTATCAACTTTATACATTTCACTTAAAATAAAAAAAAACATAATACTAGTATTAGTAAAAGAATGTGTAATCCCAAAATTTCTTGATATCTTTAATAATCTCAAGAGTCTTGAGACTAAAGAAAAATCCACCTATAGACCTTGAAGATGAGATTTTTCTTTAGTCTCAAGACTCTTGAGATTATTAAAGATATCAAGAAATTTTGGGATTACACATTCTTGGAACAATACATTCTAAGTGGAAGAATCCCAAGTCTTGAGACTAAAGAAAAATCCACCTATAGACCTTGAAGATGAGATTTTCTTGATAAATGGAATAACCTGTTAGAGAAATGTTCCTATGATCTAATGGGTTTAATTATTGAACAGCAGAAAAACCATGTGTTACAAATTGACATAGAGGTAAATGAAATTGAAGCGAGGATTGGTAGACTAGACCAAACTGCACTTTTCAAAGAGAAAGATACCAATTTACAAAACAAATTGGACAAAATTAGGAAAGAGACTATTACTAAAAAAGTAAAAAAAATTCTTAGAGATGAAGAGGACTATAAAGATGGTCCCCCAAGAAAGATTGCGCCAGTGGTGACAAAAAACGAGAAAAAAATCTCAGAGAAAAAATCCCCAAAAAAACCTCCTCCTAAGAGAGAAAAATCAAAAGAGAGGAAGAAATATAGTAAGAAATATACACCGAAATTTTTTAGAAAAAGTCCTGAACGAGACAATTGGAGGAATAAACAGCATAAATCTCCTCGTCAGCAAGGAAAAAAATGAGCTAAAGTGCAGATTAATCTAGATAAAACTCCAAAAAGAACAATTAGTATAGACAATGATTCAGAGGTGGAAATAGTTACTAATAATAGAAAAGAACAAAGAGAAGTTCAAAAAAACAAATTGTTTACAAAGGGTGGCTAAAAATTTGTGACCAAGAAGGATTTTTTAGGGGAGGGGGGGTCCACTTCGTTTCAGGGAGCGAATTATTACGCACCACTGACAAAAAGGGACCCCTCATCAGAGAGAAAAAGAGTAAGAAACGACGAAAACGGGGAAGAGGAAGAAAAAAAGAAACACCTCAAAAAAAGCAAGAGATAGGGAATAATATCTTTAACTAAAGTTTGCTCCCACTGTGGGTCCCAGCAGCTTTGGCCTCTTTTTAGATGCGCAGAGATTTTTGAGGAAACTCACAATTAAGAGATTCTTTAGACAAAAGGAAGTGGAACTGAGGACTACTGAAAATCTGAAAAAAGATTCCCCTATAAAGAATACTAACCCACCTCTAGAAGGAAGACCAATGTTGGTCCATTCTGGTCTCAAGTTGCCATCCACATTTTACCCAAAACACATGAAAGGGAAAAATCTGGATGTATTTTCGCAACTAGTACAACAAGATTTTGAAAAACTGGTTGAGTCAGAAAACAAGTTTGAGAATAATTTAAATAAAAAGGAGAGAGAGGCACTAAAAATCCTTCAAGAGGATACTAGTGTGGTCATTAAACAGGCCGACAAAGGTGGTGGAGTCGCGATTCTAAATAGGAGCGACTATATTGCTGAGTCAAATAGGATTTTGAGTGATATTCAGACGTATATACCTTTAAAAAAGGATCCAACAGTAGATTTTTTGAAATAATTGAAAGTACTGCTAGACAGAGGAAAAATGGACGAAGTAATAGATGCTAGTGAATATGGTTTTCTCTATCGAGAAAATCCCATTGGTTCTATATTCTATTATCTTCCGAAACTCCACAAGAGTCTTACCAACCCTCCAGGGAGACCTATAATAGCAGGAATTGATTCCCTGACGTCTAATCTATCTGCATACATAGACACCTACCTGCAAAAATATGTAACAAAACTTCCTTCTCACCTGAAAGATACGACTGATATCTTACGTATCTTGGATGGTCAAATGTGGGAAAAAGGGTGGTTTCTGGCAACTTGTGACATCACCTCTTTATATACATGTATCAGCCACAGAGACGGACATGAGGCAGTTGATAGAGCATTGTCGAAAGATTCTGACATGCCCCATGAACAGGCTAATTTTATCCTGGATGGGATTAAGTTCATTCTAGAACACAACTACTTCATGTTCGAAGGGACATATTATCTGCAAAAATGTGGCACCGCCATGGGCACAAAATTCGCACCCAGCTGTGCAAATCTTCTCATGGGCGCATGGGAGGAAGACCATATATGGTCCATTGCAGAGCTGGGTGTGAATTTGTGCCTACGGCAAAGATTTATAGATGACATATTCTTCATCTGGAAAGGTGATGAAGATAGTCTGTTGAGATTTACACATTATCTTAATGACAATTTACTCAATTTAAAATTTACTTGTGAGTATAGTCAAGAAAGGGTAAACTTTCTAGATCTCACAATTTTTATTGAGAATGGGTCAATAAATACACAGACTTTCTTTAAAGATGTTGATATCAACAATTACATATCTCCAGCCAGTTGTCACCACCCAAAATGGCTACAAAATGTGCCATATGGACAAATAAGGAGGATCAGGAGAAACTGTTCAGACATCAACAGTTTCCATAAACAATCTACCTTTTTGCCGGATAGGTTCAAAGAAAAAAAGTATGATGACGAGATTATTAAAGATGCCATAAAAAAAGCAGGGGGTCTAGATAGAAAAGATCTACTTAATGATAAAAGAAAAATCAAATCGAACAGAAATTTTGATTTTTCTTTTTTGACAAATTATAACAGACAGTCAGAAAAAATCACCAAAATTATATGCAAACATTGGCACATTGTCAAAAATGACTCAGTATTGGGAGAAATAGTCCCCGAAAAACCAACAGTTATTTTCAAGAGAGCTAAGGCACTTAAAAATAAATTGGCACCTAGTGCATTACACAAGATCATAAAGGAAGGTAACAGATGGCTATCCCAAGCTAAGGTTTTTTTTGGTTGTACCCCCTGTATGGCATGTAAATATAGGGTTGATGATAAATTTGGGTTTGTGTCAAACATTTCTAAACAAAGATTCCAAATTAAACAACTACTAACGTGCAAGACAGATCACGTCGTATACCTTATACAGTGCTCGTGTGGGCTACAATACGTAGGCCAGACAACTAGGCCTGTTAGGACCTGTATCCTTGAACATATTGGGAATGTGAGAAGAGGTATCACCACACATCTTCTCTCTAATCACTTTATTCAAAAACATCTGGGTGATACATTGGGTCTTAGATTCACGGTATTGGAACAAGTGTTGCCACACTGGAGACAGAAGTATTGCTTTAAAAAAGAGAGAAAGTTTTGGGATTTTCTCTCTTAAAACTCTCGTACCCCTAGGTCTAAATGTAGACTTTGAACTGAATGCTTTTCTGTAAACTTTCTGGAAATGTCTGCACTTAAGAAGTTTCCTATAGTATAAGCCTTTATATAAGGCACATGTATACTTACTAAAGTTAAACGTAGAATGTTTCTGGGATAAAGTATTTAAACTGTAGATTTGTATTTTTTACCAACTCTGCTATTTTCACTAATACTGTATCTTTTTCTCTTATATTTTTGAGATTCATCTATCGCCGTCTCTCTTATACTCTATTTATGAGATTAGGGATTCATATGAATATAGATTGATATTATCCAGTTTAATACATCTATTATTATATTTTTATGAGTATTGATCTCTTCCTTATGTTTGTAAAGGAGGATCTAGTATTATGTGATGTTTTATTTTTATTTTAAGTGAAATGTATAAAGTTGATACTATTTTGTGTTAGTCTTATGCCAGGGAGGGGACATTTAGTCGTTTTTAACTGGCTACAGAGGCTATTATCCATTGACCTATAGGAGGAAAGGTCATTGGTATTTTAGAGGGTATATAAAGAACCTTCTAACCGGTCACTGCTACTCCTGGCGAAGCCGTCACTAAGAACGGCGAAACGCGTTGAGCGGGACCCTCAGTGTTTGATCGTGAGGGAGAGAGCCTGCTGGGAAGTTCCGTGACGTGAAGTTCCGTGACGTCAATTCCTATTGGCGGAGACACCGGAAGTGACGTAGCGGCTCCTGGCAGAGACGCAGAACGGAGATTTGCGGCTGCAGCGGCGGTGTGACGGGATCCCGAGATCGCTACTCGGTCCCCATCTGTACCCTACTACCCATGCTGTTATCCTATTGGAATCTTGTAAGCCTCCAATTTTACTGATGTCGGATAAATTGTTTTTTACTTTCTATCTGGGCTCTGTGTTTCTCTTTTTAGATCTGCACTACCTCCTATTTTTGCTCCTATTTTTGCTGATACCACTGCTGATACCATTTAGTGTGTTACTCTAGCTTAATTGAGAGTTTTCCATCTAGTGTGTTTTGTTTTAATGATATTACACTATGGTAGTTTTATATATTTTTTCCTAGGTACTTTTGCTCCCCTGGTTTTCCTTTGTACACAGTGTAATGAAGACAGATATATGGTTACCAGGGCTGGATTCCACAATATTTATAGACTAAGCACGTGCTTAGGGCATCAGCAAAGTAAGGGCATCACAATAAAGTAGATTTTTTTTTTTAAAGAATTTGATATATTATTATTATTATTATTATTATTATTATCATCATCATCATACATTATCTCTTACTCTGCGTGCAATGTCTTGTATATAATGTATAACCCTGCTCACTTAATGTAACTACTGTATGTATTTGTAACCATGTATCTGTCATCATAACTCTGTGCCCAGGACATACTTGAAAACAAGAGGTAACTCTCAATGTATTACTTTCCTGGTAAAACATTTTATAAATAAATAAATATATATTTTTTAAAAGCATCGAAGTAGTCACCAAGGGAAAAATCACAACTTTGTTGGATTTTCTTACACTCCACCATATTCTCTTCCCTATTTTTCTGTTCTCTTTTATAACTTCTCCCCACCTAAACCAGGGGGTGTACGACTAATGTAGATCGAAATAATGCGAGGAAATCAGATCCTGTCATGTGTTGCAATACATTTATGTTTAATTATTGATATATTTTTCTGAATGATATATACTTGATTCGTTGTTTTTTTCTTTCTTATATATTATATATACAAAAAGCGGTGATAACATTGGCCCGTTGTGGACAACTGTGGCCCACCCTGCAAAAAAGTTGAGCATTTTTTTAATCGAATATTAAGCGAGAAATTTGGAAAAAATGTACGTGTCGATTTGTAGGTCACAATATTTGTAACATCTGCAGTTTCTAATATCATTCTTATTGTCACTGTTGCAGGGTACATGCAACCACACGTGGGGTTTCTGGATAAGGCTTATTTATTGAGCCTTAAAAATACAGCACACAAAAACAAAACAGCTTCTTTTCAGCATACAAAAAAACAAAACAGCTTCTTTTCAGCATAAAAAAACAAAAGCTTCTTTTCAGCGTACAAAAAGATACAGACAGTTCATCAAACATGCATTTGGAAGACAGACCTTACAGCAGTAATCTACTTCAGCGTTTCAGTCCTATCTCTTGACCAGCTAGCCCGCATGTGTGTGAAGCTTGGGGGTTTTAACCCACCTGGATTATGCAGCTGGGATCAAACTAATTGTCAGGAGCTTCCCAGCTGAAAGTTAACCCCGTCACTGCTGCACTGCAGACCTACACATACGTCTTTCAGGCGTAGAGCTGGTGACGTTCATTCACCCTGTCACAGTCACCATTAGATATCAGGACCAACGCCATTTTATATTTTAGTCCTCTAAGGTCCAGTGCTGCATCCCTACTACGCGGCCAATCCTTGGCTTTGCGTAACCCCCACAATTCACACTTAATTTTATTTTGGTATGGTTTGGGGCGACGCGAGCCATAGAAAGGTTAGAATACCTATACTAATCATTTTTTTCAAATTTGTTTCTTTATTTAAATTTTTTTTAATTCAGTATTTCGTATGTATAAAACTTTTGTCTAATTTTCAATACTTAAATTATTTTCAAAGCAAATGTTATACTGTTTTATTAGTAACTTAAAAAAAACGTAATGGTCATAATGCCAAATATTTATGTGTTCTGTATACATTTTTGGTAAATCAAAAAGCAGTTTTTATTGAAATTGTAAAAAAAAAAACGCTATTTTAATTTCTCTCCCCATGCTGAGTGTGTCTCTCTCCCAATGCTGTGTCTCTCTTCGCAGGCTGTGTGTCTTTTTCTCCCCATGCTGTGTGTCTCTCTCTCTTCCCATGCTGTGTTTCTCTCTCCACATGCTGTGTGTCTCTCTCTCCCCATGCTGTGTGTCTCTCTCATCCCATGCTGTGTGTGTCTCTCTATCTCCATGCTGTGTGTGTCTCTCTCTCCCCATGCTGTGTGTCTCTCTCCCTCCCCATGCTGTGTCTCTCTCTCTCCATGCTGTGTGTGTGTGTGTCCCTACCTGTCACTGTGGAACGTGGGGAGGGGGGTGAAGGGGAAGCCATCTTGAGCCCTGGCAGGAGACACCAGAAGTTCTCACTGCTGGGATTCTGCTGACACTAACCCCGCCCCCACCCTCTGCAGCTAACCCCGCCCCCACCCTCTGCAGCACAGACCCGGCCTCCGCTGTTCCTGCTCTCCTCCCAGCATGCTCTGCTCTCTGCTGCCCCCCCTGCTCTCCTCCCTACATTCTCTGCTCTCTGCTGCCCCACCTGCTCTCCTCCCTGCTTTCTCTGCTGCCCCCCTGCTCTTCTCCCTGCATTCTCTGCTCTCTGCTGCCCCCCTGCTCTCATCCCTGCCTGCATTCTCTGCTCTCTGCTGCCCCCCCAAGCTCTCTTCCTTGCCAGCATTCTCTGCTCTCTGCTGCCCCCGCCTCTGCTCTCCTCCCTGCATTCTCTGCTCTCTGCTGCCCCCCCCCAAGCTCTCTTCCTTGCCAGCATTCTCTGCTCTCTGCTGCCCCCGCCTCTGCTCTCCTCCCTGCATTCTCTGCTCTCTGCTGCCCCCCCCCAAGCTCTCTTCCTTGCCAGCATTCTCTGCTCTCTGCTGCCCCCGCCTCTGCTCTCCTCCCTGCATTCTCTGCTCTCTGCTGCCCCCCCCCATGCTCTCTTCCTTGCCAGCATTCTCTGCTTTCTGCTGCCCCCGCCTCTGCTCTCCTCCCGGCATTCTCTGCTCTCTGCTGCCCCCCCCCCCTGCTCTGATGGTCAAAACCGGGACAGCCACAAATAATTCAACATTGGAATCGCTGATTCGCCCCTCCCCCACCTCCCACTTCTGCTCTCTGCTTTCTCAATTGTCAAAGTGGACAACTGCTTTGCAATGGCTTCCCATGGCGGCTCCTTCCCAACAAAAGCCCTATGTTATCATCAAGGAGCACAAAATAAAGTAGCTCACTCAGGTTCACCATGCATGAGCCAGTCCTGGGCCCTTAGCCATGGTCTCATTAAATGTAATCTTCATCGCATTTCCACTTGCCCGGGGTGCACGGTGAATACTGAGATGGAGATTTTAGAATAACCATTTGCACATGTTCTGTAAACCGTAAGAAGTGATTATTGGGTCGTTGCCACCTACAGAAGGTCTTTGTTATTTTGAACAGGTCGCAGCAATTCATTTGGGAAGATGGTGACTTTTCTTGCATGAAGAATAAAAGCACATTTATTCCATCTTTAACAGTTCCATAACCTTGCACATTGACTTAAAGCTCTATTTTTATTGAAAATGTTGTATGTATGTATGTCTTTATTTATATAACGCCCTTAATGTACATAGCGCTTCACAATAGTAATACATGTGACAATCATATAAATAAGAAATAATATAAATAACACATAAAGGGGAGAAGTGCTTTAGACATAAAAGTAACATTTAGGAAAGGGAGTCTCTGCTCCGAAGAGCTTACAATCTAATTGGTTGGTAGGAAGAACGTACAGAGACAGTAGGAGGGCGTTCTGGTAAGGGCATCTGCAAGGGGCCAAGGTTTATGTATAAGGTGTTAATTATCAGCCACGGAGCTACTCATATGCTTCCTTAGGCAGGTGTGTTCTGAGGTGGGTCTTAAACGTGGATAGAGAGGGTGCTAGTTGGGTATTGAAGGGAAGGGCATTCCAGAGGTGTGGGGCAGTCAGTGAGAAGGGAATAAGGTGGGAGAGGGCTTTAGATACAATAGGGGTAGAGAGAAGACATCCTTGAGCAGAATGCAAGAGTCGGGATGGTGCATAGCGAGAAATTAGGGCTGAGATGTAAGGAGGAGCAGAAGAATGTAAAGCTTTAAAAGTGAGGAGAATTGAGTGTGTGATCTGGGATTTGATAGGAAGCTAGGAGAAAGATTTCAGCAGGGGAGACGCTGAGACAGATTTTGGAAATAGTAGAGTGATTCTGGAAGCAGCGTTTAGGGTAGATTGTAGGGGAGACAGGTGAGAGGTAGGAAGGCCGGACAGCAGGAGGTTACAGTAATCAATACGGGAAAGAATGAGGGCCTGAGTCAGAGTTTTTGCAGGAAGTATGAGAAGCTCTGTTTTTGCAATGTTAAGTTTAAGTCGGGGGAGGGCCATCCAGGATGATATCGCAGAGAGACATTCAGAAACTTTGGTCTGTACAGCAGGTGTAAGGTCAGGGGTTGAAAAGTCAATTTGTGGGAATATGGGGGATACAGATGTAACCCTTATTCCCCCCCCCCCTACACTCATCTGACATATCTAGGGTGTGTGAGGGCGGATTACATGTACTGGGTGGTGCGTACCTGCGTGAAACAGGAGGGCCTGAGTCTCCCGCGGTGGTGTGGGGGATAACAGGACCAGGCTTCTGGGGTAGTAGCCTCCATGCTTTCAGTGGTGGTGCAGCGCCTCCATCCTCTATACGTTCCCAGGGTATGGGGTAGGACCCGTATAGAAGAGTGACCCCTGGTCCCAGGGTGGGTGCTCCAGAATCACACAAGTCTTTAGTAAAAAGGTAATGTCTTCCTTTATTGGTCCGAGCCGCGCCCGGCAGTAGTAGCGACAAGCAGCTACAACAACAACAGCAATGTCCCCAATTCACACAACCCTCCACTGCGTACAGGCCTTTCCTCCTCTCCTTCCCTCCAAGTGTACACTCCGACAGGATGGACTGGGCTGGGGCCTCAATACCCCACTGCCCACTTCAGAGGGTATCCTCTGGGTGGGGGATGGATTCTCCCCAACACCCCATCATCGGGGTGAGGGGCATTGGTCCACCTGAACTCGGCTCCTCTCCGAATGTCATAGGCCAGAGTTCTCTCTCTTGCTGCTCCCAGGACGGAGCTAGGTATACTCCTCTCACTCCCAGGACAGACTCCAGCATCGACTAGACTAACTGTCACTTACAGGAATGGGCTGCTAAATAGGCTTAGCCCCACCCCTCATGATGTCAACAGGACCTCCCCTCTGTCTCATGCCTGCAGCAGAGTCAGGGGCCTGCATCTATCACTCAGGGCAGGGCTTGAAGGGGGGAAAACCCATGATCACTACTGGTGCCTGCCCTTAACAGGACTTACCACAGTAGGAGGAAGATATGTATAGCCTGTGCTGTTTACAGGGGGCTACACAGAAAAAAGAGAAAGGTAGGAGGAGGGAAAGGCAATCCATTGTCAAAATGTCAATACACAATGTAATTACATACAAATGCAATAGATTTGAGGTGTACTAAACAATAAACAGGGGTCATAGAACATTTAAATCAGATTACAGCACGTACGGTAACATAAGTTGACATTTGTATATAGTTATGCAATGTACAGCAGTGGAATAGGGTTAGCATGACCAATTGGCCCATTCAAATATAAACCAGGGCGTCCATATGCGTTCAAATCTCCCCGTGGTATCATTGAGATACCCTTCAACCTTTCCATATAAACCTTTCCCCAACTCTGTTTTTAAGTCGAAGCGGGGACGGGGGAACGGGGGGACGCCGGGCGATTTCCCATGGCCAGCTCCTGTTACACATTGACATGTAAGACGTGGCAAGTGTTTTTTGCAAAGCTTGCCAATTTTCATGAAATTTGGTGAAAAAAATAGGAATAATTTGCTGTTGTTTGCAAACATTTTGCCCGTGTCTACGTTTAGTCCTTCTCTATGTGTTCCGTCTTCCCGGGCAGAAACGCTTACGCCCATTCTACAAAAATATATATATGCAAGAAAATATTTGACTTACCCTTTTCTTTGTTTGAAAAGGTGTTACTACGAAATGCGGTCACGGAGATATACGTTGTGGTTGTAGATTAAGCATGCACTAAAATAGAAACCATGTACTGATTATTAATACTGGTCCTCGGGACGCTAGATTTAGTAGCTCGTACATAATACAGATTTAAACAACGTTTAGCTTAGTAGCCTTGAGCCCTTAGCGACAGAACAGCGCGACCACCAGGGTTAGGTTCCCCCTTCCCGCGACCTCATTCTCTCCCTCCCTCTTACCGGCTGGCCGCGGTGATGAGCTGGTGAGGGGCGGTGGTTACAGCGGGAGATTATATCAGCATTGAGCAGGGGCGGGAAAGCATTCCACGCTCTGCCTTTAGTGATTTCTGCCCACCCTCCCCTCTTTTGGTATGATATTACTGTGTTTTGATACTTGTTTAATTATGAAAACATTAAAAAAAAAAACTTTTCTTAACAAAAACTCAAATAAAGAACAAGTTTACAAAAAAAAAAAAAACCTTTAATGTCTGTCTTATTCAGAATCTGAATGGGCATTTGGGGCGTGTTGTTGCCTCTGTCGCAGTAGCTGTTGGGTGGTAAGTGCAGGTTAACCTTGCCAGATGGGGATCTGTGGTGCGGTAAAGCTTGCTGGTGGCTGTTATGGGTGGGTGGGCAGGGCTCATTGTGCTTTGGGTTCCTGGGACCTATTCTCGCTAAGCCACCAGGCCTGGGCAGTGCCCGGTTTGGGGGGTGTTGTTGGCCATGGTTTCAGTGGAGCACTTTGGCAGGGTTGACACTTATCATGCCATGTTATATTTAATAAAAGCCGCAGCCTTTGAACCTCCAGACCTTTGTGTGTGTCTATTTATTTGGGGTTATATACAGGGGTAGGGGACCATTATCGCAGGCTCTAAGGTCATTAAGCAGCACACTGAAGAAAATAAATTTACCACTAGGGGGCAAATCCAGCTCTGCAAGGTTTATGGGTTTTGAAAGGAGCAATTAATACCCTTTTATAAAAAAATTTTTTAAATGGGTTTGAAGCAGGGGGTCTCCGGAGTTGAGGGCCATTCATTTCAGCTCCAGTGACCCCCTGCTTCCCTAGATACAGACCTCCAAATGGGGTGCCGGCATCTTGGCACAGTTTAAAGTTCCTGTGTCACGCGGCCAATAGGAAATCGCACTGGGTGATGTCACGTGATGTCACGTCTTCCTATTCTGGCCCCCGGACGCGGGAGCTTTGAAACAGCGCCATTACGTGAACCATGGTAAGCCGACCGAATTGCCTACCAGAACCTTCTATGGAGGTAAGTATCTCCGGAAGCAGGGGTACCTGAAGCTGAAATGTGTAGGGTCTAGCTCAAATTAGTGGTGACCGGTGACCCCCTGCTTCAATCCTAAATTTAAAAGCCTACTTGGATTGCCTCGTTAATATAAAAAAGAACACATTAAAGCACTTAAGACTATGAGATAACTTAACGTTGGAAACACCAGAAGGGACCTAAATGTTCCTGAGATCCACTATTTCCATTGACATCAACAAAGTTATAATTTCTACTATAAATGTGTTATCTTCTATCTTCTATTCAGTACTAGGGGATACCTTTTTTATTTGGACTAACACTTGAAATAATGAGACAAGCTTTTGAGAGTTCCGCGTTCTTCTTCAGGTTAAGGAATACGAATTTACAAAGGATTCCATGAGTTTAACATAGAAGATAAGGCTGTGTGTATCTTGGTTTTTACATCTAAGGCTGCGTCCATAGACACTTCGCCCGTGCGGAGGCGCGCGGAGGCTGAGGAAAAGCGGGTGTTTTCCCTGGCCGTGGTACGCGCGCCGTCTGTGGGCATGTCTAGGGACGTGCCAGTGACGTCACAGAGCTGGTTCGCACTCATTGGGCGAACCGCTGACGTGACCAGCCCGTCGCACCAAGAAATCAGTTTTAACTGATTTCTTGCGCAACGTGCGCCCCCTCCTGCTTCCGCCCGCACGCCGTATAGACGCAATCACTGCAGTCTGATCACTCAGCGTGCAGACGCGTCTGCGCGGTCGTCCATACTATCGACGCAGCCTAAGACAAACGGTTTCTATGTTGCGATGGCTTGCGATGGGCTTATCTTCATCTGGAACACTGTCAGGTAGGTATGGGTCCACTCGCACCACAGGACAGCTACCTTCTAAGGAGGACACCTCCGCCAGGACGCGATGCAGAGGGGAGCCCGTCGCCCTGGTGACCAGACTTAAGGAGCTATCGTGCTCCGCGGTCACCTGGAGGCTCACCCCCAACACCCCTGGGGCAGTCAACTCACCCTTGTCATCGTCAGCAGGTACTGATCCCAAGCCTGGGACCGATGGTACCATTTGAGTAGGCCGGACAGCCCGTTGTAGGGCACACGGGCCCACAGCAGGGTCCGCAACATCTGGATACACCTCCTCTAGGGCACACGGGCCCACAGCAGGCTCTGTATCCGCCGAAATAGTTGATTCGATGACTTCACAAGAGTGGTCCGCCGGCAGGCGCATCACCACGAGTGGTTGGTCGCTGGAATCACTAAAGGAAGATGGGGGCATAGACACCTTACCCTGTGATTCCTCCGTCTCCTCTGTATCACCGCTGGGGTGGTTCGCCGGTAGGCGCATCGCCACAGATAGGACTTCAACCTCTGCCTCGGAGGGTATCACTATCGAATCCTCAGCAAAGTAGTCACCGGGTCCTTCTGCGATACAACCAGTGGGTATAGGTACGAAGCTAGCGTGCTCCGATACCTCCACTGCGGTTGCGCTCTTCTCCACCGATGGTTCGCTCGGTTCCGTAGCTAGCTGGGCAGGTGATTCCTGCTCGGGAACCGGGTCTAGAATGTTCACTTGGGCACACGGGCCCTCCACAACCTCCACCGCTGGTCGTTGTTCACGGGAAGCACTAAGTAACTTCTCTCTGAAGAAAGACTTAACTTCAGCACAACTCACAGTAATATAGAGGTCAGGCTCCTCCTCCTCTGAGGATATCACGATCGGATCCTCCGAAATTTCTATGAGGGGGGTAGATAGGTTAGCTATACTGACCAGCTCATCGTCCTCGGCTTGTTCTACAGGCTGGGGCACAATAGGCTTCAAGAACCGGGCACCGCAACCGTCACATTGAGGCTCCCACGCCAATGCTTTAGCATGTGACCTCTAGAACAGTCACATGTAGGGCTAAAATACTGTATGCTCAGCTCACCGTCCACTGTGCCGGTCTTGAAATCCAGCGGTAGCTGAAACAGGTCGGCTCCCTGGACATAGGCTTTTTGCAGGCAAGTGCACATTAGTGTAAGGGCTTTCACTCCGGGCTCATACCAGGCCACATACACATTGGGGTGTACCCCCTTACAGTCTGTCTCATCCACGTATGGTTGAAAATCACAATGCTTTCTCCCCCTGGTGGAATGTGAAGGAGGGGCAGCACACTCTTTCAAGGAGTGATTCTGGCTCAGCACTCTGTCACTCAGTTGGCGGGGGTGGGGCTTAGGTTTTCCCACCGATCCCGTACAGTTTCCTGCAAAGTCATTCGGGGCCTTGAGCGCGGCACCACGTGCACTCTGTTCCCTTGGGGGAAGTTGCCATGGCGCTGGGTCAGCGTATACTAAAGGGTAACCCTCAGGGGGGCACCCGGGCATAAATAACGTGGACGGTGATTCGGACGGGCATATATCCCTTGAGAATGACACGACAAAAAGCCGCGAGCTCCATGTAGGCGTGGAGCCTGGGGCTATATCTATAAGAAGGGCGTGCTGCCATCCGGGGATTTTATGCATATGCTCATAGATCTCTGTCTCTGATATGGTGCCGGGAACGCCTTCTAAGGCCACCACACGGCGGGGACTAAGATTATTTATCCTCAAGGCCCAGGCAAGAACCTCGTGTCCGGACTTGACAAACATGGTGGACAATTTGGAGGAAAAAAAAATGGAACAAGGCACCCCAGGTCTCTCTCAGCAGCGCCTCCAAATGTAACGGGTATTCCCCCCCCCAATCGCAGATATATTGTGGGTGCAAGGAACATACGGTGTTACCATGTATGTGGTGCGTCACCTGTTGGCTCACAGGAGGGCTGAGCTTCCGCCACGGGGAACCTGGGGCAATATGATACTATGAGTAACCACTTACTCGGTGCAACGCCTCCACCTGCGATGGCTCCCACCATAGGGGGAGTGGTTCCTCGCAGGACACATACAAATAACCAATACACAGTGATGTATAATAACTAATACTATTTACTGAGAACAGCATATAACACAATACCATGCAACATAGAATAACAGGTGTCCCCCTCTAGGGGCGACACTTACTGCGGCGTCACGCAGGACGCTTCCCCAACACTAGATGATCCCACCCAGTGTCCCGAGGATCCCCCACCCAATGTCCCGTACTCTTGCAGAGAGAGGCAATGGGTGACTGCGCAGTCACTATTACACTAAGGGCCCGTTGGTGCACTTGATGTTATGGATTGTACCTGCCCGAGCACTCCTGTGCTCGGATCTCCAACTGGCTTCACAAAGGATCAGTCGTGTGATGATTCCGTCTGATCCCAAACTGGAGATATTCTCTGTGGCCCCGACTTGAGCCCGAACTTCTTCACTGGAACTGCAGCGTCCGCTGAGTCCCTATCTAACACTGGCGCTACCGTGACAGGATCCCAAACCTAGGGCCTGTCCCTGTAGCACCACAAACTGGGGAGTGAGGACCTCTCTGGGACCTAAGGGGTTTATAGCCTACTCCGTTCCCCTTACTCTTCCCAGTCCTGACTCTCACTAACAACTAACGCTCGCAGCTACGCGCTGCAACCTACGGGATGCGTACAGCAAACGTGCTGCACAAATACTCTGCCTTCTTGTCAGGCCTCACAGCACTGCCAGCCGTGACCCTGACAAGACAGCACACTCACGCACTAAGGGCAGCGTCCCTATCTTGGGCCGTCCCTCAGCACTTACCCACTAATCTGGTGGGGAATTGGGGCCTACCTGGGGTGTGGGTACCTATCTGGGTGCAGGAGCTGCACACGCTCCCCGCACCCTTCCTTCCCTCACAGCTCCCTGGCTCCAACTGGCTAGCGTGGCTAAGCGCGCGAAATGTATCCTTTCTGGCCCAGTGCAATCCTGCAGCCCTATTGGCTCCTATGAGGCATCTGACGTGCTTGGCCCTAAGCCTCATGGGAGTTGTAGTCCCGTAGAGGCTGCAATTACATTGGGGCCACGTGCGCGCCTTCCCTGCGCCTGCGCGAATCCCTAATGGCCGCCGCAACCTCTCCTGTACTGCCCCTACCCTCGCGCAACTTCTCCCTTGCTCTCGAGGCCTCCCTGCGCATGCGCGAGCTATCTGGGGCTCTCCTGCTTCTGGGCCATCCCTGCGCATGCGCAAGCTAATGCGCAATGGCGGCGCCCTCCTCGCCCGGCTCCGGGAGCGCCGGGAGCCCTGTGACGCGCGTGCGGCCTTGGCAACCGGCCGCACGCGTCCCCGGCAACCCCCAAGCCGGGACCTGACCGCCCTCACCTCTGCGATCGCCGGGCGGAGCCGCCATTGGACTCGGCGGCACCCGCGATCGGCAACCAGGTGAGGGGGGTGCTGACAGGCTGGGGAGACCTGGCTACACATAGTTACACAGTTACACGGTAAATGAGGTTGAAAAATGACGTACGTCCATCAAGTTCAACCTATGCTAAATTTAGACAACAGATACTTTATCCTATATCTATACTTACGTATTGATTCAGAGGAAGGCAAACAAAAAACCCCAGTGTCATATTATCCAATGATATCTCATAAGGGGAAAAATAAATTCCTTCCTGGCTCCAAGAATTGGATTACTCCCTGAATCAACATCCTTATCATGTTTACTTATTAGGTATATCCCTGTATACCTTACCTTTCTAAAAAGATGTCCAACCTTTTTTTGAACAAATCTATTGTATCTGCCATCACAGTCTCCATGGGTAATGAATTCCACATTTTAACCGCCCTTACTGTAAAGAACCTTTTCCTTTGTTGTTGGTGAAGTCTCCTTTCCTCCAACCTTATTGGATGACCCGAGTTCTTTGTGCTGTCTGTGGGATGACTAGTTCCTGCTTGGCCCCAGGAACCCAAAGCACAATGAGCCCTGCTGTCTACAAGCACTCCAAAATCCTTCATAAATCCATACTGACTATTACTAATGATTTTGTTAACCATTAGGTATTCCTGAATAGTGTCCCATACTAAACCTTCAAGTAGCCTCCCCAGTATTGATGTCAGTTTTACAGGTCTGTAATTATCCAGTTGTGATCTAGCTCCCTTTTTAAATATAGGTACCACGTTTGCTTTACACCAATTTTGTAGTACTAAGCCTGTGGAAATTGAGACCTTGAATATTAAATGTAATAGTTTAGCTATAACTGAATTTAGCTCCTTAATAACTCTTGGGTGCATGTCATTGGGGCCAGATGCCTTATTTACTTTAATTTTATCTATGCAGTTTTTCCTCACTTATCCAATTGTTCTTTGATATGGAGGTTGTGGCTTCCTCCTGTGGCACTATTTTTACAATTGATTCCTCCCTGGTAAATACAGAGGCCAATAGTTTTTAAATACCTCTTTTTTTTCTTTATCTTCAATAATCTGCCTGCCCATCTCACACTGAAAGGGTCCTACAATATATTTTCTTTTCTAATCTTTTTGTTATTAAGGTACTTAAAGAACTTTTAGGGTTAATCTTACTTTCTATTGCAACCCTTTTTTCACTTTCAATTTTTGATAATTTGATAATTTGATAGCCCTTTTGCAACTTTTGTTACATCTATACTATAATTCTAAGTTGGATTCCGTTTGTTTGTTTCTTTGTATGTCCGAAGCATCCAAATCTCAGAAACGGCACAACGTAGCACAACGAAACTTTCACTGGACATTCTGCTGCGGATTTGTAGGTCAATGCAACTATTTTGACCTTCCAATGTGACTCACCTTCCAAATTATGGACAGTCTAAGTTTCCCTCGGCTGTCCAGCAAATCTGTTAGAGCAGGAGCGGGGTGCGGGGGGCGTGGCTACTAAGGGAGGGGGCGTGTCCTTGCCTGGATCGGGGCTGTGTGTGTGTGTGTCTCGGTGTGTGTCTCGGTGTGTGTGATGTGAGATGTGCGGGGGAGATGTGCCAGCGGGGGGGAGATGTGCCAGCTAGCGGGGCGAGATGTACCAGCAGGGGGGGGGGGGGAGATGTTGCCAGTAGCCGGGGGTAGATGTACCGAGGGGCAGGGGGACGAGATGTGCGGCAGCGGGTGAGATGTACCAACGGGGGGGGGGGGGGGCGGCAAAATGTACCGCCAGCGAGGGGAGATGTACCAACGTGTGGGGGGGGGGGAGGGTTTGGTGATGTTTTGGCAGCCAGGGGACATGCCACAGCAGCGCGGGGAGATGTGCCATCAGCGGGGGGAGACACACACAGACAGACACACACACATATACACACACACAGACAGACACAAACAGACACACACAGACAGAGACAAATCTCACCCCAAACTACATCCAGCAGTGGGGGGGGAGAGAAGGGGGGCGGCGGGGACATGTATTCAATATTACATTCCCCGGGCAAAGCCGGGCACAAAAGCTAGTTACTTATAATTCTGACACGATGCCTCTGTCCCTTATGACTTTAAGACTCTAAACGCCTGCATCTTTTTTTGCCATTTCGTCCCCTACCTGTTTATTTAGCCTCATTGGTTTACACGTATTTATTTTATATTATTTTATATTTATTACCCAATGGTATACACTGATAAGTGTGCTTTTCTAACAGTGTGTGTAGGATTGTAGCGTGTAGACTGACCCCTGACACAGGACCCACATAGAGTAATCACATACTATATGCTTTACTATATGCAGATGATAACTCAGGACACATAACCATAACATCAATACATCACAATAGTGTCACCCCTGTAACACTGGCCTCCTAGGCCGTAACTCCACACCATATAATTCAGAGTCCCAAGTGTCCTAAGAGTCCCCCTCCCACCCAAGTGTGGGACAGCGCTGCCCACTAAGATGAGGTGAAGGTTGGTGCACTTGGTGTATGATGCAGGTACCTACCGGGCATGCCCAGACCAGGGCGCGCAGATGCGTTGGACTTGAGATCCCTTGCTCCAGAAAGATGATTCCATGTTGCGGTCTGCCTATGAATACCTTCGAAATGTCTCTCACTCTTAGTAATGGCCGCCGCGTCGCTTCTGCGCATGCGCGAACCTCCGCCCATGCGCGAGCACATCCAAGATTGTGGCGCCCTGCAACTGATGTCACCGGGACCCCCCGGGCGACGCCCCCGCAGCATCCCCTACGGAGCGAGGGTAAGGGAGGGAGAAAGGGGAAACTGGGGAGCCAGATGGGACCTGGCTGCACTCCGTTTATTAAAATCTGCCTTGCTAAAATGCAAAGTCTTTGTTGAACTCATATAATATGTGTAGCACTGTTTTCCCCTGAACACAGAAGCTACTAATGTTGTATGTACCTGTGTGGCCCTCAGGAGCCTAAGCCTCCACACTGAGAGCCTGGGGTATATATATTCACAATACCACCTGGGAAGGATCCCGACCGAGCGGGAGGAGCCCCTCACAGAATACAACCCAATAACACACACTTTGTATAATAAAACAAGAACAATCTTTACTGAGCATCTACTTATTACTGTAAGGTGCATGAAATATAACAGACCAGTTCCCACTAATAGCACAACTGGCCAACGCACCTCGCAGGGCGCAACCCGTCACCGTGTCCCCACACCGTGTCCGTAATACCTGTGAGTCCCGTAGTCACTCCACCAACCGAGTGTCCCCCAAGTGTGACTCTCCCACCCTGGCGTGATCAGCGCCGTAAAGTATAAGGTGTTGGTGCACTTGTAGCAGGGTTACCTGCCGAGAGCTCCAGCACCCGGTCACTCCAACCACAACGGATCCACGATGCGGCGACTTTGACTCCCACAACGTGGTCTCCACGTGGAAGACTGTTCTCTGAGGTGATCCCACCTTGGGGCAGTCTTTCTGAGTTGAGGGGGCTGGTCCCAGATCCCTCTCCTGGATATACAGCTTCTGCTGGATCCCTCGCTTACTATGCAACTCTAATGGGACAGGTTCCCTGTCCAAGGGCCTGTCCATGGAGCAGCTACAAACTTAAGGTGCCTCAGGGCCTATCTGGGGCCTGGGGGAAGGTTTCTGGCCTAATGCAGAGGGTCACTGACCCCTGTACCCTTACCACCTAACCCTAGCCTCTCCTGATGGCAACTAACTAGCGTGGTCCCCTGCACAACCTCTTACTTCCCTTTCCTAGGGAATCCCGGCACCCTATTTGCTCCCTGGCGTCATTTGGTACGCTCCTGAGGCTCATGGGACTTGTAGTCCCTGCCAAGAGCCTTCTCCTATTGGCCAGCCTTTCACGCGTGCGCGAACTGCGCATGCGTGATCTCCCCAAGGGCCTGCCGACGCGCAATTGCACTGCGCATGCTCAAAAAACTAACATGGCGGCGCCCTGACCTTGCGAGCCGCTGCGGAGCCTCCGGAGCACCTGAGCGCTCCCTGCTCAGCCCCCACCGTCCCGAAGTGCCGGCGGGTCTGCCGCTTGGCTCCTCAAGCACCCGCGATCACCCCCGCAGCGGAGGTACGAGGGGGGCCCAGGGGAACCCCATTACATATGTCTTGTGATCATTTATTTCAAATGAGACCATGTTATGATCACTGTTTCCCAAATATTCCCAGACTTGAATATTTGTTATTACTTCTACATTGTTTGATATGACCAAATCCAGTACTGCCCTGGTTGGTTCCTGGTTGGTTCCTCAATAACTTGGGTAAGGTAATTGGCTTTTAGCACCCATAAAAAGAAGTGCAGAGCCAGTAAACCTTCTCACAGACAGTTGTTTTGACATTTTGGGTCTCATCAGAAGCTGTTCTGAGGAAACTGACAAAATGTACAGCACCGTCCCGACAAACTAAAGAAATGTGTATTTTGCAATCTGGTTAGATTGGAAACAATGCAGAAGGCTGACTTTTTAGCAGTGTATAGTGGTGATCAATATATTAGTCCCAGATAAAAGCAATTGTTTGATAGTTTTTATTGACCAGAATGAAAATACACCCAACTGATATTTCACAAATGTCTGTTTTCCAGAGGTTTGCATAAAAAAAAGAGGCCACTGTGAATTAGTTTACTACGAAAAGAGTGATAACAGGAAAGCAAAGTTAGAAGCTAGATATGCAAAAAAAAGGAATTAGGTATCCAAAACCGGTCATTATTACCTTAACACTGATATGTGCACAAGCTGTTTACCCATCATATTTCACTTTGTTCAGCCTATTTAATCTCCTGTCTGACAACCTGAATGCACCATGCAGCTTCCAATACACAAACTGCAGAAGAGGCCATTATAAGATTCCTGGCTCTTGGCGTTTGCATGACAAGCAGGGAAGGACAAATCCTGCAATTGGGATAGATAATCACCACCCTGTGAAAAGCCCCCAATCCACATCTTACTGCTGCTTAGTCAGTTTGCTCATTAATTTTATTTTATTTGAGAAGCCAATAAACCTGCCTTCCAATCCACAGCTGCAGTCAAAGAAAGGGAGCACATACATGGCCAAGACAGGGGCGGGGGGGGGGGGGGGGGATTCACATAGTGTCTTTAAGACAGACATTTAGACCCACACTGTCAGACACAGAGGGACCCGTAGCTTTGTGTTACCCACTGAAAGCAAACATGGCCGTTTGCATAGCACAGGGTACCGAGGTACAGTTAACTTTGCGCACGGCTGCCTGGGTTAGTTCAATGAGAGCGAGCAATGGGAGAGTCAAAAGAAGTCTTGAATTTCAACTGTTGAAAATTACATGCTTATAACTTTTAAAATACCCCGCAAATCACCATTTTAAAAGCCGGGCCCTGCGGCAAACTAGTTAGCCCCAGTTTAGGTGGGTTAAACATTGTACGGCTGCCAATTTCTGTATAACCCTTTAACAACAACTATGGGGTCCCAAATATGAGATAGGAAATCGTGCATTCCCTGCAACAAATATTATGGTGGAATTTTAAAATGAACTTTACAAAAATGCCTGAGGCAAGATGCTGCAAAAATATGTAGATGTTTGCTGCACACCAAAACAACAGTACAAAAGTAGTGATACTAAGGCTGCGGCCAGGTAGGGAGAAGACCGCGCTGGCTCTTGTGCGCTGCGCCCTGCTCGGCTGGGCGATTCGCGACCTGCTTGGTGCGCGCTCGCCTCCGGGCGCGGCCATGACATCACGGAGCTGGTTCGCACTCATTGGGCGAACCGCTCACATGACGCGCTTGCGAGCGGCAAATTCAAATTTGCTTGCTCTGCAAGCAGCTAAGCGCCGAGCATGCTCAGGCGCTCGCTCACGCTGGCCACACACATTGCCTCAATGTGTTTCAGAGCGGCCAGCGTGAGCGCGCCCGTTCGCTCAACGCCACCCTGGCCGAGGTCTAAGGCTGCGGCCAGGCTGGGACCGTGCGTGCTGGCGCTCGAGCGCTGTGATGTCATGCACTCTGCTTGGCGGTGCAATTCCTGGCCAGCTAATTGCGAGTGCGGGAGCGCGGCCATGACGTCCCGGAGCTAGTTTGACCTCATTGGGCGAACCGCTCACGTGACGCGCCAGCGAGCAGCAGAAACAAAGTTACTTGTCTCTGCAGGCAGCCAAGTGCCGTGCGGTCACGGGAATGCACAGGCGCACGCTCACACTGGCCACACACATTGTAGCAATGTGTTTCATCACGGCGAGCGCGCGCGCCCGCTCAGCATCACCCTGGCCGCAGCCTTATACCGGTGCTCCTTAATCCCAGGGAAGACCACTTCACTTGAGAAAAGCCAGCAGGCCGAAACGTTGTGTACTCGGTGGCACAATAAATGCTTTATGATTAAGGAATCCGGGTGCCCCTGTCCATTCATAGCTTTTGAGGCAAGATACTAACATTTGAGTTGAAATCATATAAACTTCTAGAGGGGGGTCGCCAATTTAATATATATTACCGATTGCACGTATGGAATGTGTCCCAAACCAAATGTTGCGGTAAAACATTATTCCCTAAACACGATGCTATATTAAGTCAAAGTGAGTATGATTATGTGACCCCCTAACAGTCTACTCCCAATGACCTCTAAATCCCTCTCAGAGAGACAGACTATGGCTCATTTCCAACATGGCAGCCAAGCGCGTGAGATGTTACTGTGTTTGTGATGGCAGGATGGCCAACTCCGGTCCAGGGCCACCAACATGTCAGGTTTTAAGGATATCCCTGCTTCAGCACAACAGTCTGAGTCAGTGATTGAGTCAGAATAAACTGCCATTCGGGATATTTGGGGCAGAAAGTTCCCATTAAAGGCAATGAGGCTTTGAGGTCAAAAATGGTCCAATCGGCGGCTTGAGAGTATATATAATTTACCCCTTAACTCCTTCAGCACAGGAACGGTCTGCAACAGAAAGATCCGACGCAGTGAACGGGGATAGTCTACTATTTCTTACCACTAATTTGCCATACAACCAAATAATGCACGTCCTGTCTCTCCTAACCACGTCCTTTCGTTCCCCCCTGCAGAATTAACACTTCAGAGAGCAGAGCAGGCTGTGCATCAATAGCAAGTAACTACCGGTTAGGAGAAAAGCAGCATATGGTGGGTTAGAGATGATGATAACTTTATTGGCAGACTGATGTCTGTGGATATAGGATTTTTATGTCGAGGTTTCCCCTCTTCGTGTATGTAATAGGCAGAGAGGTGAACAAGTAGTTACAAAGACAACCAACTTTAACACAGAGCAATCCAGCTATTGTT
This sequence comes from Ascaphus truei, assembly GCA_036426205.1. Lineage (NCBI taxonomy): Eukaryota > Metazoa > Chordata > Amphibia > Anura > Ascaphidae > Ascaphus > Ascaphus truei. Next base: position 16,696,356 of record CM071570.1, read on the forward strand.
TTAATACCACTAATGCAGCATAATCCTTAACACATTCTGAAAAGGATCATGCTCAATTCTCCAAACAAAATGTCTTAGTAAAGTGACACTTATCCTCATACTGTCTCGGCCAGGTATGATTCGTTGGCATACAGTAGTAGTACATGCGCTCAAAAAATGACAGGGGAAGTCTGAGTAACGTGTGCACAGTGTAAGGGCCATCCAATGTATGTTATCCATTTATGTCCAAACTGGCAAACTACTGCAGGATATCATAGTGAATTATGTGAATAGAAACATCAAAAGTGGTTAGTCACACACACACACACACACACACACACACACACACACACACACACACACACATCATAATTACATAGTAGATGAGGTTGAAACAAGACATAGACGTCCATCAAGTTCAACCTATGCTAAACTTGGACGACAGATACTTTATCCTAAATCTGTACTTACAGTATATTGATCCAGAGGAAGGCAAACAAAAAACCCCAGTGACACATCATCTAATGATATCTCATATGGAGAAAAATACATTCCTTCCTGACTCCAAGAATTGGTAATCAGATTACTCCCTGGATCAACATCCTATATATCGGATATATATAACAAAGAGATACGGACACCCTAAATATGCAAAATAATATATTTTATTGGCCCAATCATTGGGGCCAAAACACACACATTGTTTTTGCATGTTTATGGTGTGCTTATTCCTTTGTTATTTTTGTATAGTATGCTGTACTTATAGGTACTATACTCTGGTAGCAGCACCCACTCCAGTAGTCTGGCATATACTAGTTAAGTATGTGTCCCAATCCCTTAAAAAAAAAATAAAAAAAAATATATATATATATATATATATTAGCAGCACTATCACAGTTTCATGAATAACCCCTTTGTATCAAGGCAAATGAGGTGCAAATATATCAGTACCATGTGTAACAAAGAAACCAAACTCATTGAAAGCAATTTGAGGTTTTCTTCCATACATCAGCGTTATTCCCAGGATTACTCCCGTTTTGCTTTGATACACATATCTCACCTTAAATTCCAATATTAAAAAAAAAACAATATTTGTTATCATTACACAGGCTTCTTTTCGTATGAATTTAGAAAGATATCCATTTTTAATGTAGCATTATCCAACGTATTTAGCCTGCAACGTTTAATATCTCCAATGGGGAAAGTGTGGCATTAGCCCTGCTGTATTCATGTCTGTACACAGGGAAGGGATACGTACTTCCAGCTATAAATTGCAACAAAACCAGCAAAGAAAAGATAAAATGTAAACAGTATGCTGTTTTATTACTGAAACCTTTTCTATGGCAACCTCTTCTTTACTTGGCTTATACTTAGTAATGGTAACCTCCCTATACACTGTCACTTCCATGTTTTTATGTTTATATAACTCCTAATTTTTCAGATTGGTTTATTATATCAATGTACTAAAATAACAATTACTATCTATCTATCTCTCTATCAACACACACACACACATACACACACACACACACACACACACACACACACTGCTGGTCTTTGGTTGATATACAGTAACCTACAAAGAATTGCACAGCTGTAATGTAATAAGGATCTTTATGCTGGGACATCCTTATATTGTATACTGTATGGTGTATGCGGCAGAAATAATCTTTGCACAGATCAGCATCAGAGACTTACTGCTAGTAGAATTGCACACTATTAAACAGCACTGTGAGAGCTATTACAGTGTATTTCTTGTCTGAGTATCATGGCACACAAAGGTGTCAAGCTGTCTTTTAATGTGGGTGTTGCAACCCTGTGATCTTAGCCTTACCTCTTTTGCATTATTAGTTTTCCCTGTAAGGGGGGGTTGGGGGGAGAGGGATTCCCTACTGTATATAAGGCAAAGTTGAAAGGCTCCAAATCAGAAAGCTTGTGCCAAGCAAGGAGGACACTTCTGCTTGCTGTCTGCTGAAGACACTGATACCTCACCTTCTTCACTGCTGACCCCTGCTCTCTGCCACAATGCTGACTGCCATCATTACTGCGAAGCTCTGCTGTGTCTTCCTCGCCTTCTCTTTGGCCACAGTCAGTGGATTGACCCCTGATGATATCAAGGATGCTTTACTCAAAAAGCTTGGCCTCCCAGAGGTCCCCAGGCTGCAGAAGAGAGACATCGAGAACCTGCTGATCCCGGCACACATCAAGAACAAGTACATCTCCATGCTGCAGAGCCACCGGGAGAGGAAGAGGAGATCCTTGCCCAGTTTGGCTGGCATACTCAGAGGAATCCCAGGCAACGCAGGTAAGTGAAAGTGTACAATATAAGGGATGTTCTGCACCCTACTGTTGGGAGATAGAAAAGATCGTGACTCAACATCCTGCATATCTCACAGATAGCAGAGAGAGATACTCAACTTAGTAATTGAAGTTACACACACAGTTGGCAAAGCAATGCATGAATATACCTCTCCTTAAAAAAAATCGGTGTGTAGTCTGCTATACAAGGGTTGAATGCCTGTCCAGCAGGGAAGGGGTTACCAGACATGAGGCTATTGTCAGTCTGAGATGACAGTGGATTGCACAGTGTAGCTGATGTGGGAAGCTAATGGTGGTGTTTACACCTTTGACTTTGCAATCATTTAGAATGGCTCTTTAATGTCACAGTCCCCTGCTGCTTGCAGACTGGCAGAGCTGTGTTGTTATGTTAATGCCATGCTAATGTCACAGTGAATGGAAAGCACTGATCGCTTGGGCATCACGGCTGATAAAAGAGATGCTGGTCCCCAAAATGATCCCGTTTTTATTCTGTGATCTTCCAGATATTTCCGGAGAAGTGCTGTACTCGGACACCAGCAGGCAGACGCTGGCCTTTGACATGGAAGCCAGGATCCCCGAGAACAGCGAGGTGACCATGGCTGAGCTGAAGCTCTTCAAGAAGCCTCCCAACCGCATGAGTCTTCCAGACAGGAGGTTCCACCGGCCAGTGAACAACGCCAGAGTCAGCGTCTACCACGTGGAGATCATGAAGGATGGGACCAACAAGACCTCGCTGGTGGATTCCAGGTTGGTTATCTTCACCAATGCTGTGAATAAATGTACACAGGTCATGTAAATGTACACAGGTACCTTTTATGAGATCCTCAATGTCACTTCTTCAAGAGAAGCAACTGTGTTTGCAGAAGCACACCTGGCTGCAGATGTTAATACTGAGATTGTGCAATCAATTCTTCTCATGACAAGACTCTTTTTTTTGATGAACCCCTTAACATAAGGGACATGTTTAATCATTTCCTAATTCAACATCTTAAATTAACGTCATTTCTTTTTTTTTTTTTTAATATGAAGAATCCCCATTTTAACGCACAATTGTATTTAGCCTAATATCGTTTACACATAACCGAAAATCACAACGCACAACGTGTATCTTTTATAACTATGAGATAAATAACATAATATTGAAATATAAACAAACGCCCATATTACGAGCCTTAATGTGGCTGTACTGTGTGTTTCTAAGTGTTCACACCAAGTAGGGGAAAGATATGTTGAATCTCCAGCAAATGAGTTTACAATATGAAATGCAGCATGTAACCCTATTCTGCTGCTGACTGATCACCATATGAATATATAGCACTTAGACACATTTGCACCTTCATGTGCTGTTCAATGATATTCTTTTGATGAAAGCCTTGAAATATCCAAACCAAGTACCGCCCTCCCGTCACCTTCTCATTAATCTGCAAGTTTCATTTGCAAAATCCTTTTTCCTCTATGTTTGCCTTTTTCCAACTAAAATGTCATTGTTAGCATTTTCACGACTTCGTCATCAACATTTAATAAAAATAATAATAATTAATTAGAATAATTATGTAAAAGAGCACCTTATACTACTGTCTTTATTATGCAAAGTAGTTGGAACTGGCGGCACGAATTGAAAGTAACATGGCATTGTATTGTGACTTCCCAGGCTGGTGCCCATTATGGAGTCGGGCTGGAGGAGTTTCGATGTGACCCAGGCAGTGCAATACTGGATGAGAGGCGTGAATCAACCCACTATGCACCTGGAGATCAGGGTGGAAGGAGAGAGACATGGCAGCTATGCCTCCGACATGGCAAAGGTGGTGCGATTCACCAGCCAGGATCCATCGGACAAAACACTGGGCAAACCTGAGCTGGTGCTGTACACTCTCAATCTGGATGACCAGGGGTAGGTGACTTTCAAGGGTATATCACTTTATTTGCCCTTGCCACCTGGCGCAGCCTGGTATAGGTAGACACTGTAATCTTCGAAGATTCTGAAATATGTCAACGGGATTTAAATGTTGCACATAACTACGGTATATTAATGGTCGATGGTTATGTGCACCCCTTAACAAGGTCCTGCAAGCCCCTTCTCAATACAATGATGTCAATGCTGCACTAAAAATGTAATTGAAATTGGTTTAATCGCTCTGTAACTGATCAGGCTGTAACAATGAATACTTCTGCGGAGCCCTTGTATTTGACAGCGTTGAAAGATCACGTACAGCACAAGACATGCCTTTGTAACATGTCCGCGGCCCTTCTGCAGGGGGTCGGGGTAGAGGTCATGTGCTTGATTATTGGGCCAAAGCTCTTTGGGATGGCAATCTACCAAAAATAGTAAGCAAAATTGACGGTGTCCAAATAAAAAAGGGGGAGAGGCGTTCTCAATGAAATCAGTTTTCTTTAAGAAGTGGAGTTGTAAGTTTGTAAAGAAAAGTTATGGTGTTCTGGGTGGGGGGGGGGGGGGGTGAAGTAGTGGTCCTCCGTTCATCTAATACCACTGCACTTCCTCCAATGGTCTTATGAAGCATCTAAACAAGAAAAGGTTATGACAGAACTGGAGGCTTTTGTGCAGCATTGAGGGATAAGAGGTGTGAGTGCAGGCCATGTATTTTGAAGGTACTCTGATGCACCTAATGTAGTTGCACTGTTTTGTAAACCAACCTTCTCTGCTGTCTCCTTTCAGCACCCGAGGCGACTGCACAAAGTCAGGTGCAAAGCAAAACAGCGCCTGCTGCAGGGAGGAATATTTCATCAACTTCCGGGAGCTGACGTGGACGCAGTACTGGATCATTGAGCCGGCTGGATACCAGGCCTTCCACTGCGTGGGAAGCTGTAAGCAGCCCAAGTTCCCGGTCCGCCAGTACGGCTATGGGGAGAGGACCTGTGCGGTGGTGGAAAGCGCCCCTCTGCCAATGATGTACCTGGTCAAAAAGGGTGACTACACGGAAATCGAAGTGGCAGAGTTCCCCAATATGATTGTAGAGAAATGCGGCTGCACCATGGACAATGTGTCCATTGTTTAATGAATGGCAGCATTTAACCCCTTTAGCCCTGGGAGGTACCCCCAGTGCGTTGCTAGTAAGCAGCGCCAGCACTGAAGGATATAACGCCCAAAGGACTTCTAGCTATACAGGCAGCGGAGTTTGGCTTAGTACTTAAATGTGTACACTTTACACCTGTAACTTGAAAAGAAGCAAAGCAGCTGGCATAAGAAGGAATAGTAACCTTCTCTTGGGTTTCAAACTAAAAGCCTCTTTTATGCTTTTCATGTCCACAATCTAGGAATGTTAATCATAGAATTGTAGAAGCACTTACTTGTAATATATATTGTGTATATATATAGATATATTATTATTTGGCTCTCTTACCTCCCTGTGGCACAGAGATTACCATGACTATATACATTTTACAGAGGTATTTTTATATTATGATAATTTCAGCATATCCCCCCTCCCCCAAATCTGTATAAATATTACAGTTTTAGTCAAACAATAAAGTCTGACATCGATGTATATGCTGTTGTGTTCTGTGTTTTATGGTGCTACTTATTGAGCCACATATGCTGAAGCAGGGATATCCTGGAAACCTGACCTGTTGGTAGCTCTTGAGGACTGGAGTTGGCGACACCTGCGTAAAGGGGCAGCGAGTTGTGTTCATGATAGTTCATTTTATATTATATCACCAAGACCAGGGGCCGGCGACCTCGAGGAAGAAGAAGAGTCATCTTCTAAAAGATGTCTTTCTCCAAAATATTCCCAGAGCCGCAACACATGCATGAATATTACACCCCCCCACACACACACACATACTGTACTATACACACTAATAGGTATATACGGTATAAGCATTAACATATGACAAAATATGTGGGGGAATAAAATGCATCTCACAATAATAAGTCCCTTTATTTATTTATTTTTCATTGTTTTTCTGTGCAAAACAATGTCATTTACAAATACACAATACATAAATACATTACCCCCGCAAAAAACACCTACACGACCCCCCCCAAAACACACACACACACTATTTAAGTTATGGTGGGTGAAAAAGACGACGTTAGCATATAGCCAATAAAGAATATCACTTGTGAGCACATTCACATGTCTTAGACAGGTCTGCAACCCTGCCTTTCACCATTATCACCTAGCATACAGTGTTTCCATTGCAGCAAGGGATTCTGGGAAATGACATGCAAATGGTCACACAATGTGTCACCTTTTGCCTGAAATCCATTTTTACATGGAACCCTTATAAGCAAATGCTCTGCTGTTCACACAGCTTCCATTTAAAAATGGATTTCAGGCAAAACATGACACATTGTGTGACCATTGCATGTCATTTCCCAGAATCCCTTGCCGCAGTGGAAGCACTGGTGATAATGGTGAAAGGCATGGTTGCAGACCTGTCTAAGGCCTTGGCCATGTTTGGCGCTTGCTCGCTCTCGCTTGCTGCCGCTCGCTCTACCAGGAGCTTTTTGCTGTCCTTACAGAGGAGACAGCAAGCGCTTGGGAGGCGGGTATCACTGTGTGTGTGTGTAAGTGGTTACCCCCGTGACATGAAGTGGTTACCTCCCTGTGACATGAAGTGGTTACCTGTGTCATGACGTGGTTACCCCCGTGACATGACATGGTTACCCCCGTGACATGAAGTGGTTACCCCTGTGACATGAAGTGGTTACCCGTGTCATGACGTGGTTACCCCTGTGACATGAAGTGGTTACCCCTGTGACATGAAGTGGTTACCCGTGTCATGACGTGGTTACCTCCCCGTGACATGAAGAGTTAAGGTTTGGGTGTTTGGACTCTGCTCTGCCCATCTGTCCGGCACCTGGAATCCTGAGCTCATCCCACACAGTGGAGATCTGCACAGACCGCCCAGGAGGGGGGGAGCGGTGCACAGGGGTGAGAGATGGGTGGGGCGAGCAGCGGATAAGGGAAGAGCAGGATAAACAGGGCACCCATCCAAGGGTCAGCACCGAGGACTGAGCAGTCAGTGCTCCCCAGGTCCAGCATCTGCCTCCTGTTTAGACAGGGAGTGTGGGGGGCCGTGTAAACATGGAGAAGCTAAACAGGATGTATCAGCGCTCAGTGTCTCAGGGTGATGGGGAGGAGGTGGGATTGGGGACGCACTCAGTCTCTGCTCCTCACACTGTTCCACAGGCCGGTTCTCTCCGACTTACCCAGAACCAGGGGTCTCGGACCTTAGCGGAGGGTCACACACTCGCCTCATTTGGCTTTGTTTTGTATTTCTCCAACATGCTCAGAGATGGAAACATATTGCTGGTCTAAAGCTGCTAATGATTAAAGCTTGGGACCCTCCTCTAACTGACACACACACACATGCGCACACACACACATACACACACACACACACACACACACACACACACACACACACACACACACACACACACAACAGCTGAGAAAATTCACCAATTATTAAGCAGAATCACGAAATATCCCAGAGCTACTGAGCTACATATCTCCCACTGAGAAGGGAGCGGCTGCCGTGCTCTGCGCTGGGATTCGGGGGGTGCAGGGCGGATATTTTCACTCATGTTGCACTATAGATTAGATTACAAACTCTTCTGCACAGTTGTACTGCGGTGTGTATACTGCAGCATTGTCACAATATAACCCCCCTCCCGTGAACATTAGGGGTGCCGGTCCCTCCCCCAGAATCCTGCACTCCTGCTGCACACAATACAGACACTTCTCCATTTTGAAGCTGTGTGTAGTTGTGTTTGGGCGCACACCCCTGTAATGGCGTTATACACACAGAGTGCTCTGCATGCGCGCCCGCTCCCGTTTCTTAAGGCCCTCCCGAAATCTGCCGAAGTGTTAACCCCTCTCTTTCTATAGGTGCCGGTAACAACATTTTCCATGAACATGCTGCTTTTTGTCACGGTTCCGTCCCACGGACCCGGGTTTCATATTGTACAGTTTGGTAGATTCTTACAGGACAAAAAAATACCTCAACTCCAAAGGAAAGAATGTTCTAGTTATTGCAGAGTATCAAGGACAGGCTCACACAGTCCCGGGGTGTATATGTAATGTAGGGTGACCTGGCTGCAGAGTATCACACACACACACATACACACACACACGCATACACACACACACACACACACACACACACACATGCATACACATACACACACACACACACGAGACATGGATCGGGGCAGAAGGGGCACAGACCGTCAGGGGGCGGGCCGGGGGCGGGCCGGGGGCGGGCGCGTCACTGGCCGGGGGCGGGCCAGTGACGACACACGGAGCTGGTTCGCCCTCATTGGGCGAACCGCTCACGTGACCGGCCTGTCTCGCCGGCAAGCGGGGGAATTTTAAATTCCCCCAAGACCTGCGCTTCCGCAAGCGCGCGGAAGCGCAGGTGAGCCCCTACTAAAGCCGCTCTAATTGCGGCTGTAGGGGCTCAGTGCTGAGCGGGAGGCGCCTCAGCGCGCTTCCGCCAGCAAGCAGGTAACATGTCCGGGGCCTTAGACATGTGAATGTGCTCCCAAGTGATATTCTTTATTGGCTATATATTATACGGTGGAGGTTTTTTGTCGCCTTTTTCACCCACCATAACTTAATTAATGTGTATGGTAAACCTATTCAGCTTGAAAATTGCAAAGCCGGTACAACCAACCTCACACTGATGAGACCTAAAAGGACGAAACAGCTGTCTGTGAGGGGTTTGACTGGCTGCATCTAATCCCATGCTGTGCTTAAAAGCCGTGTGAACAGTACAGCATTTGCTTATAAGGGTTCCATGCAAAAATGGATTTCAGACAAAAGGTGACACATTGTGTCCATTTGCATGTAATTTCCCAGAATCCCTTGCTGCAGTGGGAGCACTGTATGCTAGGTGATAATGGTGAAAGGCAGGGTTGCAGACCTGGCAAAGACATGTGAATGTGCTCACAAGTGATATTCTTTATTGGCTATATATGTATATACACATATACACTTACATTGGACCTCTCTCCCTCACTGTCCTGCCGGTGGCTGGGGGGGGGGGGAGTGGGGGAGTGGAGGGGGGTCCGGACGGTGCTGGTCGGGCCTCTTGTTGCTGCCGGACCCTGTGTCTCCCCAGCTGCTTGCACCGGGCTGTGACGTCGGCTCGCACCGGCATGAGAGCCAGGAGTGGGACAGTACGGGAGAGAGACAGGCAAGCAGCTGGGGAGGCGTCGGGCCCGGTAGCTACAAGAGGCCCGACCGGCATCAGCCGGGCCCCCCGCAGCCACTGCCAGGATAGTGAGGGAGAGAGGCAGCAGCTGGGAGGCGGCAACCTGCAGAGAGCCGCAAGTAGAAGCGGAAAGAGCCGCAGGTTGCCGACTCTTGACCTAGTTGGACTAAACATAGACCAGACCGCCCCCGGACAGCAGAGCCCTCTGCTTCTTCACTAGGGCCAGTATATGGGCCTTTGTCCCAGTGCTTTGCAATGTGTAAGTCATACACCCCTCTGGAAACTATAAGGTTCATGTGTCAACAGTTCCTTGGTGCAAAACGTATGTACTCATAGGGGAAGAGCTGCATCAGATATCAAAGAAACAAAGGCCAATGAAGGTGACCGAATGAAATCAGGAACATTTACAAATGCAAAAAACTGGCACAAATTCCAAAACGCCAACACATTGCTTCAGATTTTGCCGGAGATTTCCCATTGGGATTTCCGAAAGGGTTTCCTACGGATGTATGTTATTATTAGTATTATTATTATTATTTGGTGCTGCTGGTTTTGCCCCATTATAACAGCGTAGTTGACCCCTCTGTGGTAGTAAGTGTGCGGAGGGTCTTTTCACTTAACACAGTGACGCAAACTGTGTCTGACACTTAACCTTTCAGGCCCAATCCTAATTGCCAACATAATTGCAGAGGCAAATATCCAATCCACATCTCGACAAAGAGAGTCATTAGTAATGTACCTGCTGGGCTATTGCAAGAACAGCAGGAAAGCTGGCAAGGGAAAATGCAATGCAAACATGGTACATGGAGGAGGGGGGACATAGGGAGACGCATAGTTAGTGTGGTTATACACAAAGTACATACACACCACTTTATCCGCGTTATTACATTTCCTTGTGAATCCTCACAAAGATGATGCTTATCGGTATTCTGTCCGAGTAAATTCCTGAGCGAGTTAATCTGCTGACAAATGATAATGTAACAAAGAAATAAAGGCAAGAGGGATCTCGTTCCCCAAGCACGGGAGATTGCAGGAGGCAAATCACGCCGGCCAACTCGTTCCGGGCAGTGCGATAGTTAACCACTGGTTTCGTGTTCCAATGTGCTGATGTGTACAGTAGCAACATTGGTATAAGGTCTGAATAAAGGCCGGTCTGCGTCAGCACCATACTGCTGATGTAGAGTTAGCTAGCGGGTTATAACAAAACCACATATGGGAGCGAGGAAACTTTGTAGGGCCATGGGGCGCATGACAGCGCGTGTGACGAGAACAAAATACAGCAGCTCTATCCGCCCATAGTGCGCGCGGCCGCGCGAGTGATGAAGAGCGTCCGCACGGCAGATTTTTAAAAATACATTATTTCATTTTTTTTCCGCGCGACGGCTGCATCAGGCCCGGGTCATGTGAGCGGTTGACCAATGAGGGCGAACCAGCCTCGGCACGTCACGGCCACGCCTCCCCATCGCGAGCGATCCGAGGCCACAGATCGCTCAGGCGACAGGCGCGTGCGACGCGAGCCTGCACTATATCCGAGGCCTACGGCTGCCAACTGGACCAGTGCCTGTGGGACAGGTTAATTCATTTCTCCTTTGTGATTCCTTTCTGAAAGCATTCTGAGATTTTGTAGCCAATTTGTCCTACTGAATAAACCAGCAACCTTTACTGGATTAACCCGTCACATCAACCTGGGTTTAAATGATAGCCCTAAACCATCGGCAAAGTATCACCATGTTGGCTCCTCATCACTGGCTGATGTTCATCCAATGATGTCAAAGTATGAAGGGATTGCCATGTACTCAACTGAGAGCTCCCCCTCAATATAACACACTACATAATATTATCTATAATGGTTTTGTAGTTTAAAAACATGTTTTTTCAGCTTTGCTATAAAACCATGACATAGTAAACGGGAAAACACTCAACAAACTAACATTCACACCTGAAAAGGAACCACGGGAAAAAAAGGGACCAATTGAAACTTTCAAATATCTCCAAGGCATAAATAGAGCAAAGGAGACGAGTATCATTCAGAGAAAGACAAACACCAGCACATGGGAATTTCTTTAACGGGTCAGACTCTCCCAGGACAAAGTAAGCATGAGGCAGTCACATGTTTGGTTAAATGTAGATTACTGGCACTTTTGAAAAGAGATCAGACAAGTATCCGTATTTTTAAATGAAAGTCATGCAGACGCCATCAGCAGGTACAGGTGCAACACAGTAACCATCTGGTAAGGATTACACAGGACCCAATAAAACCAAAAAATGTATTTATTTTGCCAGGAAGCAATTAAGTACAATTTCCCTTACGAATGTTTAAATCTTTCCAAAAAATAAAATAAGTTGCTTAAAACAATTGCTTTGCCTTTAACTGTATTTGGGACGTCCACTTTAAAACGGAAGAGCGCTAAACTCAGGGAAAGGTGTCCTTTATTTAATAGAAAGAGTAGTAGATATGGAATCAGACTTCCCAGTAGTGGAGACAAATACAATCGACGAACCCAAAAAATGGATAGGATCACGGAAACTTTGTTACTATGGCGGCTATGTACAGAAGTAACAAACGGGCGAAATCCTAGAAATTGTTCATAAAAACCTCACTTATCTTGTGCCTGCGCTGATCGCCATTTGTGATGGGTCTCCTTATGCACTAACTTCTGTGTTAGCGCGCCCTGCAGCAGCTAACGCTCCTAGTTACGTGTTATGGGGCGTGTCTATAGTTTTGCCCTGGCGCAGCGGTAAAAAAATAAAGTAAATTCTTAACTAATTAGGTAACGCTGACCCCTCTCTTTTACCCATTTTCTTTTCCCCCGCCTCCTCAAAGATGGCGTTATTGTGTCAATATTAAACAAAAGATTAGCTTAGCACCAGTGGTAAGTACGCGATTTATCAAGCAATGCCTCTATTTTTCTATAATTATGTTGGTAAAAACCTTTTTGATTAAAGTATAAAATACATATTTAAAAGACTTTCTTAACTTTACATTAAAAAAAAATATATATAAAAGGATGATAATAGCAGTTTTTGTTAACTGTTTATTTTGAACATTTTCATAAATTATAAGGTGAATGGGGAAGGATGCAAAAAAATGATCAAGGCAGCGCCTCCAAATGTAACGGTATTTCCCCCACCCGGTGGCAGATTTGTCCATTACTACGGTGTATAGTACATATACCTGCTGGTAACAGAAGGGCTGAGTCGTCCGCCGGTGGTAGTGGGGCCACAGGACTCAGCTTCTGGGGTTCATACCCCACATATCTCTTTAGCAGTGCAGCGCCTCCATCTGCCGTAGGGTCCAGGAACTGAAGGTGATCTCCCACGGTAGAACTATTACATCTCCCCCCGTAAGGTCACGCACCAGGTAGAACGTATAACAACAGGAACGGTTTATTGTCTTCTGTACAGCACAGTTACATGGCAGGCTTCTGCCCGATGCAGTACTCTCAGCTCTCACTGAAGGATGGTCCCTGTACCGCCACTACAGGCCAAGGGCACCCGCAGCCATCCTAGCTCTTCGCCACCTCCCTAGCAGAGGCAGAGGTATGGTCCACACTCACTCTCCCCCGAAGGGAAGACCACAAGGGAAGGCCCCAATCTCAAGCTCCCAGTTGTGTTACCTGCCTTCCTCAGTGGTGGAAGGACACTACTAAATTTAGGGTGGTACTGCCTTTAAGTACTGCCAGGAGGAGGGCACCAGGTCTGGCTCATGATTGGTCATGCCCAGGCCTGATGTCACTGCCTCCCGCTGTCACTCAAATGCAGCTCCTCGGAGGGGGAAAACCCCATAGCAACTACTGGCAACCTGATTGTACCAGGGTTTACTGCCAGCCCAAGATCAGAATAGTAGCCATCAGGTGACCTGGCTACAATTATATTAGCAGTTTTAAGAAAATTCCAAAGTCAACACAATTTGTGCACGATATCACTTTCTTTTGACTGCGTATGTGGTACGGCTCCACATTCAATAAGGGGCAGGCCCTTCCAACCAGGTTAGGCTTTTACATTCCCCATCCCATTTCCCAGGCGTGGTCTTGATAGGCATCTTCAGGTAACCGGGAGCCACACAGCAACCCAACCTTGGAGAATGGATGGGCTAATGGTAAAGGCGCTGGTCTTTGAAATGAGAGAATCTGCTTCATGGTCTCAGATTATTATTATATGTATTTACAAAGGGGACAGCATTTCTGCAGCACAGTCGGGCCTTCAGCAGAGGGGGAGAGCTGGGACTGGTGTCCAGGGCTGGGCGAGTCAAGGGCCTCGGTCTCCCCTGCCTGCCTAGTACGGCTCATGTTGTCCTTGTGGTTGTCCATGTGGTTCAAAACCATTCAGAGAGGAATGCTGTTTTGAAACGGTCATATTAAACACAATTGAAGGATTTATTTTATTTTTACCTGGCCCATTCTAACATTATTCTTTCTTTGTATATAAAACTATTATATATAATGCATATTGTGTATTGTACATTCTTATATAAGATGCTATATGGATAATGAATCCTGCCCTACTAGGCTTTCGATAGAATGTTCAGTGCTAACGGTCCAGGGTCACAAGTGCAAATAGGGTAGAAAAAAACACAAATAGTGCAATTCTGTGTAATACCGTGTGTGTTCTTAGGTAGAAGGGTAATAGATGCACTCACAGGTTAGCTGGATAAAGCAGGCATGTATTGCACTTAAACTGGGCAATCAGCAGCTAGACTTTGGGAATATGACATTAGGCCTCAGGACAGAATGGATATCCCACATCCAATGGTGTTGAAAGGGCGTCCAGGATCACTTAAGGCCTGTGGGTATATCAGAAAAGCTCTTCAGTATGTTATAAAGAGAGAGAAAATGGACATAGTGCAAGCATTGCTTTTAATAACAATTGAAAAGTGTAACAATATAGGGTTAAACTCACATGCTACAGGTGAAAAATAATCATTGAGACAACACAGGGTCACAGTGCAGCCGCCGCAGACGTGCGCCAATACTCCAATCCGGTTTCCTCCTCCACAATGGGATATTCTATACTAGCAGCGCCGCCCTCCAGGGGAAGAAGGAGAGCAGCACACAGATATCCCAATGGATATGCATATCTGAGTTGTCTTACACATATTTTCAATATTTATATTTATTCAATTTCTGTATATACAAATTATATCTGGATACATTTTGCAGATATTTCTATTACTTTTGTGTTTGACTGGTCCCTATTTAGGACATTTTTAATAGTGTGGAATGCAACCAGACAGTAACTATGATATTGACCTACTTTCCATTGTATTTTGGCTGTTTACCTTTTGTAAATTCTTCCCCATTTTTTTGACTATATATATGTAACAGGGCTGGTCCCTGTTGCCTCTCTGCCCTTGTCACGTAAGTTCTGATAGCGCAGCAGGCTGTGACAAGCTATTCCAAGGGGCATTGACTCCCCTCATGCTACTCTTTGAGTGACAGAAGAGGAGGTGACCTGGTGTTTGTGTACAGCCAATAGTGGTGCGGACACTAGGCCCTCCCCTTCCAGATCTCAGAGAGGAAGAGCCAAACTGTTAGGCAGTGCTAGTCTGGAGTCTGGAGAGACTGGAACGGCTGTGAGTCTCTCTCATCCGGGATGAGCGTGCTCCCCAGGCCCTAGGGGGCTGGGAAACCATCTAAATTCTACAGAGGCCTCAATATTAACAGAGGTCCCGCACCATCCAGAGGTCTGGGACCTTCTGCTATCCACCTGGATCCGCTGTGTGTGTACCATCTGCAGTGTCTGCAATAAAGCCCTTTGTTTTTTATACCCCTGCCTGAGTTGCAGTATATTGGGCAGGGGAGGGAACGAAGTGTGCTTTGGTAAGAACTGCCTCTGGGATCCCTGGAGCTCACTGAAGCTGGAAGCGCTGTCACCATGAACGAAGTCTGAGTACATCAAAAGCCTGTCCCTGTCCCCACACCAACGCTGACATCTCAGCTCTCCTGACCCTCACAGGTATGCCAGCACCACAACATCTTAGTAGCAGCAGTAACATCTTCCAGGGGGGGTAAGGGAAAGCAGTGTTACATATATCTGTCATTTTGTAGGTGCTTTTGTTGCCATCTTGCTATTGAGCCCTGGTTGTAGAGGCTGTTTTGTTCTGTTGTTTGTTTCGTATAAAGTTTTGTAAATTGTATCTGTGATTGCGATGATGTCACGGAATGGAGGGCTATTTAAATCTAGAGCTCCTGAGGCACAATCATACTGATGCCCAAGAGGAAGCAGTTTAACTATGAAACTAATAGGGCTAGACTGGACCTGTCTACTGCTGTGACTTCCTCTGTGTCCATTGGGATATCTGTGTGCTGCTCTCCTTCTTCCCCTGGAGGCCGGCGCTGCTAGTATAGAATATCCGATTGTGGAGGAGGCGTCCGGATCGGAGTATCTGCGCAGGTCTGCAGCGGCGGCCGCACTGTGACCGTGTGTGGTCTCAATGACTATTTTTTTACCTGTAGCATGTGAGTTTAACCCTATATTGTTACACTTTTCAATTATTATTAAAAGCAACGCTTGCACTAAGTCCATTTTCTCTCTCTTTATAACATACTGGAGAGCTTTTCTGATATACCCACAGGCCTTAAGTGATCCTGGACGCCCTTTCAACACCATTGGGTGTGGGATATCCATTCTGTCCTGAGGCCTAATGTCATATTCCCAAAGTCTAGCTGCTGATAGCCCAGTTTAAGTGCAATACATGCCTGCTTTATCTAGCTAACCTGTGAGTGCATCAATTACCCTTCTACCTAAGAACACACACAGTATTACACAAAATTGCACTATTAGTGGGGGGGGGGGGGGGGGGGTTCTACTCCGCATGTGGTTCCTGGGAGTCACTCTCCAACTTTTTCATCTGTGTTCCTGTGAGACCTTTTGAAGGGTCGTTCCCTTGGAGAAACACCTCAGAACCTGGCCTAAGGTGTTGTGTTTGATATATTTGTGTCACTGATCAATCACTGTTTTTCAGTCATTTGCATCCTATTGATTGATGTGCTTTGTAATTGTTTGTTTGCTATCACAAGTACAAATGACTGAGAAAAGGATCAGCACCATATGCTTGTGTACCCAACACTAATGTCTACAAATTGTGTTTTTGCCTGAAGTGTGACTTTAAGGGTACAGTCCCACAATGCAATGTACGCCGTACACTGAAGTAAACTGAACACCCACCCACTGTATCTTTTTAGCAGGTAAACAGCAACACTGGAATGTGTTCACAATGTTATATTGTGCATGGAAACCTATGTTTTGACCTCCTCCTAAGGGAATGTTGTCAGGGCTAAGAAATTGTGAAAATAGAGTACAATAGATTAGCAAAAGGATCAAAGTGATTGACAAACCCAACAACCAATCGAAATAAAAAAAGAACCGGAGCTTATCTAAATAATTGTCGAGAAAGTCATTGAAAGTAGATCAGAGAGCAATGAATCCAGAGCGAGACGACATCGCTGCAGAAAGTCCTGGATTAGAAACATAAATTACTCATCCAATAAATACAGGAACACATACTACAAGTGTAAATAGCAAGTGTCAGAGAGTGAAACCCATAACACCAAATGGAGATAAGGGATGAAAAGTAACAAGGTTGTACAGTAAAACATGAGTTATATAAATGCAATCAGGGGCAACAGAAGTCAGACTATACAAATGTAGCCCCTTTTCCCTATGCCTAAGGGAACTACGTGGGCAGCTACGCGTGCTGCAGTACCTGTTTGCTCACAGAAGGCCTAAGCCTCCACCTCTGGGAGTCTGGGGTGAGCTCTTTCTCCTTGCGTGCAGCGCCTCCACCTCTGAGGGATCCCAGCGTTGCCGGGATAACCCCTCACAGGAACCGATACACAGTAATGAGTAATACACCACACAATGTATATAACTAAGGTTTACTGTACACACATACTAACACAGATAACATAATAACTGTACCCACCGTATGAAACCAGTACCCCAACACGTGGTGGTTCTTCCAAAGTACTGAGGGTGCTGTGCAACAATACCCCTGGTGTCCTGTCCCAGCAATTCCCACCCAAATGTGGGGTAGCGCAACCCCCTGGGGATGTAGGTGCACATTGGATACCTACTCCAGTACCCAGGTTCTGCTTGTTGCGATGGATTGGAGCGGGTCCCATGCAGCAGGGCCTCCAACACAAATCCCCTCTCTCTTAAGGGTCCTGATCCTCCTCGTGAGGTGAGCCCCAGCCAGAGGGTCTCACCTGAATTTTCTGGGGTACTGCGGCCTGATCCCAGGTCTCAAAGCACTGCTTTGCCGTCGGGTCACCGGTGCAGAAATATCAGTAAGGGGAAGATCAGTAAGGGGAAGGGCCTATCTGGGGCCTTCCCTGCAACTCTCCTCTACTATGGCTCAGGGCCTAACTGGGGTCTAGGGGGCAAGATCTAGGCCTAGGCCAGGAAGCTCCCTGGACACTACCTTTTTCTTTGCCTCCTCCGTCCAGACCGATTTGCGCGCTTCCTGCATGCGGAGAATATCCGGTCTCTCCCTCCTGCGTGAATCCCATTTCCCTCTAGGGATTCTGGGACGTAGTCTCGTGGCTGCATGTGCGGAGCTAACCTAAGATGTCCGCCACTCTCCTTACTCTGCGCATGCGCCTTCACAAAATGGCCGCCCCCACCTCCCGATCGCGCTGAGCTCCGTGGAACCACTAAACAGCTCCCTTGCACCGGAGGCAGGGTAGGGGGACTCGGCTACACAAAAAAAAAATGTATATGGTGGGAACAGATGAAAAGAAGTAAAACAGCAGAATGTCACCTGTTAGGCCTCGGATATAGTCCAGCCACGAGTGCACGACGGAGCGCATGACGTCACGCGAGCCTGTAGTAGAAGAGATCCGAGGCCTGTAGGATTGCACGACGGGGAGCGTGGCGAGGGCATGCCGAAGTCATGTGGGGGGGAGCGTGCCGTCACGTGAGCGGTTCGCCCTCATTGGCTGAACCGCGCGCGTGACCCGGCCGTCGCGAGGCAAATTCAAACAAATTTGTCTCGCGAAGTATCGGTCGCCCCGGCATGCTCATGCACGCGCGCTCTGTGGCTGTGCACATTGCCTTCCTGCCTTTTCTTTTCGCCGCGAGTGACGTCGCCTTCACTATGGCCGTGGTCTTACATTTCAAGTAGCAGTGAAACAGCCCGAGTGACGGCCTATGTAAGTAAAGGGTCACAAAGCAGGTACTGTACATGTTTACAAACACAAACTAGGAGATCGCAGGATCTCCCAAAGATCCCTATTTAGTTGCACTTCAAGGCTGCTATAATGTATAGGGGTTAAATACTCCCTGACACAATGTCTAGTTGGCTTATTTAGGGTACACAAAGTAACCGCTCCCAACATTAAAATTACATTTAATATTTACATTTGGTGAGCGGTTTACCACAAGTTATGTTATATAACTGTACATGTTTCGTTTGTTTCTTGTCCATAAGAAATCTTCTGGTTGAAGATAACGTATGGCCCATTGAATTGGCTGTAAGGTCCACCTGTGCCAGAAAATGTCTAACGGATTAGCACCACTTTGTAAACATGGGCAATTATATCAGTGAGTTGGTGTAATACAATAATATATAATTTTTGCAACATACTGTAGCAGAATAAAAATGTGAATATTCGCTTTTCTGCGTCTCAGTATAAGTACGTAGACATGGATAAAACAGACAACATTAACAATGATTGCCCCAAAGTATCTGACCTACTGGTAAGTGGCCTATCATAGTGCAAAGTACTCACACAGATACCCCTGTAAAACAAGCTCAAACTCGTTTTTTATTTTTATTTTTTAAAGATATCTGTGTGCAATTTGCCACTGGAGTCCTTGTAGATATAAAGATCAAATGGCAGATTGTTTGTTCTTTTTGGGGTCACTTTTATTACTATATCATTTTATTCAAGAAACAATTCTACAATGAATACATGCATCGTCAACGTATCTGCACGACATTTGAACATGGCACAGAAAAATCAGCAAAAATCACTTTAAATAATAATGCTCTCCTACTACCCTAAAAATAAATGTGTGTACGTTGGGGGAACATCATGTTCCCATAGCCGTCACCTTCGTCTGTAAATATCATGGATTGTCAAACACAAAATAATGATGAATATGAAGAAAAAGCACACCAAAAGGTTGGTAAAAATGTATTAAGCAGAACAAATATGAGTAGTAAATTCTCCTATCCGCTACTTACTAAGTACAATTAAATACTTGAATCATTCAAATTACAATTGAGGGGGTATATACTGTATATCACGGGTATAAGAGCAATCAAGCGCTGCCTGACGAAGCACTGGAAAGTGTGAAACGTGTCTGTGAGCAGATGCCGATCCCAGCGCGCTGGATTTTCGGCTCCATCAAACATCCACCTTACCCGACTCCATCCAGGCTCGCTATCTGGCATGAGGACTCCGTCTGATTTGCTGAAGTGCAGCTACATTATATGTACGTTTTAACTTTTTCCATATTTGTTCTGCTTAATACATTTTTACCAACCTTTGGTGCGCTTCGTGTGCTTTTTCTTCGTATGTTCCATCACCCAGGGAGCTTGTGTCCGGCGGGTGCCTTTGGGGGATGGGAGAAACCCTCAACACAGAAGCTGCAAAAAGGACGTGGTGCTATATTCCAGTAATTCACAATTGTAGGAATTAAATTGACCCAACTTTAAAAAAAAAATGATGTATAGCTTTTTCTCTTAATTCATGTCAGATGCTTATATATAAGAATTCGCTATCCAGTCATGCCATTTTCTGGATGAATGTCCTGTAGTTTAATTTAAAAAATAATATATTCTTTTGTATCCTCTATATCAGGAGTGCCCTGACACAGAAAGAGAGGACTCTGCTGTCCGGGGGTGGTTTGGTCCAGCTAGGTGATATATAATAGGAACAATCAGAAACACAACTTGCTGCCCCTTTATTTAATTAGAGTCTAAAGTAGAGGTGGCAACTGCAGTCCTCAAGCGCTACCAACAGGTCAGGGTTTCAGGGTATTCCTGCGTCTGCACAGGTGGGTCAGTCAAGGACTGCACCACCTGTGCTGATACAGGGATATCCTGAAAACCTGACCTGTTAGGGGTCCTTGAGGACTTGAGTTGAGCTGCCCTGCTTGATATGATGGTAATTCCTTTACAATTGGACTCAATGTTTGATCCACCTATTCACAGACTGTAATTATCCCAAGTTCTTGAGAGGGACCTGGAGAGGTCTGTAAATTATTATGGATGTTAGGAATTGTGCAAAAGTGCGAGGATTCGCCATCCTAGGGGTCGCAGACCGTCTCCTCATCCCAATAAACCTTCCGTGACGGATACCCAAGATGCGCGGTCTCATGGTCCCAGTACGCGCTCGCGCGCTGACCTTGCGCACTCTGTTCAACCGCCCACGGATTCAGACCCCGCCTCCATCACTGTCACACGACGTGGACGTTCGGCCAGCCTTCCTGCTGACGCGCGGGTCAGGCCACGCCCCCTGACCTCCGTGGGTCGGCACGTGATTAGTCCCGCCTTCTCTGGTCTCAGGAATCGGCGCGTGATCAGTTCCAAACTCAAACCTGATTAAGCTGCAGCATGGGGCACACCTGTGTGCACCAGCAGCCAATAGACTCTCACTTCCTGGTTCTGCCCTGGCTGGCTATTGGAGGCTCCTCCTTTGTATACCCTCACTCTGCTCTCAGTCTTTGCCGAGCATCATCATTGTGACGCCGTGTCTTGCCACATCCTTGTTCCAGAACCTTGCCTTGCTTGCTGATTAACCTCTTGTTGCCTGACCCTTGCTAGTACCTTGGACTCCGCTTCTCTCTACTCCTGATCCGGCTTGTTTGACCATACTCCTGGCACCTGTCCTGACCTCGGCTAAGTACTCCGACGATCCGACTATCTCCAATCCTGAACCTGGCTACGTACCCCGACTATCCGCAACTCTCCGCTCCTGAACCTGGTAAGTACCGTAACATATTCTGTTATCCGTAATCCTGACCTGGCTTGAACGACTACTCTACACTCTAGGCGCAGGTCAGCGTTACGCAATTCCCTGCCTCAGCACTGCGGTCGCACTTAGTTTGTGGTGAGCTACGCGTCGGAAAAAGGTTGTACTCTTAGGACTTTTATTATAAATATATGTATACTCTACATCATTTATGTAACCTAAAAAGCTCCCTTTATGCAGCAGTTCTTTCGATTCCTTTTGAAATTCAGGATCTTTATTTCAAAGCCGTTTTTGATTAATATTAACATATTAATCCTCTCTCACCAGGACAATGCTTTTATGATAATTTCTTTACTAGTGTGCCACTCGTTCAAGGATGTTCGTTCTTTTAATGCGATATTGTCAATTAGATTATTTCTTGGCAAACTAAGGATCCGCACCCCTCCCGGCGCGCTCCTGGCGCGCTCCCGGCGCGCTCCCGGCTTACCCAGACCCGCAATCGGGTGTCCTGCCTCTGCTGCCTCCTGCAGTACATCTCGCAGACCAGTCATTACCAGCGTACCTTCTAGGGATGCACGTGGACCTCACTAGGCACTAAATACCGTCCCCGCCTCCAGGCTTCGCTCGCGCGGTTATGTCACCGTCACGCAGCGCGCATCCGCTATGCGCGGCACCCACACGGAGAGTCTCCTTCGTTCCGCTGTGTAATAGCATTCACCTGTCTTGTCTCCATCAGCCAACCACAGCCCTGCATACTAGGGGTTATGCTTCCTCCTCATTGGTCTGTTCCTATATATGGTCAGCCTGCCCTCTGGCACATTGCCCGAGCATAACCTTGCATTGCCCGAGCATTACCTTGCATTGCCCGAGCATAACCTTGCATTGCCCAAGCATAACCTTGCATTGCCCGAGCATAACCTTGCATTGCCCAAGCATAACCTTGCATTGCCCTAGCATAACCTTCCATTGCCCGAGCATAGCCTTCCATTGCCCGAGCATAGCCTTCCATTGCCCGAGCATAACCTTGCATTGCCTGAGCATAGCCTTCCATTGCCTGAGCATAACCTTGCATTGCCTGAGCATAACCTTGCATTGCCTGAGCATAACCTTGCATTGCCCGAGCATAACCTTGCATTGCCCTAGCATAACCTTCCATTGCCCGAGCATAAACTTCCATTGCCCGAGCATAACCTTGCATTGCCCGAGCATAACCTTGTTTATGTGCACTGTGTTCACTGCAGTTCTGCCTCCTGTCTGAACCTTGCCTGTCTTGTCCTGTGTTGCCTGACCTTGCTTGTTCTTTGGATTCCGTACCTCTCCGCTCCTGACCTGCCTTACCCACGACGATCCGTACCTCTCCGCTACTGACCCCGGCTTACCCACGACGATCCGCACCTCTCCAATCCCGACCTTGGCTAAAGTACCTGCAACGATTCGTACCTCTCCAATCCAGACCTCGGCCAGTATCACTGACCATCCTGACCTCTCCTACCCCGACCCGGCTACCTCGACCTAGCTACACTCCAGATGCGCCCTCGCGGCTTTGGGTTGGCGTTTATCAAATCCCCACCTCGGCCTCGCGGTCACGCCTTGTTTGTGGTGAGCGCATCGTTACACAAACCAAGTGGGCCCCATCTCAGTGAGGCCCTAAAGGTCCAGACAGCCCAAATCTCATGGAATGATCAGAATTACTGCTACTTAGGTACAGTCGGGATTTGTCTGTAGTGAACCACCCTCCTAAAGGGTACTAGCAGGTTGGTGTATGGTGGGCCCCACTCTGTGTTGCCATGGGGATCATGATGTCACAAGAGTATTTAGGATAGGGGAAAGTTCTAGAGAAGTTAGGTTCCCGGAGGACAAGAGGAGCCTCTGGCAGAGTAGAGGGGGATGTTATAAAGTAATAGCACAGACCAGGCCTCCCTGCTTTATGTTGTAGCTAGGGATAGTGCCTCTCTAAATTAGGATCCCAGGAGAAGGCTAATTGTGTCCAACATATCTACAAGATAGGAAAACGGCATGCCACACGACTTCAGGAAAGATGGCTCCCGTGCAGGGCCGCCATAGGCTTTGTGGGGTCCAAGTTGGCATGCTAGCACTGCCCCTCCCCCCCATAATTTTTTTTTTTAAAAAGGGGACTTGCCTAGACCAGCAGCGTCATTACGTCACGGCGTCATGTGACGTCACATTGCCATGGCAGCAAAACGCTGCAGGAGGCGGCAAGCTGCGGAAAAGGTAAGAGCAAACACACACACCACCCCCTCTACCCCCCCCCCCCCATTCCTCTCTGCCGGTCCGGGGCCCCATGCTTCATCCTCTTCCTCCTCCTGTCGGCGCCGGGATCCAGCTTCCGACCGGAGGGGGAGGCGGGGAAAGCAGGGGGGGGGGGGAAAGACCCACGCTCTCTTACCCAGCTCCCCCTCTGGTCAGTTGAAAGTTTCATCCCGGCGCCGACAGCAGTGAGAGGAGGAAGGGTGGGGCCCCAGAGGCGCAGGGCCCAAGGAGGCCGCCTTGCCCTAAGGCGGGCCCTGGGGGTCCCAGGTATTGGCAGATCGGCTCTAACCACGCATCCGCATTAATAATGATATCAGTCAGTATGGCAGTTCCCAAACAGGCCCAAGGTATTGTGATCACTTTCAAAGCAGCAACCAGGATTCTCGTATATGGACCTAGTGTAATCGGGGTCCCACACAAGCAGAGAAACTAAGTAGACGCATCTCCATTTGAGTGGTCACTAATGGAAGCACCGTATTTATGTACGTCTGTGTTATAAAACCAGTACCATGTTGTCATGTGCGTGTGAGCGGTCCACGTGGTTGGGGACACGAATAAAGGACTGTTGTTGTAGTACGAAAGTTCCTGGCGCCCATTATTTTCCATCCTTGCTACCTCATCGCCCAGCCGCCTGAATCCAGCCCCCTGAGTAAAGGTAACCCCACTCTGAGGAGCCAAACACACAGTGCACCGATGTAATGTCCGTAGAAGATGGGCAGGGAGACATACACGTTATATCTGTGGCAATATATTATTATTATTATATGCACAATAACACAGTACAAATAGGCCATTTGCCAATTCATCAGAAACTTTGGTGCAATTATTGTTGGTATTTAAGAGAGAGAAGTTCCCCCCTAAAAGGTAGGGGGGATAGAGAAACCCAATAACCTGCACTCGCAGATCAATGTAAGTTTATCAGAGTGCGACTTAGGGATGTACACAGAGCACTAGATAAAGTATGGTAAGGAGGGTAATGATATTGAGTTCCCCAAATGAAATGATGTAGTGCTTAGTAAAAATATTAAAATCATTTTAATCATCCAAAATATAAAATAATTGGGGCAAAAGAAATTGTTTAAGAAACCGCTGTGAGGCGTTTAACAATGGAGGTGAGGTCCACTGAAGCGTAGTCACCTGATATCTGCCTCATATTTGTCCTGCCATTTAATCCCTTGGTCTACAGTATAGAGACCAAAGCCTTGATTAGGCAGGGAATAGCACAGGATCTGTGTGAGGACAAATCATAAAGTATAGTAAGGGTAATGATATTGAGTGCCCCAAATGAGTCGCACTCTCAGAAATAGATCCACACCAACACGGCATCCCCCTTACTCTCCTGAACTGTCGAAGTGACAATATCGAGCCCGATTGTTTACAATCTACTTGACTGTGCTTTTTATCTGTGTAAGTAATTACTTGCATTATTACTGTATTGGTTGAATACATACCTCTTTACCTCAGTGCGCTCTTTTTTTCCTCTTTGTGGGTGCCGGCCGACGGAGCTTTCTTGCGGTGGGCGCCGGTGGAGGAGGGGAGTACCTCCACGCATGAGGAGCTGCAAGAGGAAGGAGAAGATCTACCTCAAAGATATACAGAACTTAGGAAGCATGAGCGTGGATTGAAAACCATCTGACTCTCATAAACATACATTGATCTGAGAGTGCATGTTATTGGGTTGCTCTATTCCCCCTACCTTTTAGGGGGGAACGTCTCTCTCTTATATATGCGCTACACCCTAGTGCATCAGGATCATACGTAACACAAGTGGAGTGGGTGATTTCTTTTACAATTATTGTTGGTATGTCTGTTTTATCTATGTATTTATACTGAGAAGCATTAAAGGGAATATGTACAATATGATTCTGCTATGTTGTAACAATTATATTTTATACTATATTAAGTCACTGTACTATATTGTCTGTCATTGAACAATATTATGCTTCTTAGAGCTGGTTATTTATGTATTGCTATGTACTGTAGATATACTGGTTGGTTTTAATTTAATAATTTGTGTACAAATACAATTGACTTTAACTAGATCCTTGGGTGCCTGGGAAGTGTAGTTATAAAATGTACAGTCCTTGGCATATTTTGTTGAAAAATATGAAATGTGTAGATTAGTGAATAAGATAATAGTGATACTCAGCGATCACTACTTCCGTCACATTGCACAAGACTGAGGCCTTATGCAATAAAGTATGATAGCGCTGATTTCAATGGGTTTTTTTTTGTGTGGAATCAGTGCTAATAAGGCCTTAAGAACCATATTCTTACTCAGCCTCCCTAAATTAGGTGGGCAGAAGGGTAAGGAGAAATGACCATGGTATTTTATTTATATGGGAAATTAGAGTTGTTCCGTATAGCATGAAAATATATAGTAATATCAGAACATTCTCTCTTTTCTGTCTCGTCTTAGAACAAACCTCATCTCTCGTCTTGCCATCTAGTTTGTCCTTTTGACCTCTGGCTTGTTTCTACGTTTATTTGTATTGGGACGGGGGACACAAACCCAGAACATAGACATGTTCATATGTCTGGACCTACAGATGCAGCCCCTCCCCCTTATGCCCAAAACCTAAGGGTGACACTAAACACTTCACTAACGAAAGGATGTGTGTGTTCACGGGAGACAGAAGATGTCAAACAAAAGCAGCCTTTTCACATGGAAGCGATGTCTGGCTCTGCAGTTGGGATCACAGATAAGTGAAATCACACAGCCCAGCTAAAGATCATGTCTAGACAGAGCAGATAGGAACAAACAAGACACATGCACCAATTCCTGGAGGTCCAAGTGTGATGATACTATTTGATACTGTGTACCGACACTTTATTTGCACAACTACATCTTTTTCTATATATGGAAAGACATAACTTTATTTATATAGCTTTGTTCTCCAAATGGGACTGAAAAGCCTCAATAATTACAAAAAAAGAAAAACCATTAAAAATATAAAAATGTAACCAAATACAATTACAATTAATCCAATGCCTGGGTGAACAGGTAAGTATTGAGCCAGATTTTAAAGATTACAGAGAGGTGGCCATTCGAAGCAGAGAGTCCCTAAGACTGGGAGAAGCATAACTAAAACTTCAGGCCCCAAAGGATGACCAAGAGAGTCTGGGACTTGTTCGCAGTCCTTCACCTGCAGATCGAAGTGAGCGAGTTACGGCTTAGGGACCTACGAGTTCCTTCAAATAGTTAGGACCCTAATTATGTAAGGCTTTAAATGACAAGCCAACCTTGAAACAGATTTGCCACCTTTCAAGGAAGAAGTGCAGAGATCGGAGAACGTGTCATGGGGGTAAGAATGGGTCTGGTTAGTTAACAACCTGGTTGCAGCATTCTGTACCTGCTGCAAATAGTGCAGCTCTGCTTCAGGAAGTCCCAAGTAAAAGTACACATTGCCGTAATCCAGGCATGAGGACACAAGGGCCTGCACCAAGGTAGGGAGACCCTCTGAGGGAATCAAGTGCGTAATACTGGCTATGTCCCTCCGGTGAAAGAATGATGATTTGATTATGACTGACACAATGTTTAAGCATCAAGACACAATCAAGGACAACATCAAGATTCTGCACACAATACCAGTCCAGCAGCTGGGAACGCCCCCAAGTTCAAAGCCAGTTGGCTGACCCGTCTGTTGTTTCGTTGTTATCAGACAGTCCACTCCCATCATTAGCACCTCTGTCTTATCAGGATTCAACCTCAACCAACTGGCACTCATTTAGTCTGGGAGCTCAGCTAGACATGTATTGAGAACTGATTGGGTCCTTAGTAACCGGTGCAAAGGACAACTAGGAGCTGTTTGTCATCTGCATAGCAGTGATAATAACCCAGGCCATGCTATGTGATAATGCCACCCAGTGCTAGCATTTACACTACAAACAATATGGGAGATAGAGTCCTGTGGCATTCCACATCTTAAGCTATGGCCCCAGTATTTACTGCTGCATGCACACCGGGCGGCGAGTGCACAGATAAAAGCCACGATCTGCGGTCTGTAGGGGCGAGATGGGATGCGTGGGGGGGCGGGGCCTTGTCGGGGTACATGGCCATGATGGGGCATATCTGCCCTTCCATTGGCTGCCCGCGCCAACCACGTGATCGCGTCGCGGCACGGGAAGACACAATTCTTGTCTTCGCTGCCAGCTTACGCGCCATCGTGTCACACACACTCGCGGCCACTGGGGACCTGGCTTTAGGAGCACTGGTGCAGGGGAGTGTACTCTGAGCCTTTAAGACACTCTGTGACCTGCCAGTGATAACATTTTTTAATCAACTGAAGACAGCATCACCCACACATCAGGAATTCTTTAAACTGTCCATTTAAAGGTCCATTGTGTCAAATGCTGCGGAAAGATCAAAGAGGACTAGGATAGAACAATCACCATCTCGCACCACCAGGAGAACGTTAAGCGCCTGAAGCTGCGCTGTCTCAGTACTATGCTGTCTCTCCCGAATCCCGACTGCAATGAATCAACAATATCGGAGACACTGGAGACACAGGAAGTGCTTGTACAAGGCCACAAAGTTACTGGGCTTTGAGACATGTTAACCCCTTCATTTGCAAATGACATTAGCACAAGACCACTTTCTTAGTGTACCACTGCTATTATTCAAATCACTAATGTACACATAATTCTGATGCCCCTTGCTTCTAAATCCGGTGCTCAACAGAGTCAGAAAAACCTCACAAGTCTCTTGGCGAGTTGAAGAATCAGTCCCACTTAGTACATACCGTTGTTTGGCTCTCAATGAGAGTCACATTACTCACGGCTTTTTAGAATGTGCAGGTGGAAGTCTGGTCGTGTCCAATTCAATGTGGCAAGTCCACCAATCAGTGCGCTCCGCGTGTCTCTGCGAGATGCTCTCGTCGACTGGCCTGTCACCCACAGCACAATGATGCAGATTCCCAGCAGAATAAGGTATGATTCCCACGCTGCACTGTACCCTCTTTGATAAAGCACCCTGCGCGTGAAACGCGTTAGAGTGGCTAAATCAGTATTTCTGTCCATGTTTTTCTGAAATAAACCCTTTTTTGATTAAGCATATCCCACACGTGGGGATGTAACATCCAATATTCAAATCACTAGGTTGTCAAGGGGCCAGCAACATACTGCTTGACAATTCATTAGTGGCATCTCTGGCAACAAAAGGGTTAATGACCCTAATCATCTTTTAAACAGGTATAACACCTCCTCCCCTCCCCCCCCCACGGGAGATGTGCCTGCTATGTGTGTATCTGGTGCTGGTTACCTGAGTCTCCGCGGATGTTAGCGGGAGCAGCAACGGGACAGGCTGGTAGTTCTCCGGTACAGCGCCCCCATCCTGTAGGGAGCTGTCGGAAGCAGAGAGTAGTCCCTACAGGAACCCTCTTTTTCCAGTAACCACCCAGAGGCCAGGAACGGTTCACCTTTTATTTGGCAGGCCAGACCCGATTCCTTCTCTTGCAAGAGAGGTCCATGAGATATAGCGACATCATAATGCACATATCCTGGTGGCAGATAGATAGAGTCAGGTGGCTATAAAGTTGGGACAGAAAGCAGATGAAGAAAGAGTGTCAGTTGAGATGTGAGGAGAAAGCAAGAATGCTGGAGGAGAGAGGCAGAAAAAATTGATGACTTCACGGTATTAAATGAAAGAGATGTGGAAGAGAGAGAGAGAGAGAGAGAGAGAGAGAGAGAGAGGGGAGGGGGGAAGAGAGAGGATGAGGAGGGGATGCAACAATCTTGGAATTTGTGGGAGAGGAGCATTAAGATCAGTATTGCTCGCGATGGGCCTGCATGACTGCCGGTATGTTATTTATAAATTCTGACCATTACATCATTCGATATAAATTTCACTCCAAGCATGCACCAATTTGCACCATTTCATATTCTATTTCCTAAAAAAATATCCCAGCGAGGCCGCTCCCTCCCAGGACCCCTCCCCAGACTTCTTACGAAATAGAATATAAATTGTTGAATACTTGGAGTGAAATTTAGAAAACATTTTCGCAACAATCAGGTCATGTATAAATAACATTCTCCCCCCCCCCCCCAATGATTCTCTTGCACATCGCACCTTTCACTATTGTGCCCAGTGTTTTTGGAGAAGCCACCTGGCACCCCTACCTGCTTCCTCAGCAGACTGTGGAACTCGGGTTCCTCGCAGACAAGTCCTGCGTCCAGCAGATAGGTCAGTCCTGTCTCCTCAGCTTCCGGTGCTGGGTAGGCATTCCAGCCTCCTTCCTGGCCTTGGGAACCGTTCCAACCCACATCCTTGCAAGTTAGGGAAAGACTGTTCTGGAATGCTGCTGACCGCCTTTTAAACCCCTTGCAAGCAGGAGTTCAGTCTGAATTAATTAGGCGCACCTGCAGATTGCCTGGCTAGATGAGTTTAACCTCTCGCATGCTGAAAAGCATGCATACTGCAACCTCTCTCTAACATACCCATTCTATGTCACTATGTTCTATGTTTAACCCCCGAAGAAGAGCCGCAATGGTGAAACGCGTAGGGTGACTTTTTTTCAGGGGGAGAATGCGTTGGGAATGCTGTTCCTGTACCATTTTTCATAGACCATATGGGGTTAATTTTATAGCATTATTGTGATCATCTAAAAAAAACAACTAATTTTTATATGTTTTATAAAAACAATTAGAATGCAATCATTATTATTTACAAAAATCATAACATAGATTCGAAATGATTTTGAAATGTGAATAAATGTGTATATTTTTGCGCACGTTCAAGAATTATTTTCAGCACACAGCAATCTGGCAACGCTGTGCAGCAGGGCGCGTGTCGGCTGTGCAGCAGGGGGCGTGTCGGCTGTGCAGCAGGGCGCGTGTCGGCTGTGCAGCAGGGTGTGTGTCGGCTGTGCAGCAGGGCGCGTGTCGGCTGTGCAGCAAGGCGCGTGTCGGCTGCGCAGCAGGGCTCATGTCGGCTGTGCAGCAGGGCGCGTGTCGGCTGCGCAGCAGGGCGCGTGTCGGCTGAGCTCCGTCTGTGTGAACTTAACCGTGTGAACTTGTTGCTGTGTGAACTGGAGGTGTGACAGTTTTTTACTTTTTAACTACTTCGGTGTCTTCGACTTCTACAGTTGAAGAACAAGATGCCCAATAATCGGCCGAGTTGCTGGACTTGAGAACAAACAAAAAATTATTTCTGCAAAAAAGAACAACTGGCTGTCTATACAAAATAGAAAACTGGCCTGCAGGCCGTACAAAAAAAGTAGGTTTCCTTGGAGTCCAGACAAAGATAGGAATGAAATTAGCGAAAGAGTGGGCCAATAATGAAATTACTTCTGGTGAAACACGAGAGCAGCAGTTAATGTCCTTACGGAAGAAATTATGTCTTCACAAAGAAAGTCTTTGTCATGAAGCTGCTTTGAGGTTGATGGCAAAGGCCAAGAAAGAGACGTTAGAAAATGTATTTATGAAATCACTCTCTCTCTCTCTCTCTCTCTCTCTCTCTCTCTCGTGAGAAATGACTGTCAAAATATTTTGCACGGCGTATAAAGTGGCGACGAAGAACCAGTCATTTAAATTTTTTGAAAATGAAATAGATTTACAAGGACGTGATGGTATTGACGTTGGAAAGATACTTTGCTCTGCGAGTGCATGCATAAACATAGGTTATCACATTATCAGGGAAATTAGTCAATTGGTTCAGAAAATTGTAAACTCCAAAAGTAAAACCTGGCTCTCCCAACATGACTGCTATGGAGGCTGCTGTGTCCTATGGTGGTTTCTCTCACATGCCACGCTCCAACGGTCAGGGTGGAGGGCTAGGTCTCCTCCTCTCCCAGCTCTTCTACCCTCTCTCTCTGCACGTGTAAATCATCTACATACTGGCGAGAGATGTAGAGACATCTTCTACCTCCAACTTCCTCTCTGTCTTTGAATCCTGTCATTTGACGCTCGATTTTGAAGTAGAAGTAGGGCGGCAGAACGGAGGCTGCCGGCACAGACAAGTCCTTCCCGTTAGGTTCGACAACGCGGCAAATGCAAATGGGGGTGGACATTTTTGCCGCCATTAGGCCCCGGCCTAATGGGAATTCGGACACTGCCTGTATCCCTCCTGCCTTTGCCTTCAAGCTGCTAGAACATCTCGTGTTCTTAAGTATGATCCACTTTCTTAATTCCCTAGCCCTCCCGGACCCTTTACAATCTGACTTTTGTACAGCTTACTCAGCAGAGACTGTGCTCACTAAAGTAACCAAGGATCTACATAAAGCCAAATCCCATGGTCATTTTCTCTACTTATCCTACTCTATCCCTCTGCTGCCTTCCATACTGTTGATCATCCTCTTCTCATTCGTATGCTAAACACTTTTGGAATCCGCAACAAAGCGCTATCCTGGTTCTCATCGTACTTCTCCGATCTCACATTTTCAGTCTCTGTTGCTAACATGTCTTTGTATTCTGTTGATCTGTCTGTTGGGGTAACCTCAGGGCTCTGTTCTGGGAATTCTCCTTTTCTCACTCTACACACTATCACTTGGTGACCTCATCAACTCATTTAGCCTTAGGCATCATCTCTATTCAGAATATACACAGATATATCCCGACACTCACACCTGCAATCCAGTCCCAAGTCTCAGGTTGCCTCCTGGCTATATCCCCGTGGACGTTGCTCTGCCGCCTTAAACTTAATATATCTAAAACTGGGCTCTTCATATTTCCCTGTAAATCTGGCCTAATATCCCCCGTTTCCATCACAGTACACAGTACTGCCATCTATCACAGGGGTGCGCAAACTGGGGGGCGGGACACTGTTTTGGGGGGGCACGGCGGTTACAGAGGCTTCGCACTCAGAGCGCGCGGCCTCTAAACTACTTACCCGGTTTCAGTCACGCGCCTCTGTGGCAATGCGGCATCAAATGACACCCATTGCCATGGAGACGTGACGTCAAATGACACCGCGGGTCACGTGACGTGACATGACCCCACAGCATCATTTGACGCCAGATTAGAGGTAAGGGGGCGGGGGATGCGACCCAGGAGGAGAGCCGGCAGGCGGGGGCCCAGCACAGGAAGTTTGCCCACCCCTAATCTATCCGGTCACCAAAGCATGTTGCCTAGGAGTGACATTTGACTCTTCCCTTCCCTTCTCCATTCACATTCATTGCATGGCTAAAATCTGTCGCTTCGCTCTCCGTAATATTGCCAAGATCTGCCTTTTCCTATCAATCTGCTGCTAAAACTCTAATGCTTGACCTTATCCTCTCCCTTCCGGATTATTGTAACATACTGCTAAAGGGCCTTCCTGCGTCACAACTTTCCCATTTGTAATCTAGCCAAAATTCTGCTGCTAGAATAATTTCACTTTCTCCCAAAACAGTATTCGCTCATCTCCTGCTTAAATCCCTCTCCTGGCTTCCCATCAAATTTCTGATCACCTACTGTACAACGTTCTGCTCATTACCTTTAAGGCTCTCCAGTCATCTGCTCCTCCCTAGTCATCAGTTCTGATCTCCCGCTATGCCCCTGCTAGTCTCCTGTGATCTGTCTCCTTTCCACCACTTTCAACTCTACTGCCCCTTACCTGTGGAACTCCCTCTCACTCAGTATACGCCAAGCACCTTCTCTCCCGACTTTTAAGTCAAACCTTAAAACTCGCCTCCTAAAGGAAGCATCCCAATAGCCTGGACTCGTGACTACTGTTTCACACAAACAGCCGCATTGGGCGAGACAGTAGCATTGTGGCCAAGCACTGCCATCTACTGCACTTTATTCCCTCACCTGCTATCTCTGTAAGTCTCCCAACATACCACTTAGATTGTAAGCTCTCCAGGGCAGGGATTTCATTTTTATTGTCTGACTTTGTTTGTTGCACTTCTATTATAATTCCCTGTACTTATTGTCTCTTTTGTAAACCGCTGAGTACACTTTGGGTGAATATATATATATATATATAAAAACAAAACATAAAAAAAGCGCAAGCTCCATAGCGCGTAACTGTGTACAAAAATGGGTACATTTATTAAGGAGAGTGTCCCTAGGAGATACACTTACAAAAGGTTAAAATAACATGTACATTGGAGAGAAACTGTATGGGGCGTCATCTACAGGAGTGGGGGGGGGGAGGGGGGGGCGATAGTGATACTGTGCACCTGGTGTAGCTGCATCTGACTCCTGCCACGAGTCCTGCAGCGTTTCAGCGTCTCAAGTGTTCAAAAGAGCTTCCTTCTGTAATGCACCGTTGGAAATACAGGCAGAGCAGCTGAAAGGTAACAGAGAACACAGGACCTCCTCCCACACGTCCGTCTGAGATGACGTCACCTCGTCTCTACGCGTTTTGTCACGTTGTGAGACTTCCTCAGGAGAAAATATATATATATATGTAGGGGTGTGTTAGATACCTCATGTGGATGCAGTGTGTGCTCACAGGGCGAGTGGTGCATGTTCCGCGGCGGCCCGATACTATAGGGCGCCGCCATGTTATTGCGCAACATCACGGACGGCACTGACAGAGCAGAGGTCGCGCATGCGCAATGAAAGCGCGCGAACGACGGACCAATAAGAGAAAGGCTCCGTTGGTGGACTACAACTCCCATGAGCTCTAGGACAGTCATCTGACGGCAGGAACCAATCAGAAGGCTGCGATTACGGGAGGAGGAAAGGGAAGCGTGGGGGAGAGACCACGCTAGGCAGAGGGGATCCGGAGGTTGAAGGAGGAGGTAGTGCGAGTGCAGGGGGTCAGTGACCCACCTGCATAGGACAGCTCTTCCCCGCAGGCCCCTAGGAGAATTCCCTGAGTCACAGTAGGTTGCTGTGCTGCAGGGACGCTGATAGTGGTAGCAACGTCACCCTTACTGTACAACAGTTAGGGACCAGTGTGCGGAGCAAGGTGGTTGCGAGCCGTTTGGGACCAGACGGCTGAACATTGCGACACCGGAGGCAGGCCGTGGATTCGTCTGATCCTTTTCGAAGTTGTACCGGTCACCTCAGTGACCGGAAGGTATTTACAGCAAGTGCACCAACACCGGTCAACAGGCGCTGATCCCGCCTTAGGCGTAACTCTTTGGGGACACTAGTGAAGTGGCCAAAGGCCTAAGTTTACTTAACCTTCTTTTCCTAATTAATACAAGGACACGGTGTGTGGGGCACGCGGTGACGGGACAGAGACATACTCATTAGGAGCGTGGCTGAGCCACTACCGTTATAAGGACAATACTCTGTAGGAGCGTGGCGGAGCCACTAACGTATAAAGACATTACCAGTTAGCTGTGTTAGTGTATAGGTGATAAGCGTATAGTATAAGGGTTATGTGTTATGTGTTGATGCCAATGATAAAGTGATAAGGTGATTATTGCATTACAGTAAAACTGGTTGCAAGCATATGTGTTGTTATGTTTCTTGCCCAGGGGAATCTTACACGATGGGGATCCTGGGTAAGTGGAGGCGCTGCGCTAATTAAGTGTTACCCCAGGCTCCCAGCTAGTGGAGGCTCAAATCTCCTGGAGCCACAGCTGTGTGTAGTACCCGTAGTCTCTTTAGAGTGTCAGAAAAAGGGCTATATACACACACACACACACACACACAGATATACATACACACACTCATAATTATAGTCTTTTTAAGGTTAATGTTCTAGGCTGGGCAATGGAGCTGGCTAAAGTTATAACGGTTATTTACCTTCTGGTTGGGAGGCGAGGAAATAGTTTAATTTAATGTATTATTCATTTTATTAGGTAAAATTGGTGGTTAATAAACGGCGTTTGCCGTAAGGAATAAAGAGGAGGGCACTGCGGTCTTGCAAAAACTATTTGATAAAGCCAAAGAAAACCAACGTTTTGGTTGCTACGGGCATTCTTTATCAATTTGAGGGCTACAGTGAATAAAAAATATATATATATATGTATTTAACACCCTTTCTCCCTCTTACAGGAGATCTGCCTGCTACGTGTATACCGGGTGCTGGTTAGCTCACCTGCTGTAGGCCAGGAAGCCTGAGTCTCCGCGGATGGTAGTGGGAGTATCAACGGGACAGGCTGGTACTTCATCAGTGCAGCGCCTCCATCCTGTAGGGTGCTGCCGGAGGCAGATGGTGTTCCCTACAGCAGCGCTGCGCAAACGTTTTCAGCTGCGCCCCCTTCCTGGGAGCCGCAGCGTTCACGCCCCTTCTCCCCCAAAGGCACGGCTTCAAATTACGTTGTGGGTCACGTCACGTGACCCCACCGCGTCATTTGACGCGCATTGCAATGGCCACGCGTTGCCAAATACCCGGCTGCCAGTAGGTAAGTGAGGTTACAGAGGCCTCACGCCTCCCCCGGCATTAAATTAAATGCCTGGGGGAAGAGCGTGGGGCCTCTGTAACAGCCCGCGCCCCCCCCCCTGCAAATTCTCGTGCGCCCCAGTTTGTGCACCGCGGCCCTACAGGAACCCCCTTTTCCAGTAACGACACAGAGATTTGGAACTGTTCACCCTTTATTTGGCAGGCCAGGACCTGATTCCTTCTCTTGCAAGAGAGGTACTTCTTACACCCGACAATCATGGAACATCTTCCCTCGCATCTCGCATCCCTGTCATTCCCTGACTAGGCCCCCCCAAGGGGCTTGAGGCTAGTCCCCACCCCCTTAACGGGGTAAGGCAGATACCGCCTCACTCGCTGGGGAGCAGGCTACATCCTGGAGTTGTCTCCTCTACATCTGGGTTAGGAGCCTCATACAGTATACCTGGGGACATGTAGGATATTGATTGGTCTACAGCTTGAAGAGAAACAGCAACCTATCAGCTAGCAACATTTAGCAATACTATGCGGGCAATGCTAGAAAAGCTACAAATCCAGCGTTTACTGAAGCCAAAACTGACATTTTTATAGACCACCCCCCCAAGGCTCCTATTTCATTTAATTCAATCAATATGCTGTGATCTTCAGTTGAATGGAGCCAAGATATTCTCAAGCAAGGGAAAGATGGCCTCGCCGCATATTTAATAGGGGCCTAAAATGTATACACTCTAGTTTGGGAACCCCCCCCCTATGAGGTTAGCTGGTGTTACTGAGCAAGTGTTGAATTGTAAAAGATGTATGTAAAGAAGAAACATTGTCAGATGTCCCCATGTGTCGCTGAAAGTCCTATCCAAGAAATCCTTTTTGATCAATAGTTTTCCAACACAGCAAACAACACTTCCTAAATAATTGATGTGCAATGTATGCCCTGCAATATATAAAATGCATTCTTTTCACTGACCCGAGCTTACATCAGTTGTTTCCTGTCCGGTGGCAGAATGCCCTAATAGATAATGTTATCAAGTGAAGACTCAGATGAAGAACTTAACTGGCAGATGCCAGAGCTGTGTATGTGTTCTAAAAAACTAACGTTCTGTCTTCTCGTTCAAACATCTTGATGCGTATGGACCAAATCCATGAAGTTTTGTCATAGGGCTGAATGGACTTCTTGGCTTTCGCAGCCACTATATGTTTACATGTATATTTCACACGGAAAGTAGAATATAAAGCAATCTATACATACAAACATACATACCCACTATCAGGCTTATCAATGAGTGTCTCATACGTATTAACTTCCACAATTAATCTTCGTAAAAGGTTTCTTGGAAAAAACCATAGAACATAACTGAGAGATGCCCAAACGTGGCCCCTTCGTGTACCGTATCATGACACAATAAACCATGACAATAAACCTGTTTCTCCTGAGTCTTTTAATTCAGTGGATAATGTTTTTCTTCCACCTGCTTAGCTCACTTGTCTTTTCCCTTTCCTCTTCAGAATGTGGAGCATACGTCAGCTGAAAGTTCCTTTGCCATGTGACACATTTATGACATGTTGTGATGACATCATCAATGGAAGGCACGAGATCAAGATCTGAGCTGTCACAACAGTTTTCCAGTAGAATAGCTTTGGTTTGCATTCACAGGGTACATGGTACTGTACATGAAGAGTAGGGGATGCGAGAGAGAGAGAGCCTAAAATCAGAAAGGGAACAAAAGAAGAAGTGACCGGGGCTAATATTTTAGAGGATACCTAGACTGAGAAGATTTGTATTCTAACTGCACATTATCTCTGCCAGACAAAGCTGTAAGTAGCTCAAGTTTCCTAGTTTATTAAACTTTCTAAAGAAAAGAAAAATAGTAGATAAGACGGGTGGTGACATAAAAATGAAATGAATGAATGAATGAAGTCCAACCAGACTTGATTGTATCCCACCTTGTGCCATAGTACAAGCCTGTTTTGGGGATATCCATATTTTAACAGTATTAGTTTCAGGACATATTATATCTGTAGAATACATTGATTTGTAATTCAATGATTTGGTGCAAAAGTTGTAGAAGCCGCACTGATGTTGGAGAAGTGTAGATTTGTTATGATACCTTTTAATGGATCTACTGTGAGTTCTTCATAGATGAAATGATATTGTACAGTGTACAAACCTCACTGGTTACTTCTTGTCCCCAAGAGGGATAAGAATGTTAGTTCCCAGTGGATGTCAGTACAAGAAAACCTGATGATAATAAACAACCTGATAAACAATAACATCTGCTACATCGGCATATATGTATTTACCAGTAGAAGAATCTTTAACCATTGCCTTTTACGTGTATATATGTAGGAGACTCCCTCATATTTAGCACAAAAAAATGTCAAACTCCGCAGGCCTTAAAGCAGCAGTCCAAGCTGCCGTTTTTGTCCCCCCCCCCTTTAATATGAGCATCAATACAATCCACACAGTGATAAGTAATTAGCAAAGTTGCTGATCGATCGGCGAAGATTCGGCTCGGGGATTCACTAAATGGCTGTCAGTGTCAGCAGAAGAGAAACAAAGATGCAAAGTTCTGTGGGGAAGATCATGTGACCAGGCAGTCACTAGATACAATTGGTGCACTGCTAGAGAGAGGGCAGGGCTCAAAAAAGGGTGTGCCAGAGCCTGTTTCAGAAGAGGAAGGGGATGTGACTTTGTAAATGGTTGCTATAGAAACCAAAAGAAGCTCGTTACAATATAATACTGTACATTAAAAATGTCATTCAGAGTTGTTTTTTCAACAACTTCAACAACAACAACAACGCTACAAGTATTTTCTCATAGTACAAAACTGATTTATTAAAAAAAAAAAAAAAAAAAAAAAAAAAAAACATAGGATATTGTTTGATCTGCAGCTTTAAACACATGGACCCGTTCACCCCTCCTCCCCCAACCCCACTGCTGAAAAGTTGAAACCTGCCACAACTCCCCCCTACCGACTGAACTTTATTGTTCCTGAGTCCCCGCTACACGCCCTGCTAAATAAGAAGGCGTGGCCCAGTTCCAATATGGATAGTTGGGGAGGGACACGGGCAGGAATTCTTTGGAAAATGTCAGTGTGTCAAAGATCATTTTTATTTGATTTAACACCTCGCTCCTTCAGTATCAGAAGGGCCTGTTCCAGAATATTCCAAATGCAGAAAATAGTTCGAGAAACATTGCAGTGTATGGAAGCAAAATTGTTTGCATTAAAGCTGCGTTTCCAACCCAGCGCCAGCCCAAAGAATCATTTCAAAGCAAAAAATAACTTAACCTGTGAGTTTCTTAAAAGCAGAATCGCACCCATTTCACGACTGGTTACAGCTGCGACGGTTTTGCGAATGGTAACGCGATTCGTTTGAGACAGGGGTGGCCAACTCCAGACCACAAGGGCCGCCAACAGGTCAGGTTTTCATGATGTCACAGAGCACAGGCGGCTCAGTCAGCGAGTGGCCTGACTTGAACCACCTGTGCTGAAGCAGGGATATAGTCTGAAAACCTAGTGGCCTGACTGAACCACCTGTGCTGAAGCAGGGATAGTCTGAAAACCTGACCTGTTGCTGGCCCTTGAGGACTGGAGTTGGCCACCCCTGGTGTAAGACATTTGCGTAAGCATTTTTATTCAAGAGAAGCAAACTTTCAGCTAAATGAAAAATAAAAAAAACCCCATTGTTCTATGCATAATTGCTTGGGAGTGGGATTGCTCTTTTGGCCGTCAAGATCTTTCTCACAAAAGAGATTTTTTTTTTTTTTAAACCTTCACAGCATTGAAAAAACCCCACAAAGCTTGGAAAAAAAAAAAAAAACAATTTCTCTGCCCATTAACCTACATAACCTGCCACTGTCATTGTGGTGGGACTGCCACGTTAACAAGATATAGTGCAGACAGTTTATCTGCGGTGCTGGGGTGCAGGGCTTTATTTTATCTATAGGTCACCTGACTTGTACAGCGTAATAGCCTCTACGCCAGTGTTTTTTTAACCTTTTTTGTTAAGGAACCCTGTAATTATATTATAAAATTCTGGACAACCCCCAACCCTCTCTAATAGCGTATTTGAGATCAAATGCATTGTATGGAACCCCAACCCTCTCTAATAGCATGTCTGAGATCAGATGCATTGTTAGGAACCCCAACCCTCTCTAATAGCACGCCTGAGATCAGTTGCATGATATGAAACCCCAACTCTCTCCAATAGCGCGTCTGAGATCAGGTGTATTGTAAGGAACCCCAAAACTCTCTAATAGCGCATCTGAGATCAGGTGCATTGTAAGGAACCCCAACACTCTCTAATAGCGCGTCTGAGATCAGGTGCATTGTAAGGAACCCCAACCCTCTCTAATAGCGCGTCTGAGATCAGATGCATTGTAAGGAACCCCGACCCTCTCTAATAGCGCGTCTGAGATCAGATGCATTGTAAGGAGCCCCAACTCTCTCTAATAGCGCGTCTGAGATCAGATGCATTGTAATTTCTTCTGTATAATTTTTAAATGACCTGAACACTGCAGGGAACCCAAAGCTTCCTAGAAACCCCTGTTGAAAAACACTGCTGTAGTAACTCATAGTACTGCATTAGCCCCCTGCCTTGGCTGTAACAGAGTACTGTATTAGCCCCCTGCCTTGGCTGTAACAGAGTACTGTATTAGCCCCCTGCCTTGGCTGTAACAGAGTTACTGCGCATTAGCCCCCCGGCCTTGGGCTGTGAGAGGTACTGTATTAGCCCCCTGCCTTGGCTGTAACAGAGTACTGTATATCCCCCGGCCCTTGGGCTGTAACAGAGTACTTACTGTATTACAGCATGGAGCAGAGCAGGCCTGGCACAGGGAGGGATTCCTGTAGGTGGCAGTGTATGCGCATGCGCACCCTGCCCCTGTTTCCACTCCTCGGAGCCTCCCACAGCCCAGGATCTCCGGGCTCCCCGCTCACAGCAAGCGCAGGCAAGCAACTTATTGTGTGTGTTGTGTAAGTGGGAGGTGAGTTGAGTGAGTCTGGTGTGTAGTGAGTGTCTGTTTGTATGGGAGTGTGTGGTGTGTAAGTGGGAGTGTTGTGTAAGTGGGATAGTGTGTGTCTGTGGTGAAGGTGGGAGAGTGTGTAAGTGTCTGTCTGTGTAAGTTGGAAGAGTTGTATGTTTGGGACAGTGTGTGTCTGTGTGTAAGTGTCTGTATCTGTGTGTTGTGCATGTTTCCCGGAGCCGGGGGCTGCGGCTGCTTTATTCTCACCTGACACGCGTCTTATTTCTGCTGAAGTTTTGCACTGTGCGCATTTGGAGATTTAACTGCTTCTCTGCTGCCAGAGGGGCGTGCAATCTTGAGGTTAACCCCTTTATGGAAGTGGCAGAGCTGTTTTTATCCAAGCCGTTTTTTAACCCCATAACTAGTGGAATGCAAGAAACGGGGGGGCTGTGGGGGGGGGGGGGGGGGGGACGGGATGTTGTTAACCCCCTTTGGATATATATTTTTAAAGTTATTTAGTATATAAAGAGAGTTTTGGTAGCCCAACTCCTGCAGCGTCTCCTTAAATGCAGTGCCAGAGAACGTGTGAAGGGGTTAAACATGGCGTTGCTGAAGAAGAGCGGTATTTGTATTTGGTGCCTATTGCTGCCAGACAAAACAACATTGGGTCTTTATGTGCTGTGTGTGAGGACTGGTCTGGAGACGTCAACCAGGCTATCAAACACCCCCACTTCCCTTGTAACCCTATCCACCCCCATTTCCCTTTGTAAACCCTATCCCCCCCCCACTTCCCTGTGTATACCCATCCAACCTATCCACCTCTTCCCTGTGTAAACCATCAACAACCCCCGCTTCCTCTGTGTAAACATATCCACCCCCCGTCCCTGTGTAAACCATATCCAACCCCCGCTTCCCTGTGTAAACCATATCCAACCCCCGCTTCCCTTTGTAACCCTATCCAACCCCCGCTTCCCTTTGTAACCCTATCCACCCCCACTTCCCTTTGTAAACCCTATACACCCCCTCTCCCCTTTGTAAACCCTATACACCCCCCCCCCACTTCCCTTTGTAAACCCTATACACCCCCACTTCCCTTTGTAAACCCTATACACCCCCACTTCCCTTTGTAAACCCTATACACCCCCACTTCCCTTTGTAAACCCTATACACCCCCACTTCCCTTTGTAAACCCTATACACCCCCACTTCCCTTTTGTAAACCCTATACACCCCCACTTCCCTTTGTAACCTCTACACCCCACTTCCCTTGTAAACCCTATACAACCCCAATACACCCCCCTTCCCTTTGTGAACCCTATAACACACCCCCCGCTTCCCTTTGTAAACCCTATACACCCCCGCTTCCTTTTGTAAACCCTATACACCCCCGCTTCCCTTTGTAAACCCTATACACCCCAGCTTCCCTTTGTAAACCCTATACACCCCCGCTTCCCTTTGTAAACCCTATACACCCCCACCCCCCCGCTTCCCTTTGTTAAACCCTATACACCCCCGCCCCCCGCTCCCCTTTTGTAACCCTATACACCCCCGCGTCCCCCTTTTGTAACCTATACACCCCCGCTCCCCTTTTGTAAACCCTATCCACCCCCGATCCCCTTTTGTAAACCCTATCCACCCCCCGCTCCCCCTTTTGTAAACCCTATCCACCCCCGCTCCCCTTTTGTAAACCCTATCCACCCCTCCCCTCCCCCTTTTGTAAAAAACCCTATCCCAACCCCCCCACTTCCCCCTTTTGTAAACCCATATCAAACCCCGCCTCCCGCTCCCCCTGCTCCCCCCCGCCCCCCCGCTCGCTCGCCTCCCCCCCACCCGTCCCCCACACGCAGACGTTACGCTTGGCGCCCGTCTCCCCCCCGCTCTCATGTATTTCCCACATGCCCCCTGGGTGTCCAACTACATAACCTTCCCCCCTCACTGAACCTCACTCCCAGTCCGTTTTTTCAAGGGTTCGCACCGCAACCCTCTATCCGAAAAAGAAATACCCCCCGTCGGCAAGCAGTGACCGGCCGCCCTCGCCTCTTTGTCAACCCTATACTAAACACCCCGCTCCCCTTTTTGTAACCTCATACAGACCCCCCGCTCACCCTTTTGTAAACCTATACACCCCGCTCCCCTTTTGTAAACCCTATCCACCCCCGCTCCCCTTTTGTAAACCCTATCCACCCCCGCTTTTCTTCATTGCCCCGTACACCCCACCCGCTTCCCCTCATTGCCCCGTACACCCCACCCGCTACCCCTCATTGCCCCTCGCACCCCCCCCCCCACTTCCCATCCTCTTGCACGATCCCAGAGTGCAGCCCCCATACACACGTCATACAGTACAGCACTTATGCAAGCTACGTTACAGTATAATCCCCGCCCTGGGTAAATGGCTTCTCTGCCTGTGCTATGAGCCAGCCCTGCCCGGGAGAACGGAGGCTGTTTTTCTGCTGTGTTCACGTGCTGACATTTCCTGTAACACTTGTGCAAGGAAAGGGAGGTCTTGCTGCGCACTCCCCTTCCCACTGAAGGGGACCATGTCGGACTGACCCTGGCGTGAGCTCTCTGAATTGGGCAAGCGTCATTCTTTTCTTCAGCTCGGAGATCAGATAATTGCCCCCCTGGACGCTCTCTGTCAGAGAGCCAATTAGGAAACGTTAGGGCGGTAAAACCTGTCCTAATCTTCCTTTTTCCCCGAACACTTCATCCTTTCACTGCCAGGGGGCATTCAATGCATTGTGTCGCTGGCAGCTAAAGGGTTACATGCTGCAACAATCTAGTTTAACCCGTTAAATGTGTCGCTCGTATCTTGCAAGGATATTTATTTATATAGCGCCAACAATATATGCCGCGCTTGACACAACAGACAATACAATGCAGGGAATTTTTATTACAATAAATGCAACACATGTAATATCGGACAATAGGAAAGGAAATCCTTGCCCCGGAGAGTCCCCCGTGCAGTAGATAGCAGTGATTAGCCACCATGGTTGGTAGAGCAGGTGTGGGTGTGGGGCAATAGCCATGAGTCTAGATTATTGAAATGCTTCAATTAGAAGGTGGGTTCTTTGACTTGAAGGTGGGGAGGGAAGGTGATTGGGCTATACGGAGTTTGAGGGAGTTCCACAGGTAAGAGGGGCAGTGAGGAAGTGAAAAGGTTTAACCTTTACAGTGGCGCTGGTCCGGCGGCACCGGGCCCCCGACACCGGAAACGGAAGTGAAGGGTCGTCCACACCCGATGGCGTAGCAAGCGTGATCGAAACAGATCGGTCAGCCCAATCATTCCTCTAAAACAGGGGTGCTCAACGCCAGCCCTCCCTATTGCTTTTTCTGTTTTACTGTTTCCTCACTCCTTTGTGAACGTCTCTGTTCTCTCCAACTTCCCCACTGCACCATTATTTATACACCGCTCTCCCAACAACTTATTTACCCCTCAATAAAAAACACCCACACAAATCCTCTATTCACACCCTCTAACTTCTCTTTCCTGCTGATGGGGATCTCCCCTAAGCCTGAACCAAGACATACACACCTGATCTCACCCATGCATCCCTGCCATCTCTTCCCCTGTAAATGGTTTTTAACCTTCTGATTTAATACTGACTAACCCTAAAACTCGCTCCCACAAGTTAAGCATCCCAACAGCCTGCACTCATGGTTACTGTCCCACACTCAGTCACTCCTACCACCCATTGTAACCCAGCACTGCCATCTACAGCACGTATTCCCTCACCTGCTGTCTCTGTAAGTCTCCCATCATACCTCTTAGATTGTAAGCTCTTCGGGGCAGGGATTTCCTTTCCTATTGTCTGATTTTCCTGCGCTTAATGTATCATTTTAATTCCCTGTACCGTATTCTTTGTGAAGCGCTGAGTACACTTTTGGCGCTATATAAATAAAGACACACAA
The DNA here is from genome assembly GCA_036426205.1 of Ascaphus truei. NCBI lineage: Eukaryota > Metazoa > Chordata > Amphibia > Anura > Ascaphidae > Ascaphus > Ascaphus truei. The sequence continues at coordinate 16,741,113 of CM071570.1, forward strand.
CACAATACAAGACCCCCCCACCCCCCCCCCCCCATCAGGTCCAGGTTTTCAGAACATCCCTTCTTCAGCACAGGTGGCTCAATCAGTGGCAGGGATTACTTAAAAAACCTGACCTGATGGGGGGGGGGGGGGGTCTTGAGGACTGGCGTTGAGCACCACTGCTCTAAAGCAAGTGCCCACGACACACCTGGCACATCATACGGGCCTCTGGCATGCCAGGTACGTCATTAGGGCTCTGTGAAGGTGAGCAGCAGAGGTGGAAAGGAGACGGGTATGAGCAGAGCGCAGGGACATCACGCTGACATGTAGGGAGGAGCACATGAGCCTGGAAGCTAAGGAGAAGTCGCCTAGTTCAAACGTCCTGTACCTCTTTTTGATGTCCAGTACCTATTAAATTCACCTGTAGCTATTGCTGGGATGGAAAACAAGATGCTGGCTGGCTCCTAAGTATGTTATATTTTTGTTCACTCCTAGCGTATATACTTCTGCCAGTTGAAATAGCAAATAAGGTGTTTGTATTTTTAAGTGGCTTTTATTGGTGGGGAATTGGGATGTAAAAGACATGTACCTACAGTATTTTCATCTGGGACATTTCGTATGGTTGAAAGCTCTGGAGAAGAGCAGATTTGTTGCAGGTTGTGATACCTTTTACCCGACCAACGTTACTGCTCTTCATAGATGGAGGTACCGTGTATAGCGCACACACTGGAAGAAGAAACCTATTGGGCTCTGGTACAGTATAATTTCATCTATGCAGTACGCTAATGTTGGTCCACTAAAAGAGATCACACCTGCAACGAATTTTGGTTTTGCATTAATAAAAGTAGCGTTGCTGGGATATACTTCACGAGTGGAATGATGTATTGTTTCTTACACCGTGCTGATAATGTACTCTGCACTGTACAAGCTGCAGGCACAATGACTTCCCGGCCCAAAGAGCTCACACTCTAATGTTTAGTGGCACAGGGAGATGGTGAGTTGCCCAAGGTCAGACGTAGCTGGGATTGCACCGGTAACAGAAACACGTCCGCTCATCTCATTGGACACAGGTGTAAATGTGATTCTGTGTGACACTTTGTCAGTAGGGGTTTGGGAGCCTGGCAGCTGCCTTCCTCGTGATCAAGACGGTAAATATTTTGTGAGCACACATTTTAACCTCTTCACTGCCGGGTGAGTGAACAACACTTTGCAAAGGAATGTGTTTACAGAGTCGCTAGCAGCAGAGGCGAGGGCTTTCTGCCATTTATACCAGCTGACTCCCTACACCACACTGACTCCCTACACCACACTGACTCCCTACACCACACTGACTCCCTACACCACACTGACTCCCTATAACACACTGACTCCCTATAACACACTGACTCCCTATACCACATTGACTCCTGCCCCCGTGCTGACTCCAGCCCCCGCGCTGACATTCATACAGTCGCACTGATGTACTAAACACACTGACACCGTAAATACCTTAACACACAGTCACGCTGACACCCTTACTTGCTTAAAGACGCATATGAGTAGCACCGTGGATAATACTAGACACATGATACATAAAGCTTGGCCCCCTGCAGACGCAATTACCTGAATTCCCTCCTACTGTCTCTGTACGTTCTCCCTACCTACCAATTAGACTGTAAGCTCCTCGGAGCAGGGACTCCTCTTCTGAAATGTTACTTTTATGACTGAAGCACTTATTCCCATGATCTGTTATTTGTATTATTTGTTATTTATATGATTGTCACGTGTATTACTGCTGTTCAGCGCTATGTACATTAATGGCGCTATATAAATAAAGACATACATTAACACAGATTGACTCACACACTATACAAAGATTCACACACACACTGACACTATACAAAGATGAACACCCTGATACACATACAGTCACCCTGATACACATACAGTCACACTGATACACATACATCAACACTGATACACATACAGTCACCCTGATACACATACAGTCACCCTGATACACATACAGTCACCCTGATACACATACAGTCACCCATATACACATACAGTCACCCTGATACACATACAGTCACACTGATACACATAACACATACATCACCCTGGATACACATACAGTCACCTGATCACATACCGTCACCCGGGGGGGAGTCTGATACACATACAGTCAAACCACCTGATACACATACTTCACCCTGATACACATACAGTCACCCTGATACACATACAGTCACACTGATACACATACATTCACACTGATGTACACACAGAGCACACCAGTAGCATATACATGTCAGTCTCAAATCATTGTGAGCAACACTTGGAGACCTCCATACCCTATCTATACTCTACCTACGTATTCACACGTACATAAACATATACTCACTAATATGGACAGGTGTGTACATAAACACACACATACTCACTAATATGGACAGGTGTATACATAAACCTATACTCACTAATATGGACTGATGTATACACACACTCACAAATATGGACAGGTGTATACATAAACATACACATACTAATATGGACAGGTGTATACATAAACATACTCACTAATATGGACAGGTGTATACATAAACATACACATACTAATATGGACAGGTGTATACATAAACATACTCACTAATATGGACAGGTGTATACATAAACATACACACATACGGGAACTTGTGTGTACTGACTGATCTGTGTGGTTGATTTCAAGTGCTGGTTGTTTAAGTGTGTGCAGTTAGAACCAGAAGCAGTTTAAACAAGGTATAGTTATTGAAGTACAGTTTACTGTTAGTACTTCTAAACTTCATAGTTGCTAGAATGAGCAGGATTGAAAATGCCACTCAATGCACATCTTGCCACATGTATGTGCACTTGGAGCAGCTGTTCCAAGGAGCATACTGCTGTGAGAGGTGTGAGCGGGTGGTCTCTTTAGAATCAGAGATTGCTGATCTGAAGAGGCAACTTGCAATATTGAGGGACATTCGCAATCTTGAAAGGGAATTAGAGCTCACTGAGCAGGCCCTTGCTTCGACTAGTGGTGCAGATGGTGGCGCGGTTAGTGAGGAGCAGGTAGGTAGCTGGGTGACAGTTAGAAGGGGAAGCAGGGGCAATAGGGAGAGGCAGGTCATTTCTGAGCTGACACATCCCAATAGATTTGCCGTGTTGAGTGAAGATATTGGGAATGTTGGGGCAGAAATGGCAAGGCTGGGGGAGACTAATTCCTCTAGCAGCCAGGGGAATAGTTCCTCCAGCACAGTGGGGACTCAGGATGCTCAGATACAAAGAAAGATTGTAGTGGTACGGGACTCCATTATTAGGAAGGTAGATAGGGCAATCTGTTGCCGTGACCGTGTGAACCGAACAGTTTGTTGTCTCCCGGGTGCTCAAGTTCGGCACATTGCGGATCGGGTAGACAGATTGTTGGGGGGGGGGCTGGGATTGACCCGCCGGTCTTGGTACACGTTGGCACCAATGAAAAGTTAGAGAAAGATGAGGGTTCTAGAAAATGATTACAGGGATCTAGGCCAAAAGCTTAAGACAAGGACCTCCAAGGTTTATTTCTGAAATACTACCAGTGCATGCGCTACCGCAGGGAGACAGTCAGAGATCAGGAGGTTAATGCTGGCTAAGAAAGTGGTGCAGGAAGGAGGGGTTTGGGTTTTTAGAGCACTGGGACTCCTTTTACTGAGAGGTGCCATCTATATTCTAGGGACGGATTGCACCTCAATGAAGAGGGGTCTTCAGTGCTAGGGGGGAGAATCTAAAAAGGTTGGGGAGATTTTAAACTAGGATGGAGGGGGGAGGGAATGAAACAGTTAATGAACTAAATGGAATAGATGAGGATTCAAGTGGTATGGAGGTAGAATGGGGGCAAGTGCAAGTTTGACAAGCAGTGAGTACACCCATAGTAAATACAGATATACTAAAAACTTCTAAAGACTAAACCAGTGGGAGCAGAAAGGAAGGAGCATAAGATAATAGTACAGGCTGAAAAAAACCTGAAATCAGGCTTGCTAATGCAGAAGCCTGACAGATAAAATGGGGGAGCTTGAATTAATAGCTGCAAGGGAGCAGTATGATATCATAGGCATTACTGAAACATGTGTGGATGAAACCATGACTGCAGTTAATTTAGAGGTTATTCTCTTTTCGGAAGGATCGAACAAATAGAAGGGGAGGTGGAGTATGTTTATATGTTAAACCGATCTAAAACCTATTATAAGGGATGATGTCTATGAAGGGAATGATAAATGTAGAGACTTTTGTGGATAGAATTAGCAGTGGAGGTAAAAGTAAATAAAGAAAATGTGTGTGGGAATAGCTATAAACCACCAAATATCTGTGAGATTGAGGAAGCTAAATACTTTTGCAAATGGAGAAGGCATCAAAACGGGGTCATGTTTGCTATGGGGGATTTTAATATTGACATAGACTGGGGCAATGAGATTAGCGTTACAAACAAAAGGGAACAGGTTTTTGGGGTGCTTAAAGACAATTATGTGACCCAAATTATTGAGGAACCAACCAGGAGAGGGGCCAGGTTCTGGATTTGGTCATATCAAACAATGTAGAAGGAATAACAATATTCAAAGTCCTGGACACTTTGGGTAACAGTGATCATAACTGGTCTCATTTGAAATAAATGATCAAAAAACAGATTACTTGGGTTCAACAAAGACTTAAACTTTAGAAAGGCAATTTTAATAAACTGAGGTCTAATCTAGTAGTAATACAATGGGATGATGGTTTTTGCAGGGAAGATGTAGAAGATAAATGGGCATCTTTAACACACAATTGTTAGAAAGCACACACTTATCAGTGTATACCCTTGGGTAATAAGTATAAAAGAAATAAGTCAAAACCAATGTGGCTAAATAAACAGGTAGGGGAGGAAATGGACAAGAAGAGGAAGGCGTTTAGATTCTTTAAGTCAGAAGGGAGAGAGACATCGTATCAGAATTATAAGGAATGTAACAAAAATTGCAAAAGGGCAATCAAATTAGCAAAAATGGATAATGAAAAAAGGATTGCAATAGAAAGTAAGGTCAACCCTAAAAAGTTCTTTAAGTACCTTAATAACAACAAAATGAGAAAAGAAAATATAGGACCCTTTCAGTGTGAGATGGGCAGGCAGATTATTGGAGATAAGGAAAAAGCTGAGGTATTAAACAAATTCTTTGCCTCTGTGTTTACCAGGGAAGAATCAAGTTCAATAGTAGTGCCGCAGGAGGAAGCCACAACCTCCATATTAATGAACAATTGGTTAACTGAGGAAGAAGTTCATAAGCGACTTGAAAAAATTAAAGTAAATAAGGCACCTGGCCCCGATGGCATACATCCAAGAGTTCTCAAGGAGTTAAGCTCAGTAATAGCAAAACCATTATATTTAATATTCAAGGACTCCATTTCCACAGGCTCAGTACCACAAGATTGGTGTAAAGCAGATGTGGTGCCTATATTTAAAAAGGGAGCTAGATCACAACTGGGAAATTACAGACCTGTAAGCCTGACTTCAATAGTAGGGAAACTACTTGAAGGTTTAATACGGGATAATATTCAGAAATGCCTAATGGAAAACAAAATTATTAGTAATAGTCAGCATGGATTTATCTTTCCAAACTAACCTTATTTGTTTCTTTGAGGAGCTAATTAGGAATTTAGACCAGGGTAATGCAGTTGATGTGGTCTACTTAGATTTTGCAAAGGCTTTTGATACGGTTTCACACAAGAGGTTGGTGTACAAAATAAAGAAAATTGGACCCAGTAATAATATATGCACCTAGATTGAAAACTGGTTAAAGGACAGACAACAGAGGGTTGTCATAAAAGGAACTTTTGTCAGGTTGGGCTAAAGTCGTGAGTGGAGTACCTCAGGGATCGGTACTGGGACCCCTGCTTTTTAACTTGTTTATTAATGACCTTGAGGTTGACATAGAGAGAAAAGTCTCCATCTTTGCTGATGATACTAAATTGTGTAAGGTAATAGAATCAGAGCAGGATGTAATTTCTCTTCAGAAGGCTTTGGAGAGACTGGAAACGTGGGCAAGTAAATGGCAGATGAGGTTTAATACAGATAAATGTAAGGTTATGCATTTGGGATACAAGAATAAAAAGGCGACTTACAAATTAAATGGAGATATATTTGGGGAATCCTTGATGGAGAAGGATTTAGGAGTGCTTGTAGACAGCAGGCTTAGCAATAGTGCCCAATGTCATGCAGTAGCTGCAAAGGCAAACAAGATCTTTTTTTTTTTTTTATAACTTTCTTTTATTGGGTTTTTCAATGATAGTACATACCAGTATCACAGTAATGTCACTTGTTTTTCATTGTGACATACAACATCAAAACAAACATGGGGGGGGGAGACTTGAAAGGGGGTGGTAAGGGGGGGTTAGGGGGAAGGGCATAGGGGACTGGGTGGAGTATAGACTTTTCCGCGTATTCCCGTAGGCCTGGCTCTTTTCTGCGTGTTCTTTACTATCTCGTCCAACGTCCCACCTAGTTTAATAATCAGGGAAAGGGATATTTCTCCTTAACTTGTCCTGTCCGTCAGGTTCTCTATTGTTCTATCTCTCTTATGTCTGTTCCGCCGTCGAAGGAGAACCCACCTGCCACTATCAAAGCCAGATGGCGGCATTGCTCATCCCTGGGATATCGGTCTGTGCCAGCCATAATGACCAGACTTTTTGGAAATTTGGGCCAGTGTCGTTGACTAGACTTGTCAACTTTTCCATCTGGCAAGCGAACCAGATTCTATTCCGAATTTTATCTATTGATGGAATTGCATCCTGATTCCACAGTGCTGCGGTCTCGCACCTCATTGCCGTAGCAAAATGTGCTATAAGTTTGTTTCCCGATCTAGACACCTCTTCTGTGGGCTTACCTAGTAGGAAAACCCAAGGATCTAGTCGAATTTTGAGGCCCAAGAAAACCCTTTGTAGCCAATCTCTAATTTGAGTCCAAACGGGAATGATTCGCGGACAAGACCACAGCATGTGTACCAGATCTCCCCGTTCCCCGCACTTCCTAGGACAGAGCGGGGAAGCGCCCGCGACAAATTTTGCCAGTCTAACTGGGGTGAGGTACCACCGTAATAATACTTTATATGAGTTCTCCTTCAGCGTCGTACAGATCGAACTGCTAGCCGCAGCTTTAAAAATCGCTTCCCAGTCTTTGTCTTCTAGCGGTCCATTCAGATCAGTCTCCCATTGTGTCATGAAGCTTGGTCTGTGTGCGTCACCGGAGTCTGTGTTGGCCACCACTTTGTACAGAGCAGATATGAGTCCCCGTGTATCGGTTCCCCGATCACAGAGCTTTTCAAAATTGGTTAGGGGTGGTCTATTTGGGTGTTTGGTATAGAATGCCCGGACCTGGAGGTATCTAAGAAATTCTGTATTAGGTATGTCCGTTTCTGACTGTAGATTAGCGAATGTTTTGATTGTGTCTCTACCCTCCAGGTCCTTTAGTCTGCTTAATCCCCCTTTTTGCCAGAGTGTGAAATTTCTGTCGGTTAACCCCTGAGCAAAATCCGGATTTCCATAAAGGGGAGTCATTAGGGTGTGTTTTGAGGTTAGTGAGTTACTATGTTTAACCGTCTCCCAGACCGAGAGAGAGCTCAGCACCGAGGGAAGCGGGTTCTTGAGATCTTTTAGTCTGGATTTAGGGTACCATATAAGGTCTTTCAGTTCCAGCGGGGCGCAAGCCTCTCTCTCCAGTGCCACCCATTGCCTTTGCTCCGGAACCCCGTGCCATTGTGTAATTTGGCATAGTTGGGCCGCTTTGTAGTAAGCCATCAAGCACGGCACTGCCAGTCCCCCAGTTTCCTTAGGCCTTTGCATGATTGACCTTTTTACCCGTGGTTTTTTGTTTTTCCAAATGAAGTTTGTGACTGCTTTCTGCAGTTCTATAATATCTGATCTTACTACGGGTATCGGAAGAGTTTGGAACAAGTATAGTATCCTGGGGAGGAGGTTCATTTTTACGCAAAAGATTTTACCAATCCAGGATATCCCATATGCAGACCAGTCTTTGAGTTCCTTTATGAGGGTTTTTATAAGTCTCGGGTAATTCTCCTGGTAGAGATTATGGCTATGTTTGGTTAGAAAAATTCCCAAGTATTTTATAGCTCTGGTCTGCCATTTAAACTGAAAATTTATCTCGATTAGTTTCTCTGTCGCCTTTGGGATATTTAGACTCAGCGCCTCCGATTTTGATTGATTGATCTTAAATCCGGAGATTCTGCCAAATTTATCCAGTAGAGCGAACAAATTGGGTAATGCGGTGAGCGGTTTTGTCAAAGATAATATAATATCATCTGCATTTAGCGCGATTTTATGCTCTTGGGAACCTATTTGCACTCCCGTAATATCTGGATTGCGCCGCATGTGTGCTGCCAGCGGTTCCATGCATAGGGCGAACAACAGGGGAGAAAGTGGGCATCCCTGTCTGGTACCGCTTTTAATTTTAAACAGATCTGATGGGAAGCCTTGATGTAACACCCTGGCGGTCGGGGTAGTGTATAATGCTTTTATTGCCCTTATAATTTTGTTCTCGAACCCGAATGCCTCAAGCGTGGACTCCATATATGGCCAGTCGATCCTGTCAAAGGCCTTTTCTGCGTCTAAGCTTAGAATCACTCCATGGATCCCGTTGGCGTTAATGTAGTTAATAATATCAATTATCTTTCTTGTATTATCGGCCGCTTGTCTGTCTCTAATGAAGCCAACTTGGTCTGGGTGTATAAGCCGTGGCAGGATCGTACTCAATCTATTGGCCAATAATTTGGAGTAAATTTTTACGTCCGAATTGATTAAGGATATTGGCCTGTAGCTTTGGCAATTTGTAGGATCTTTGTCCTTTTTATAAATTATGGATATCGACGCCTGAAGTATCTGGTCCGAGAAGGGTTCTCCCGCTAGAACTCCATTGAATAATTTGAGCATGTGTGGCGCTAGCACCCCTATAAATTTCTTGTAATATAGGTTTGAAAACCCGTCTGGGCCTGGGGCCTTAGAGGGTTTGAGATGTTTGATTACCGCTGTCAGTTCTTCTAACGTGAAGTCAGATTGAACTGCCTCATTCTCCAGCCTGCTCACCTCTGGTAAGGCCGCTTCGTCTAGGAAGGACTGTAAAAGTTTTTTTGTTTTTGGGTTTTGTGATACTTTCTCCCCATTATATAGCTGTTCATAATAAAGCCTAAACTCTTCCACTATGCGTTTGGGGTTGGAGGTCAACTCTCCTGTTTTTGTTTTTATGTTTTGTATGTTATAACTCGGCTGCCTATTACGGATCCTGTTTGCTAACATAGTGTCCGGCTTATTGGCTTTTTCAAAGAATTTCCGCTTAGTCCAACTGATATCTCTCTCGGCCTGGGATGTGAGGAGGAGATTAAGCTCAATTCTTACATCTTTCAACTCCTTAAGGATGTCCTCTCCGCCTGATCGGCTATGTAGTGCAGAGAGCTCATGTAACCTCTTATATAGTTGTGTCAATTTCGCCTCCCTTTGTCTTTTGCGTCTTGCTGCGAGGCTAATCAAAGTTCCTCTTATTGTGGCCTTGTGAGCCTCCCACAGTGTAGTGTGGGAATCCACAGTGCCTGTGTTTGTAATAAAAAAATTCCTGATCTCGTCTTTAACTGTCTGTGCCAATTCCGGTATTTTAATAAGGGATTCGTTTAGTTTCCAGTTTGCTCCTGGGCTAACCTGCCTAATTTGTGTGCATCGTAGCTCGATCGATGCATGATCCGACCATGTAATGTCATGAATCAGAGTATTGGAGATTTGTGGGACCATTCTACCCGGTACAAAGAAGTGGTCAAGTCTGCTGTAGCTGTCGTGTGGGTGCGAATAGAATGTATATGTGTGTTCGCCAGGGTGTTGTTCTCGCCATATGTCCACCAGGCCTCCCCTTCGTAGCCCTTCTAGTAGCTCTTTGGTTCCTGCCTGTTTCCCTTTCTCCTGTCTCGGAGATCTATCAATACGAGGGTCGAGGGCTTTGTTAAAATCCCCTGCTAATATCACGTTGCCACTTGCCCATTTTTGTAGTTTCAGAAAGAATTCTGTAAAGAACTGGGGATTGTTATCGCAGGGGGCGTACACACACGCTAAGGTAACCCGGGTTTGCTGCATTGTGCCTACTAGTATGATATATCTCCCTGCAGGGTCACGTTTTATTTTTTCTGGCACATATGGGACTCTATTGTGGATCAAGATGGCTACCCCCTTTTTTTTATCCTTGGCTGAGGCTAGGTAGAATTTTCTGAAGTGTTTGTCTATGAATTTTGGGTTGTTTTTAAGACAGTAGTGTGTTTCTTGCAGGAAGAGAACATCAGTGTTTTTGCGGCAAACAAGATCTTATCTTGCATCAAACGGGCAATGGATGGAAGGGAAGTAAATATAATTATGCCCCTTTACAAAGCATTAGTAAGACCACACCTTGAATATGGAGTACAATTTTGGGTACCAATCCTCAGAAAAGACATTATGGAACTAGAGAGAGTGCAGAGAAGAGCCACAAAATTAATAAAGGGGATGGATATTCTAACTTATGAGGAGAGGCTAGTTAAATTAGATTTATTTACATTAGAAAAGAGGCGTCTAAGAGGGGATATGATAACTAATATAAACAAATATATTCAGGGACAATACAAGGAGCTTTCAAAAGAACTATTCATCCCACGGGTAGTACAAAGGACTCAGGGCCATCCCTTAAGGTTGGAGGAAAGGAAATTTCACCAGCAACAAAGGAAAGGGTTCTTTACCGTAAGGGCAGTTAAAATATGGAATTCATTACCCATGGAGACTGTGATGGCAGATACAATAGATTTGTTCAAAAAAAGATTGGAGATCTTTTTAGATGGGAAAGGTATACAGGGATATACCAAATAAGTATACATGAGAAGGATGTTGATCCAGGGATTAATACGATTGCCAATTCTTGGAGTCAGGAAGGAATTAATTTTTTCCCCTTAATGGGGTTTTTTGTTTGCCTTCCTCTGGATCAATAAGTAAGCATAGATATAGGATAAAGTATGTTGTCTAAATTTAGCATAGGTTGAACTTGATGGACGTACGTCTTTTTTCAACCTCATCTACTATGTAACTATGTAACTCACTAATATGGACAGGTGTATACATAAACATACACGTATACTCACTAATGGACAGGTGTATACATAAACATACACATATACTCACTAATGGACAAGTGTATACATAAACATACACATAATCACTAACATACACACACTCACTAATTTGGACAGGTGTATACATAAACATACACACACTCACTAATATGGACAGGTGTATACATAAACATACACAAACTCACTAACATGGACAGGTGTATACATAAACATACACATATACTCACTAAAGGACAGGTGTATACATAAACACACTCACTAATACGGACAGGTATATAAACATAAACCAACACACTACACAATAGGACAGGTGGATACCCTAAACATACACACACTCACTAATATGGACAGGTGTATACATAAACACACATACTCACTAATATGGACTGATGTATACATACACACACTCACTAATATGGACAGGTGTATACATAAACCTACACACACACTCACTAATATGGACAGGTGTATACATAAACATACACACATACTCACTAATATGGACAGGTGTATACATAAACACACACATACTCACTAATATGGACAGGTGTATACATAAACACACACATACTCACTAATATGGACAGGTGTATACATACGGGGGGGGGGGGGGGGGGTGCTCTGTGACGTACTAATAACCTGAGACAGAGGAGGGGCTCATTAAAAATAACGTACGGTACCCGGTTTGTAGGACTAACACTTTTCTTTGCATTCACATGGGCAGATATAAATAGTGACCCCCTGCATGTCACCCTACTAACCTGATGGACTATGTGATGTCCGTCATTGTTCGCGCTGCCTGACTTACCATGTCAACTTCCTTCATTGTAAAATAAACAATAATGCAGGTAAACGGCAAAAGCCCCAAAATGTAAAAGTTACTGTTCCGTCCCCGCTACGTTAACACTTTCACTGCCAGAGGCGTCACGCAATTCATCGGAGTCCGTCACCACGGAGCTTAAACATCCCGCTCCTTATAACCTACAGTGGCTGCAAATGTGGGTGACCTGCGTGCGGCCCCAGGGTTATTGGCTGCTAAGCGATGAGTATCATTTCTCCTGCCTGATACACCTGAGACTGTGGCAGGGGCTGCAAAAACTTGGGGTTCAGGCCCATTCTTAACATGACACTGATACAGACACCAATGTCACAGACACCCTGACATGTGCACAAATCTGCAGGTGTGCAAAGATACACACAGGTGTACAAAGACCCTCGCTGCTCCGTACCCGTCGCTGCTCCGTACCCCTCGCTGCTCCGTACCCCTCGCTGCTCCGTACCCCTCGCGGCTCCGCACCCCTCGCTGCTCCGCTGGGAGCATGTAGCCACATCTTTTGTTGATGTTCCCCTGACCGTGGAAATGCCTCCCGACACTCGACCACAGCGGACAAATTCAGGAAGTATGAACCAGGAAACAAGCCAGAAAATGTGTAACGGTGATCTATTCTGGAACCAGGGTCCCATGTAGGATGTGAATGAGTCCAGATAGCTTAACTCGCCCCCTTTTAAAAGCCCACAATATCCTTCTATTTCTTCAACTTTATTGGGGGAGTTACAGAAATAAAAGGTACACGTTAATGATGTTATTGGCAGAAATCTCTTGTCAGGAGAATGACCTATGGCTGGGAAGGTGTTCTGCAGTGGGAGAGGGCTTCTCTAAGATGAAGGTGCCTTGTTATGGGGGGAAAGCAAAAAAGGATTGCCTTTGCAGAGGGAGTGAATGGAAGAAGGGTGTACTCACTTAGGCTGCTAGTGAGGAAAGGAAGTGCTGTACACTTTTCCTGTCAGACAGGAACAGTCTGAGGACCAATCTAACTACCAGAAAGGGGCAAGGGACCTGGGCTAAACCAACCTTATGGCTATAAGGGTTTGGAGGTTGCCAGGGCAACCAACTAGAGGCTGTGTAAAGAGGGGATATGTAACATTATAGGCTAAAGCTGGTAAATTCCGGGCATTATTGAAATCCCTGCTTTCTGATTGGTTAAAATTCCAGGCATTATCCAATCAGTAAAGGCTTGGAATTTTTGGCAGCTTGCCAAGTTTTTCAGCCAATCAGCTTTCAGTTCTCATTCACAAAGAGTGAAATTTGCTCTTAGACAGGGGAGGTGATTGGACAGAAGGCAGCAGCCAGGCACTGACTCCTCCCCCTCCCTGCTTGCAGAGAGCTCCGCACAGAAGAGTGAGGGGAAAGGTTTGTGTCTGTGTGTGTTTTGTGGGTGTAAAGGTGGTCAGCAGAGTGTTTTGTTAGTGTGTGTGTCTTCTGTTGATGTGTGTTTTGTGGGTGTAGAGGGGGCAGCAGAGATTGTTGGCGTGTGTCTGGTGTGTGTGTTTTGTTGGTTTAGAGGGGGACCTGCAGTGTGTGTCTTCAGTGTGTGTTTTGTGGGTGGAGGAGGGTTGCAGATTGTTTTGTTGGTGTGTGTGTGTCTGCAGTGTATGGATTTATAGGGGGCTGCAGTGGGTGTAGAGGGGGGGGGGGTGCTGGTGTGTGTTTTGTGGATGTAGAGGTGGCAGAGTCTGTTTTGTTGATTTGTGTGTGTCTGCAGTGTGTTTTGTAGGTGCAGAGGGAGGCTGAAGTGTGTTTTGTGGGTTGAGAAGGGGTGCAGTGTTTTGTGTGTGTGTGCAGTGTGTTTGTGTGTGAGAGTGTGTGTGTGTGTGTGTGTGTGTGTGTGTGTGTGTGTGTACAATTTCCTTTTAATAAACTTGCAGTAAAAGCATGAGAATGTAGACAATCATGCTGATAAAAATCAATATGACTGCCAAAATGTATCTTTTTTTAACGAAGAATTAATAATAAAAAAATAAAAAAAGCCTACATTTATCCTATAATAGTAGTAATCCCCTCAGAACAGGGCACATTACTGGCCAATACTACCATGGCTGGGTTAAAGTCCCTCGGCTTCACCTCGGGCCTTCAACTCTTCCAGCCAGGGCATTATTGGCCAGTAATGCCCTGTTCTTCTGGGATTATTACTTAAGTATGTACTGTATGTATGTATGTATGTATGTATAATTTTATTTATATAGCGCCAGCCACGTACATAGCTCTTCACTGCAGTAATCAATGTGATATAATACACAGTGGGAATAAGCGCTTCATACATGAAAGTAACAATAAGAAAGGGAGTCCCTGTCCCCAAGAGGCTTTAGGTGTAAGGGGGCTTTAGATACAAAAGGGGTAGAGAGAAGACATCCTTGGGCAGGTGTACAGCGAGGAATTAGAGCTGAGATGTAAGGAGGGGCAGAAGCGTGTATAGCCTTAAAAGTGAGGAGGAGAATTTGGTAAATGATACAGAGTTATATAGGAAGCCGGGAGAGAGATTTCAGCGGGAGAGACGGTGAGACAGATTTAGGAGTAAAGTGATTGTAGCAGCAGCGTTTAGGATAGATTGTATGGGGGACAGGCGAGAGGCAGGAAGGCCGGACAGTAGGAGGTTACAGTAGTCGAGATGGGAGAGAATGAGGGCCTGCGTTAGGCCGTGCTTATAGTGCCGGCGATGTGACGTCGCCTGAAAACAAAACCATTGCCGCCGATGCGTGCGCTTTTAGTGCGCGCGACAGAGCAACGTCGCCGTTGCAAAAACTGGTAGCCGGCAAAATTTGATTTTTTCAATAGCTGTCGCGTCACGTGACGGCCCTAGAACCAATGAAATTACCGGAATTATGCACCGCCGCCGCCCGGCGAAATATAACTTTTGCCGGTGGCGACGGGTGACGTCACCTGTCGTGTCGCCGTCGCCATCGACGGCCTTAGACTTTTAGAAGTAGAGGACAGAGGAAAGGGCGTATCTTTGCAATGTTTTTTGGATAAAAACGACAGGTTTTAGCTACATTGTGAATGTGAGGGAGGAGTCGCATATGACCCCTAGGCAGCGTGCTTGTGATACTGGGTGTATAATAGTACTGCCAACAGTAATATAGAAGGGAGCCGTAGGGCTGGCTTGGGAGGAAGTATGAGTAGCTCCGTCTTGGACATCTTAAGTTTGTGTCGGCAGATAGCTATCCAGGATGATCTACCAGAGAGACATTCAGAGACTTTGGTCTGTACAGCAGGTGTGAGGTCAGGGGTTGAAAGGTAAGTGTGTGTGTCGTCAGCATAGAGGTGATATGTGAACCCAAGAGGTGTGATAAGGTCACCTAGAGAGTGTGTGAAAAGGTCCCAGGACAGAGCCCTATGGTACACCCACAGAGAGATTGACAAAGGAGGTGTTGGCAAACGAGACACTGAAAATACGATGGGAGAGGTAAAAGGAGATCCCGCATAGATCATTTTTTTTTTTACAGATACTAATAGTATGGAGAATGTGAAGGAGAAAAGGCTGGTCAACTGTATCCAAGGCTCCAGAGAGGTTGAGTAATATAAGCAGGGTGTAATGACCTTTGTCTTTTGCAGCATGGTGGTCATTCATTATTTTGGTGAGGGCTGTTTCAGTGGAGTGAGCAGTGCGGAAGCCATATTGAAGAGGATCTAGGAGAGAATAGGTGGTGAGAAAATGGAGCAAGCGAGAGAATACAAGGTGTTCCAGGAGTTTAGAGGCAGGAGGGAGACAGGTCGATAGTTAGAGAGACAGGTAGGATCAAGCTTGCTGTTTTTGAGTAAGGGTATAACTGTTGCATGCGTGAAGGTGTTGGGAAAAGTACCAGCGTAGAGGGGAGTGTTAAAAATGTGTGTGAGTGTAGGCAGGGATTAGAGTAAGAGCGAAAGGCTTGAGGAGATGGGAGGGAATGGAGTCAAGAGGGCAAGTGGTAGAGGGAGAAGAGAAGATCAATAGCGACATGTCCTCCTCTGTGACTCCTCTGTGACCGCGTAAAAGGAGTTGAGGAAGGCAGGGGGAGAGATAGGAAGAGGTGTAGAATGTGAGGAGGAATAGAATCCACCGTTGATATGAAATAGCCAGCAAAGTCCTGAGGTGAACTAGAGGAAGAAAGTCTGGTAACAGACAGCGGGTCTGAGTAGAGTCAAAGACAGGGAAGACCTGTTAACGTTAGTACCTTACCTCTTAAGCATGTCCTGCTCTTTAAAACTACTCCTTCTGAGCACAGGCACATGTCTCTGGCAGGTCTGCAACATTGTCTTTCCCCATTATCCCTTAGCATACAATGCTTCCACTGCAGTTAGGGATTCTGGGTAATGACATGAAAATGAGCCCTCTTATGTCACCTTTTCCTGCTTATCAATTTTTAAACGGACCCCTATAAGCTTATTCCTGCCGTATAACACAACTTTTCAGCACAGCGTGTGTTAAAGAAGTGTATAGCCAGTAAACCTACTCACAGACGGCTGTTTTGGAAGTAGCTGAGTAGGTCTTTATAATGACCTATTGGTGTTTTCTATTTAAAGAAAAAAAACTTTTAAACATCCTGTTTTTCCATTCTTGTACAATTTGCAGAAGATCAGCTTTCACAATTAACAACGCATTGTAATATCTACAAAGCCCCGAGCTTCCAGGGATTCAAGTGTGCCCTGTACCAGCTGTGAAGTCACGTTTTAGTTTGCATGTTCACCCAGTTAGGATGAACCTTCCTAAAAAGCGAATTGAACCCCAACTTCCTTAATAAATTATCTTATATCTGCAGATCCCCCTAAGTGCAGAACTTTAGAGGAATGTATGCAGCCACCCCTGGGGTGGAGTCCCGGCAGCACATTAATGCTGTGTGGTGTGTATAGCATGATAAACGAACCTCAATGCACCTCCAATATAACATTATTTGGTACATTAGGCTAGTGTTATTTATTCTAGATTTCTCCTTCTCACAAGTATGGGTCACTTAGTTCAGTCCTTTGGCCAAAACATTTCAAGCGTGCAACCACTTCAAGGTAAACCGTGCAAGCAGGTTCTACGTTACCAATGCTTCCCAAATAAAGAGGGGACAAAATACGTGTGTGTGTGTGTGTGTGTGTGTGTGTATATATTATAGATATATCTATATCATGGAATAACAGTGGGGTGTGTCTGTGTGTGCATACTGCATATATTTGCTCTATCACCCACATTATAATTATGCTATGAACACAAAGAAAGATCTGTCACTATTTATACGTATCCTAATGCAACACGTATTAGTATACCCAATGTATTAATATTAACGATAACCATAATATAAATAGTATTCATTCATTGACCATAGCCACATTTTAAATCCCACAGCCGGTACCTACGGATTCATTTCTCTTTACCTGCCAGAGGGTCCTGTAACCCGGGGGGGGGGCTCAACTCCGTTCCTCGAACCCACCAACAGGTCAGGTTTCCAGGATTTCCCAGCTTCAGCACAGGTGGCTCAATTAGAGCATCCGAGTCACCTGTGCTGCCGGAGGGACTGATTGAGCCACCTGTGCTGAAGCTGGGATAACCTGAAAATCTGACCAGTTGGGGGGGGGGGGGGGGGAGGGGAGAAGGGGGCTTGTGGACTGGAGTTGAGTCCCCCTGCTGTAACCTATTGCTCTGATCTGGTTACAAGAGAGTTCACGAGGGGTTAAGAAAGCGCTTTTATCCCCATATGTTGCAGGCAGCAGCAGTAGCCAGGAAGGCAGAGCGCTGATAAGTACAGAGCCAGGTGATGTCCCATTGCCTGGAGATGATGGGCATATTGATGGCATGTGGACACTGCCACCTCACACGGGCCGGCCCTGTCCTTTCCCTCCCTGACTGATTTTGTGCAGTTGCAGTGTTAACATTGGTGTTGCTGAAGATGTGTCTTGAACGCTAAGCTTCACGTGACGTGCAGCACAAACCGGTTTACACTTTCCCCTCCGTCTTGTATGCCACACGATCTACAAATGTGTAAGCAGCTCTTTGTGCCGGTCCCGCTCGGATCTTTTGAAGTTCTGTTCCATCCTTTGTTTTGGCTCTTCCCCTTTTTTGTTTCTCTGTATTGTTGGAAAGCACCATTTGATTCAAGGGCAGGGTGTGTTTAATCATTAATGGAACCAAGCTATCCACATCTAAACTCTGCACTTCTTCTTATCGTACATTGGATAAGTAGTGAAGTACAGGCATACCCCGGTTTAAGGACACTCACTTTAAGTACACTCGCGAGTAAGGACATATCACCCAATAGGCAAACGGCAGCTCACGCATGCGCCTGTCAGCACATCCTGAACAGCAATACCAGCTCCCTACCTGTACAGAAGCTGTGCGCAAGCGGGGAGACTATAGAGCCTGTTACACATGGGTTATTTACATCAGTTATGCACGTATATGACGATTGCAGTACAGTACATACATCAATAAGTGGGGAAAAGGTAGTGCTTCACTTTAAGTACATTTTCGCTTTACATACATGCTCCGGTCCCATTGCGTACGTTAATGTGGGGTATGCCTGTACAGTACTGTTTATGCACTTAGTCGTTCTCTACCTGCTGTCACTTCTTATAGTGACTATATCAGACACATTACTGGGTATTTTTAAAGTCCTCTTGCATTTGCATAACATACAGCTATATCCGAGTCTTGTAATCGTGTTCAGCTATGGAGTTTTTTATTTTTATTTACCCTTTTGTTAGCCTTGTAAACCTTGAAGAAAAAACACAGACACCAGGCGATCTAGAACAAATAATACCTGACTTTGCTTTTCACTGGTATTGTTAGCACGCAGTACACGAGCTATTCGCTTTGATTCGAGACCCCCGTTATCTTTCATTAATGTTGCTTAAAAAGCCCAAATATAACCGTTTCATTCCTGTTAATTCTATATCACACGCGTCAGAAAGTCTGCAATACAATATCACGAACCCAGCACGCGGCTACCTGTGCACCAGGCCGGTAGAATGGCTTCTCTGTGGTGATATTAGGGTGCTATATACAGCGTGGCGTATATTAGTGAGATAGACAGCACCTCCTATTTATTTAAGGAGCAATCCATGCCGTTTTTCTTATTTTTATTTACACAGGATTGAAGCGGGGGGTCTCCGGAGCTGAGCCCCATTCCTTTCAGCCACGGGGACCCCCTGCTTCCAGAGATACTCGCCTCCGGAGGGGGTGCCGGTACCTCCTGCAAGTTCAGAGCTCGTAGCCCTATAGGAAGCCGAACCTGCTGATGTCACGGCTTCCTATTGGCCCACAGGGCGCTGGAGCTTAGAAAAGGGACAATTATGCGACCCCTGGTACCCGTGCGGAGCAGCTACCGACACAGTGTGGGGCTATCCAGTTTGTAAGGAGTGAATAGCAAAGCTGTTACTAGCAGTGTCCTCTGGGGGCGCTGTTGGTATGCATGGTGCATTGAGAGCAAGTGGAGAGGCCCCTATAGTTTCGAAGTAGTCCTATTCCTCCTTCCCCTGTGCTCCCAGCCCTCCTTCATCCTCCATCTTGCGGTACATTCTCCCTGCTGACTTTCTCTCCTGTCTTTTATTGGCATCGTCTGGGGCAAGACTAAGATCATGGGCTGCACTAAACAATTGGTTTGCCTCTGGCAGTCGAGAGGTTAATGTACGCCTGGGCCTTCAGAGCAAATACGGCTGAGCAGAGACAGTTGGGCTAAGGCTAAGGCCCCGGTCTCTCCGCTGTAACGCGCGCCCGCGCTTTTGGCGGCGCGTTCAGCCGATTCCCCGGTCTGCAGCTCACTGCAGGAGGAGGGACCGGGGGGGGCGTGGCGGAGGAGTGACAGGGGCGCGGCCATGACGTCACCCGGCAGGTTCGCCCTCATTGGCTGAACCGCCGGGGGGCGTGCCTAGCCGCTCGACGCGAGTTGAGAGCAGGAGTAGCTCTCGCGCGAGCGCTGCGGCCCCCCCTCGCAGCGGGCCCGGCGCCATTGCTGGGAGGGCTCTCGTGCGCGCAGCGTCCGCCACAGCGGACGCTGTAGTAGGCAGCGGGGGCAAGGCCTAACAAACGTTGTTCAGGAGGAGAGGTTTCACTGTCGGTGGATTTAGGGCCCATGAACAGTAGCAGAAGAGGTGGAGGCGAGGGAGGTGGTGTTTGAGGCAGTAATGCAGCAGCCCCGCCATTCGCAGCCTGTCACCTGATCAATAACCTTTAGAAACCGAGGTGCTTTTATTCTGTGCCAAGGAACGTTTGCAAAGTTAGAGCGCTGCTGGTAGCTTTACTTGGCTTATTATTAATCAGACTCCGCAGAAAGTCACTCTTACCATTGGCCCGTAACCTGTTCGAGATTATATTATGTGCCCAAGCGCCTGAATCTTAACCCGAAGACAAATAACAAGATCCTTCCCCCATTCATTGCTCACAAACAATCATTCTTGCGTGATTCGGCAGGTGGGGCACGGTGCTGGAGAGGGGGCGAAGGTAGGAGAGTTAACACACATTTGTGTTAGGTTTTTGTTGAACTTTTTTTATTTATGTAATTTTTTTTTTTTTAATTCCTTAGTTTGCAAAACCAAAACAAAAAAACAAACAAAAAAACCTTCACAGTTCCACGAGTCAAAGCCTCAGAGAACATGTGTTGAAAGATCCCGGATTCATTGAAACTGCGTAGAAGAAAAGGGACGAGGTAGCATGATGGCGGTACACGGGAGGGAAGAAAGAATGAAGGGACTTATTCACTAAACGGCGTGATTTGCTATTCAATATCAGTCGAAAAACGGAATGCAATTTTTTATTAAAGTAAAAATCCGGGGTATTCTCTGTTTTCATGAACAATTATCTACGCAGAAAGATTGCTAAAAAAAAATCTAATTTGCAGGCTTTTTCCGCATCAAATTTGTGGTAGCTGACACAATACGTCTTTCTCGCCTCCCCCAGAGAAGAGTGAAGCTTGATCTGTGAGCGTTTCCGTGTAAAATGCAATCCCGCCGCATGTAAATACCTCAATTTGTGGCATTTCCTTGTTTTCATACAAACTATGTATACTGCATGGACTTGCTCAGCCGGAACCAAATTGTGACTTAAATGCCATATTCACGCCGCTTGGACACGCAGGAACTGTTTATTGGCTGCGGTGAGATGTGTGAAAATGTGCATTTTCTGCATGGAAACCACAATTCTTGCCGCCTAATGCTACTAAGGGAGAAAAGAAAGAAATGATTGGTGGGAAAGAATGGGAGAACATTTAGGCTGCGCTTATAGTGCCTTGTGACGACGACGCGACGTCGCTCCGAAACAAATACATCGACTACGTCGCAAGCGCCTATAGTAAGTGCGATGGCAATGGAGCGACCAAAAATTTTGAAGCTGGGTAAATTTGATTTTTTTAGAGACAGTCGCCACGTGTGACGGTCTCTAAACCAAACAAATTGCGCGGACCGCCCCTTTTAGTGATGTCACTGGCCTTGTCGCCAGCGACGTCGCTAAAAATCAAATTATAACTTTCGCGGGTGGCAACGGCAACGGGTGACATCATTGGTCGCGTCGCCGTCCCCAGCACTATAAGCGTGGCCGAACTGTAAGTGCAAATGACAAAGGGTCAAAAGCCAACTCCCAGAACAAATGATTATTATAGCTTCTTACATTGTTTATTGGTAAATTGTGACCATGTGCCCTGCATAATCCGTGGCAGATTAAAGACGGGGACATTGCAAAACATACAGTAATTATAGTATAACAAATATAGCACATTGGTTATTTTGGCCTATGCCAACACCACATTTCTGGGGCCCAGAACCAAACCGCACCCTTGGTGTAGGCGGGGTGTAGCCAGGACTTAATGAGTGGTGAGACAGTGCTGCTACGCTGTATGCCTGCCTCTTCCATCTCATGCCCCCTTCTCTCTGACGCAGCCCTGTCTCTGACGCAGCCTCGCCTCTGACGCAGCCTCGCCTCTGACGCAGCCTCTGACGCAGCCTCTGACGCAGCCTCGCCTCTGACGCAGCCTCGCCTCTGACGCAGCCTTCTCTATTCCCAGCTTGTATTGGTCCGGGAGAAATGTAGGTTCGTGGTAGCTTGTGATATCTTTTACGCGGGACTAACATTATGTTTCTACCTAGATACAATGATCATGCAACCTCATAGATTTATTCTTCAGTACACTATCTTGTACTCTCCAACTTCCCTTATCCCTTCTCCTTTTTTCTTTGCTCCGTCAATGCTTACATTTCTTGGCTCGTTTACCTTTATTTAATAAGGCCACGCTTATAGTCCCAGCGACGGCGCGTCAAAACAAGTTGATTAAATCCGTCCCGTGCGCCTATAGTGGGTGCGACACAGCGACCAAAATCGCTGAAGTCAATGTAAACTTTTTTTTTTTTCCGGCGACCGCCGTGTTATGTCAGCGGCATGCGAGCGGTTCAGCCAATGAGAGTGAACCGCTTATGGCCACGCTGCCGCCCTCAGTCGCTGTCTCTCCTCTCCTACACTATAAGTTGAAATCTCTATTGCGACGGGTGACGTTGCGTCGCCGTAGCCGGGACTATACGCGCAGCCCAAGTCATGTTTTCTCATACCGATCACCGGTGATTGCTGCTGTCCTTCTCACTGATGCATCCGGCAGCGAAGGCACGTGCCTGGATGCCACCTTACAAACCCTGTCATGCCATAGTAAAATAAGGGCTGGTGGGGAGACACAACTGATAAATATATATCAATAAACCATAGGAAAACTTTCACTACACAAATCATATTGATTAAGCAATTCTTTGATTGCAATATTAAATTCTGTGTGTGTGTATGTACCGTACATTTATATGTAGCGTGTGTGTGTGTGTATATATGTGTGGGTCTGGGTGGGTGGTGGGCTGGGGGGGAGAGAGATATATGGGTGTGTGGGGGTGTGACTGTGTGGGTTTGTGGTTGTGTGTGGTGGGTGTCGTGTGTGTGGTGTTGGTTGTGTGTGGTGAGATATCTATATATGTGATATATTTAAGATCATATATATGATATATATATATATACGATATATATATAGATATATATATATAATGTGTGTGATATATCTGATGTGTTGTGTGTATTATATATATATATATATAGGAGCTGTCGACAAACTATACATTGCTCGCCCCGGGCGAGAGTGATTTACCCCCGGCCGAGTAAATATTGGCCCAAGACAGCACACGTTTGGTACTAGGTGGCGAGTAGATTTTTTTTTTTTTATAACTTGTTTTTTTTTATTTTTGTTAAAATACAGCAATATAATACATCTTATTTCCAGTACTGTGACATGCATTATTCAATCTCTTATGTATGGTAGCTGAACACAAACATTGTCATCAAAACAGAGTTATAAGCAACGACATAAACTTAAATAATAATAATCATAAGTAAAATTAGGTGGGGGGGGGGGAAAGAAGAGGAAGGGTGGGGAGGGGGAGAGGAAGGGTGGGAGGCCGCGGCTCTGATCAACGCCTCAGGGACCGATGTCTGATTAATTGTTGCTGCTGGGTGGGCTACTCCATTACCGGAGGACGCATTACTCTATTAAAGCAAAACGGTGGATCTCTCTCACCCCAGGGATTGTCTGTTTGGGCCAGCCAAGGCGTCCAGACTTTTAGGAAATTTTCGCCAGTGTCATTGACTAAACTTGTCATTTTTCCATCTGGCATACGAACCAAATTCTATTCCGGATTGTGGGGCGTAACACGGGGGGTGGGGGGGGGTGGGGGTGGGTGGGGGGTGTGGGGGGGTGGGGGGGGGGTGGGGGGGGTGGGGTGGGGGTGGGGGGGGGCGGGGTGGGGGGGGTGTGGGGGAGAGAGGGAATAGAGACGATCTAGAGACGAAGATAGAGAGGTAGAGTAATTATAGTAGAGAAGAGGACAGAGAGAACAGACAGAGACACGAGACATATAGACATACTGAGACATGACCAGATAGGACATACATATATACATACATACATACACATACATATATACATACATACATACACATACATACACACGCTATATAAATGTACGGTACATACACACACAGAATTTAATATTGCAATCAAAGAATTATTTAATTGATTTGGTTTGTGTAGTGAAAGTTTTCCTATGGTTTATTGATATATATTTTTCAGTTGTGATTATTGAGATATATATATATATATATATATATATATATATATATATATTAATTCATTTCTGCCTGGTGCCAAATATGTTGTAAATCCGGCTCAGTGTCAGGGCTCCTCCCCTCGATATCACCCATGGCGTAGCCAGCACGTCACGTAGTCTGGCACTCCCCGGACGCCACGATGTAGCTACGTCATGAGCTTTAGGCTCGTTTTCAAGGGGAGATCAGGTTCTGCGCTCCTCCTGGAGGGAGCAGAAGACGAGACGACCCCTCTTCCGATCGCGTAATGGGCGGCGAGCGAGCAGCGGGTCACTTGATCTCAGTGTGTCGGACGGGCTGCGCTATGATGAACTCAAAGGGATTCATCCTGTAGCTGCCACAGTGGTAGCAAAACGGTGTTGTGGGGCAGAAAAGGGTGAGCAGGGATCCCGCCCCGTAAGTTACTCGATGGTATTGAAGCCTAGTAAGTTTGAAGGGCCACATTTACTAAGTGGTGCTAAATTCTGAGGCACCTTGTGGCGCATGCAAACGAGGTGGAAAGTTTGTTGTGGAAGTAGCACTGCTTAGTAAACGTGGCGCAAAATTATTTAGTTCTTGTATTACCGTATGACTCATGTTTGCCAAATATGGCTCAAAATAACAATAACGTCCAACTTATCAATATATGAATAGTAATTGCAGCTTTTGGGATATAACTATATATTTTATTTTTGTGAACCCTCCGGATTGCGAATTTAAAACATCCCATCATTTTGCACCAGTTTAAGTGCCACAAATGGAAGTGTATTTTGTACCCGAGTCTGCTGTAAGTGGCTCGTTTTTAAACCGTTACACCTGTTGTGGTCTTTTCCAGGTCGGAGGCTCAAGATGCATTTCTTTCCATTTGAAGTAGCCCCTCACGGCTCGGCCTTCTACTCCTGGTCGGAAGAACGTCTTCAAAACCAGACAAACAGCACCCAGCCGTACTGTTTCAATGGGGCCCCGGGGAGCACGGTGCTGCAGGGGGTGACGTTTGGTGGGGTCCCCACTGTGCTGGTGTTGGATGTAGCGTGTTTCGTGGTAGGTTATGTTCGTGTTCCTGTCACGGGTAAGCTGGTTCTTCCAGAACCCCCAACATGCAAGAGACCTGCAAATGTTTCCTTTTCAGGTCACACAAAGTGGACCTCGGGTTCAGGCTGGTGTAGCGTCTTCCTGATTCCAGGAAACGTGTGACTCGCCCTGATGGGGATATCCATCTTTAAGACCCAACCTTAAAACACACTTGCTTAAGGAAGCATACGAGTAGCTTATGTCTGATAACTTACACATGATACATAAAGCTTGGCCCCTGCGGACGCACTTACCAGAACGCCCTCCTACTGTCTCTGTACGTTCTTACTACCTACCAATTGGATTGTACTGTAAGCTCTTCGGGGCAGTGACTCCTTTTCCTAAATGTCACTTTTATGTCTGAAGCGCTTCTTCCCTTTTGTGTTATTTGTATTATTTGCTATTTATAGGATGGTCACGTGCATTACTGCTGTGAAGCGCTCTGTGCATTAGTGGCGCTATATAAATAAAGACATACATACATACACAGAACACAAGAGCAACAGGACTGGCACTCAGGGAAGTGGTCTAATGGTGATAGAGACAGGATGAACAATAACCCCCCAGTGTCTAAACAGGGTATAAATATAAACACACAAGTGACAATAAAAATATATAATAAACCTCATCTACGGACAAATCTTCTTTATTCCTTGGTGAACCTACCCATACATACATACACACCTACTGTGTGCACATATATTGATGCATATAACCTCCTTCATTAAGAATAAAATCATGTTGTCTACATGGGAATAATGCATCAAAAGTTAAAACCGCAATCCCTCCTAACTAGCCCCCGACCCCTTGATTTTATTTAGCCGGATCGGAAGCGGGGCGTCCCCTGGAGCTGAGCTGTGCTACCTTCCGTTCGGGGGACCCCCCTCATTCCCAGGCTTCTTATCAGTGAGGTTGCTGACATTACTTCCTGTTTTTTTTATTTTTGAATGGCTGTCCTACACGGAGCTGCAACCGATGATGTTGCGGCTTCCTATTGGCCCGAGCTCCGGCAGCCATTTTGTTTCCCCTGAAGGGATATTTACCCCCTAACTTCACCGATTTAAATGTCTCAGAAACTGAGGGGGGGGGGGAGGACCCTGAAGCTGGAAATAGTGAGGATCAGCTCTAGGGGACGTTCCCATCCTGCAAGAAATAATAACGGGGGTTACAGAATAAGTAGAGCGTATAAGGTTTGCGGGTTTTAAGACTTTCAGGGCAAGGACTCGTATCTGCAAAATGCTGTATGCACATTATAGTAAATAATATTAATACTAAAAGGGTAGTAGTGCCTTTTATACTGTATGCTATGTTTCGGTTATTCTAACGGGTGGAAAAAGCACTATAGCTCAAAGGAAATCTCTGCCCCGCAGAGCTTGCAATTAAAGGGGGATTTATATATGAAATGGATTCAGGTTGATCTTTTGGCGGCCTTGTTACCTTAAAGCTATAATGCAGTATTTCTTTAACCTGCTAGGTCAGAGCTTTCCAAACGGTGTGTCGCGCCACGTTAGTGTGTCGGCTGCAGTGTGTAGGTGTGTCGCGCAGAGAAACCTCTGAGCGTGCACAAACTGGTGCCCGGGGGGGGGGGGGGGGGGGAAGATTAATTTTGGGGGGGGAGCAGGCGGTCAGGGTGCCATCAGGGGGTTTGCCGGGCCGTGCGCCGACAAAACTGGTCACCCCAGGGTGACAGGCGCTGGGGGAAATAAATAAAAATCCCCCCACCTGACTGGTTGGCGCGCAGCCAATCTCTATCCGAGCTGCACATTGAGGAGGCGCCTTTTCCTGCATGGAGTGAGCAAGGTAAGTACAGCTCCATGCCCCCCTCCGATTTGCCCCCCCCCATGTGCGATTTTGTCCCCCGTGTGTCCAATCCCCGTTTGTTTGTGTGTGAGAGTGAGATTGAGAGTGTGTGAGAGTGAGATTGAGAGTGTGTGAGAGTGAGATTGAGTGTGTGTGAGAGTGAGATTGAGTGTGTGTGAGAGTGAGATTGAGAGTGTGTGAGATTGAGATTGAGATTGAGAGTGTGTGAGAGTGAGATTGAGAGTGTGTGAGAGTGAGATTGAGAGTGTGTGAGATTGTGAGAGTGTGTGAGTGAGATTCGAGGATGAGGGCTGGGTACGGAGAGGGCAGATTGAGCAGGGTGGGAGAATGGAGAGGGAGATGGGCTGGGAGTGCCGGCGTGGGGGTGGGGGTGGTGGGTTGGCGGGGTGCAGGTTGGAGGGAAGGAGAGAGTGGGTGTGGGGGTGTGTGTGGGGCGTGAAGGAGGGGTGGGGGGGAGGGCGGGTTTCAGGGGTGGGTGTGAGGGAGAGTGGGTGTGGGTGAGGGAGAGTGTGTGTGTTGTCCCTGTGTGAGGGGCCAGTGTGTGCGGTGTGTGAGGGAGAGTTGCTGTGTAGTTGTGAGGGAGAGTGTGTGTGCTGTGTGAGGAGAGGGTGGGTTGTGGTCGTGGAGGAGAGTGTGGTGTGTGACCGGGAGGGAGGAGAGTGTGTGTGTGTGAGGGAGAGGGTGTGTGTGTGTGAGGGAGAGTGGGTGCTGTGATCCCGAGTGAGTGTGTGTAGTGTGTGGGTGCAGAGTGTGGTGTTGTGTGTGGTGTTGTGTGAGGGAGAGTGTGTGTAGGATGGGTGTGGGTGTGAGGGAGAGTGTTGTGGGGTAGTGTGCTCTGTGTCGAGGGAGAGAGTATGTGTGTGAGTCGTGTGTGTGTGGGTGGTGTGGGGTGGGGTTCTCTCTTATGTACGTGTAGCCTGAGTGGTGAGGGAGAGTGTGAGGGATGGTTTGCTCCGTGGGGAAGGGGGTGACGGGGAGCGAGAGTATGCGTGGGTGTAGTGTGTGTGGGTGGTGTGGGAGCGGTATGGGTGTGGGGGAGGGAGAGTGTGGGGGTTGTGTGTGTTGTGTGTGGGGTGTAGGCGGCGAGAGAGGGTACTGTGGGGGTAGGGGGGGGAGAGTGTTGGGTGTGTGAGGGAGAGCTGTGTGTGTGAGGGACGAGTGTAGTTGTGTGGGAGCGTGGGTGTGTGAGGGGAGTGTGTTGTGTGAGGGAGAGGGTGTGTGTCTGAGGGAAGAGTGGGTTGATGTGAGGGATGAGTGGTGTGGAGGGAGACGTGTGTGCTGTGAGAGGAGAGTGTGGTGTGAGGGAGGAGGGACCTACTTTCCTGTGGTTCGTCGGCTGTTTCTTTTTTTTTGTGAGGGAGAGTGTGTGTGTGTGTGGCTCGTGAGAGTCCTCGTGGTGTGTGTGTGTTGTGTGTGAGAGTTGTGTGGGGGTGGGATGGGTGGTGAGCAGGGTGTTGTGTGTGTGGGAGGATGGAGTGTTCGGGGGGGTGATGTGGTGTGTGGGCAGTGTCCAGCATGTGTGCGGGTGGGATGGGAGTGTGTGGGAGGGAGTGGGGGTGTGGAGTGTGTGGTGTGGGAGGGGAGAGTGTGCCCTGTGTGTCGATGTGGGAGGGAGGGATGTGTGACTGTGTGTGTGTGTGTGGGGGGGGCGGGAGGCGCGGGGGGGGAGGAGGGAGGGGGGGCAGTGAGTGTGTGTGTGGGGAGGGTGACGGAACTACAGACACCAATCCACAGTCAGTCAAGTCTAACACCACGCACCCCAGTGCCTGTACCCCCACCCCTCGCCTTCATTATGTACGGATGGTCCGATCTTTTAACGGGGGTAGTAGTTTAACTCCGGTTTGTAGTTAAAACGGCAATACTGTTGTCGCGAATGAGGCATGTCTGCAAAAGTGTTTGTCAAACATGAGAAAAAGTGTGGAAAGCTCTGTGCCAGACCTTGGAGCGCCCTGTATAATGTGTGCATTCGATAGGGATAGAAGGCTGTTAAGCATGAACATAATAAGCCCTACCACTGCAATACTATAGTTACTTCCATAACGCCAGGGGGCTGGGGAGCTCGGAGTCACAGAAAAACAGGATTGCTCGTCCTACGCTGGTTGCTGACCACTGCATTCATGGTCAGATAGTGGTGCCTTTTACCATCCAGTAGTGATACAACACAAATAAATACAGTTTTAAAGCCATTTAGTACAGTAGCAAATATCCAACAATTTACGGTTTATTTTCTGGCTGGCGATGGATGAAATAGTTGCATGTTTAATGTGTATCTCCTTTCCAGTCGCTCTCATGTGAGTAAACCGCGTGGGTTCCTTGCTCTTTCCAGTTTCTCCTGTTGGGTTTTCCATCATACGGAGACGGTTTGGGCTTATGGCCGGGGGCCTGGTTGTAAGATTGCTGACGACAGGGGAACTTGAATAAGTCCACAACGTGGTGTATTATCATGATATGTTCTCTATCTTGATGCTCTCGTTACAAACTGATCACCCAGTGTTAGATTTTTCGACCGTCCCCGCTTCGTCCTTATAGCCCAGGTACTTGGCTGTCTCTCACGTGGGACAATTGAGGTTAACTTTATCCCAGTTACAAGCCCGAAGCTTGTTACGTGCGGAGCTGGGGCAGTCATTACCACCCCTCCTCATTCTCCTATAGCAGGGTGGCCAGCTCCAGTCCTCAAGCCCCCCCCCCCCCCCAACCCTCAATGGATCAGTGTGAAAGGATATCCCTGCTTCAGCCACAGTGATTCGAGCGATCGAACGAATGAGCAACTGATTTAGCCACCTGTGCTGAAACGCTGAGATATCCTGAAAACCTGACGGGATGTGGGGCCCTTGGGACTGGAGCTCGAGAGCCGCCCCGACCTATACAAGTTTTGATTGATACACAGGGGCATTGTAGCTAGCTCGCGCTACCCAAAGCTTTTATTGCACCGCGATTTCCTGCGTGTGTGTCAGCCGACACTTGTGACATCATCAGCCACCCACATTCCTCACTGGTAAATCAATCCGGCAGCTTTTAATTTAAAAGCAGAATTACCACGCTAATCTGTCAGATAATCATTTTTTTTGTGCATCGTTTTCTGTTGATTTCCTGTTTTTTTTTAGGTACCTTTCCAATGTTGTAGGTTTTTAATTGATTCTCCGTTTAGGAGATAAGCGCTTTGAAAATATTTAAGTGTGCCGGAGTGGTAAAATGGAGCTATTCCCAAGCACAGTGGTAGTTTAAAGGCTTAACAGGGCAACTCAGAAGCTAACAATTAGGAAACCATATTATTTAACAAACGCGCAGAAAAAAATACATATAATGTTGGTTATCTTTGCACAGATACTTACCACAGGTAGTGTCTGAAGCAGGGAGACTGGTTCAATTCCCGCGATCGGCGCTTGCTGCCTGGGCACATGTCACTTTATAGCCCTGTGCCTCTCAGTCGCCACAAAATAAATTTAAGATTTCGTTCTCTTCTCTGCGGGGCAGAGACTGGTCGTCTGCAAAAATTCTATGTACCGAGCTGCACACAATGTCAGCGCTATACAAGGAAACAATATATTATATAATGGGTATGAGTTACTGGGCAGGCTTATGGAGGGAAGCGGGGGATTGCGGGTGTACACAAGTAGTCCAATATGCATGTACAAATCTTGGGGGCCCTTCCCACTGGGCAGCCAGAGTGTTAATGATACTTCATAGAGTTCTCACGCGTTACACGTCTCTACTTTCAGCGCGCCCACGGGCAAAGTCACGCAGCTTATCATGTGCTCCTTAGCCAACGAGGAACTGGAAAGGGACAGCGTGTATTCTATCAAAGCTGCTGATTTCTCATTTTGGCGACTTTATCAAGTGCAAACTTGTTGGCATTTTGTGGGTAGGTATGTATGTATGTAAGGTATGTATGTATGTATGTAATATGTATATGGTTAAGTTATGTGGTGTAAAAAAAGTGACAAAAACCCTCCACAGCAAAGAATATAGCAAATGGCAAGGAAAATTCTGTATGATAATTTCAGGTCTAGGCAGGTCTGCAACCACGCCGATCACCATTATCACCCAGCACACAGCGCTTCCACTGCAGCAAGGGATTCTGGGAAATTACATGCAAATGAGCACACAGTGCCACCTTTTGCTTCAAAACCATTCAACATGGTTCCCCTATAGGCTTAAGCTTGCTACATGGTCACAGCTTTGAGCACAGCCAGGGTTAAGACATGCAAATGAGCATACAGTAATATTTCCATTTGCTATATGTATATATATATATGTATATATATGTATATATGTGTGTGTGTGTGTTTTTATACATATACACACACACTACAGATGTAACGAATATTTACCCCATTGCAGTGGGACATACTGTACACAGCTACCAGTGGGAGGAGCAGACCTTATTCGCAGGTGCAATTGTGTGTGTAGATATATATATATATATATATATATATATATAAGTAGAACTTCCTACTTGCTCCGGTACACGGAGGAAAATTGCAGTGTTGCTGTATTCCCTTCACATCGGACGGTTATACTGGAGCGGCTGTTATCTTGCATCCTGGCTGGCGATTGAGTATTACTCATGAATGCTTTTATTCCCGTTATGTTTGTGAGTGTGCATTTTTAAATACCAAACTCCATATAAATTTTGTTAACTTTATTGCGCTATGAGTGCGTTTGTTTTTATATATATATATTAAATATTATTATCTATATCTATATATATATATATATATATATATATATCTATATATAACACAGATATATCCTCCTCCCTCCCTTTTACTGGCGCACACGCCACCCGCACGGCCTGTTTTTACTCGCACACCGCCCACGCGCCTCCTTGCCCCGCCCCTCCTGTTTTTACTGGCGCACACGCCACCCCCTGTTCTTACTCACAACATCCTCCCTCCCACCCAAGGCGACCGATACAGAAAGTTGTGGGTGATTTCCGGCTGGGACCAAGTTGCGGGTCCCCTCCGCTGACGGATAGGTCCCTGAGAAGGAAATGGCAGGGAACTCTTTAGAGATGCCCGCCGAAACCCAGCTGAAAAATACAATATACAATTCACAATACAGATATCCTATGCTGTCATATTTTTGAGTTGGTATGAATTGATACATTTAAAAAAAAAATCATTCTCCTTTCACCTTTTACATGCAAGCGGAGACCTATTGACCAGTACGTGTTAACTTTATTATTATTTTTGCATGCTATATTGTTCGTTTCTGTCTTATGACCATTGTACTAAATTGCAGACTTTGTCTGCATCGTCTAGAGCAGGAGTGGCCAACGCCTGTCAGGTGTTAAGGATATTCCTGCTTCAGCACAAGCGGCTGTCAACGACTGCCGTGCTGAAGCAGAGATATCCCTAAAACCTGACCTGTAGGTGACCCTTGAGGACTGGAGTTGGCCACTCCTAGTCCAAAGTGATTAGAATAGATTAGAATATATATATATATCTATATTATATATATATATATATATATATATATTATATATATATATATGTATGTATATTATATATATATATCTATATATATAATATAATACTATATATAGGTTGTATGTACTTTATGTTGTGTACATGGGTATCATGTGTTTTTCAGGGTTTTTTGCTCCGGATGATATCTATCTTCCAAATGCAGTAAGTTCATTTGTAAATCTATTCACCAAACACCATTGAGGACTGGAGTTAATACATATTTAGTATACCTGGCCCATGGCCTCTACTTAATATCCGCAATGTGTGGCTGTCCCCTGTGAGAGTGCTGGAGTTGGCTCTTTTGTGGATCCCTGCTGCTCCTTTACCACTGCTCCCCTCTCTCTGTGCTGCTTCTGCTGCTCCTTTACCTTACCTGCTCCCCTCTCTCTGTTCTCTTCTCTCTTTATACCCCTGCTCCCTCTTGCATTGATGAGGAGAATCCATGAGCGATGTGGGGAAGACGCCACTCACTATTCTCCCTTCCCGCGTCACATCTCTGGCCTGCTCTTCGTGGTCAGCATCCTCTCCGTGGCCATCATCTTCCTCGCCGGTAAATCTCTCTGGGAATCTCTTGGGTAATTGCTGCTGGATTATAACCCCGCGCACGCCTGCCGCCCCCTGCAAGCATTGCAGCGCTCACAGTGTGACTGTTTGCTTGTGAAATCAACTTCTAAATGATAGATACAACTGTAACATAAAACTAATTCTGACTGTTCATCCAGCAGAGGTAAGAAAGCAATGTATAGATGTGTGTGTGTGTGTGGTGTGTGTGTGTGTGTGCGTGTGTGCTTTCAAACTTCTTCCTGGTTCCAGGGAGGTACAACCTGCTTCATCACACTTCCCTTGCCCTTCCCAGCTACTGATAGTATTAAAATGGTGCTAACGCAAACTAGTAGTGATTAAA